>JAZKJV010007838.1:0-464887 GCA_037367405.1 Ottelia alismoides | reverse complement strand
TTTTGTGCAATTATGTAGAATAATTGTAATTATTATTTACTATGCGTGAATGAAAATTATGCAATATAATTGATAAAATGCAAATGAATTTTGGGAAACTGATCTTAATTAATTTCTTTACGAGTGGTGAATCACAGATTCATCATCTGACCCTAGCCTTTTCTAGTAATTATTGCTCTCCTTTATTTTCATGTATTTCTATTTCTTTATTTATTTCTTTATTTTATTTTGTATATCTCTCTCTGACTATCATCTTGTTTTTGTGCGAGGGACCCACATGATGGAGCAACTGCTTAGGTAACCGAGCAACTCAATAGCATTGGAGGGCAGCTTTTTCAGGAACAAAGCTGACTGAAGGAAACACTTTAAAATTAAGATCAAGTCGAGTCATGAAAGAGTGTAGAGTCCTTAGGTTTTATTTATGCATTTATTTTATTTTATTTTGTAATTATTAATTTGGAATAATTTAGGTAATTGCACATTTACAATGGTTCCCGCTTGGGATATCACTATTCTACCAGGACTTCGGATATTTTTCTTCTTTGTTGTGGTTGTCTTGAGAGTGGTTCTCAATTTGGGGTGGCTCGTAGGTTAGACTTTCAGTTATGGCTCTTAGAGCCTTTTCACAGGTCAAATATCATTTGCTTGTGCTCGTGAAAACTTAGGACCACATCTTTCATATTTAATAATATACACTTAGAACGTTCTATTTAGTCAAATTAAATTCGCATTCTTCCGACTAATAAAGGTTCATGCTAGGAGAGGTTCATCTCCTACATTTCATACTAGCATAAAAATTCCAATTTTGCATTGCATCCCGCATGTAGAGCACGGGGATCACTGTAAGTCTTCTGAACTAGGTACACATCATTGATTTTATCGATTGCGTCGCTTTTCTCGACTCCCTTCCTCTTGATTATACAATTTAGAATTAAAAGAAATCGAGGCTGATCGTTACGCGTGCATGTTTGGTGAACTTAACCAAGTGATAATCTAACATTAAATCAAGATTGCTAATAAAATTTTGACAAAAAATGAACTAAAATTGAAATTGTAATCGAGAAAGCACCTTAATCGTGGAAACATGTACTTACCCCCCAGACAGAGTGGATGAGGACATAGCCACTAAGGATAGAGCCCAAATCCCTAGACTTGCACCCTAAGTCTCCATTTCTGACAGTTGTAGATTGGGAGTTGTAAGAACTTGCCTTCGACCTTAGTATATGTTTCAGTTGTGTAAGCTTGTGTGTCTCCTTTGGGGTGTGATATTGAACCTGGCAGCTTGAGAAGACCATCTCGTTGATTGGGAGCAAATAGGAGCATCGTTGGGTGTAAAGTGACAACCTATGTGTAACGTATTACAAAATTATTTTACCACCAACTAAAATTGACATTATAATTCGGCCGAACCATTACAACCTTCACCAATTATAATTAGTAAATTTGGGGTTTGCTTTGTGTTTTTATTCAGGGGTGTGCATTTAAAGACTGCGCTCTTAGTGTAATTTCTATCACTCCTTGTTTGTTATTGTACTCTTGTATCAAACCGCTTGACACAGAGAATGGCAGATTGGGGTGATTTTTGCTCGAACTTTGCGAGCCTTTCACAGAATACTCCAAACCGACCGTCCTCACAAGCTAGGGAGACTCACTTCCTGGACCCCTTATCTTCAAGGCAACCCTTTCCTCGAAGACAAGGACAGTAAGTCGATTTCATTTCCTGAGAAAGGTCAGTCCCAGACCTCTCCTCTTTTTCCTTCTCACATAGAGGAAGACCCTTACCTCAGTGTTTATAGATCAACTTCTTCTGAACAGACTAATTCAAATCCTTTTATTTCCGAGTGAAGAAGACTAAGTGAGAAAGATGCCTCCCAAGAGGTACTCTGATGATGAGGGAGATGGTCATACACTAAAGGACATCTTAGCTAGACTATCATGGGAAGAACAACATAGTAAATAGTTAAGAGAAGAACTAGGCCAGTTGAGGAATGGGGAGGGAATAGACCTAAGGGACCATTCATGAGGGATGCTTACAATCCCAGTTCCGCACAAAATGAGAACTGACTTAGACCAGTCATACCACCGAATGCTGGGGAACTTAAACATCATTTTCTGACACTCCTGCCAAAGTTCTATGGTAATGCAGTTGAGGAACCATACATGTTCCTGTAGTAGTTTGAGATGGTTTATGACAACTTAGGACAGCCTGGTGTTTAACATGACTACATCCGTCTTAGGGCCTTCCCATTCGCTCTAGCAGATAAAGACACTTACTGGCTTAAGAACTTCGGCATGGTTTTCACCACATTGGATGCGTTAAAGGACATGTTCTTAAAGAAGCTCTACCCCCTTAGTAGGACTAATCAGTCGAGGTCGCAGATATCAAGCTTTACATAGATGTCTCATGAACCCTTCCATGAGGCATGGGAGAGTTTTGAAGACCTTACTTAGAAATGCACTCAATAAGCTGATCTTGTTTCAGAACCTATATAGTGGTTTGACTCCAGAGGTTCGAGGATTAGTAAGTGTTACCTGTGGTTGTAGTTATCTGAATAGAGGAGCCAATGTGGTGTGGATAATCTTCGAGCACATGGCAAAGACCAGCAACACCAAAGCCACTGCCAAGGCTTATGATAAGCCACCTCCCTCTCGCGTACACCAAGAGGTGGGGAGATCAGTTGTCGTCGATCTAGCAAATGACCTACTCTCCAACATGGGGATTATCAATGACAAGTTAACCAAGGTCGACTAGACCGAGAAAAAGGTGAGAGAGATACACAAGCTTATCACGTGGGAGAACCACACCAAGCTTCCTAGACATATGGCGAAGCTAGATGATAGGGTGTATAAGATTAAGATACATGTCTCGTCTGCACCCCTGCTTCTATCTGTAGAGTGCACCACATTCAGGAGGAGCTGATGTAGGGGCCTCACAACACATGGACTCAGGGTTAGCCTAAGGTCCACGAGAGCTAGTTCACAGAGCTGACCATCAAGACAATGACAGAGTAACCTCCAAAGGTGTGGGAGGTTAATGGGATTTGGTAATGAATGATACCAACGCCACCCAGTGATAGCTACAGCATCGCCCACAATACCCACAATAGATCTAGTACACCCTTCAGACCTAGTACCACCAATTCCAACCCCCTTTGTAGTAGAAGTCGGGCCATCAAGGCCCCCTTCAGTACCAGCATTACCCTCAGCGGAGACAGTACTGCTAGCAGGTCCATCAGGGACCTAACAAACCTTGACAAGGTCAACAGTAGTCTTCCCAAAGGCAGAATTACATAGCCTCATCCTCAGGTACCTATGACCTTTAGAGGATCTTCGATGATCTCAAACTCATCCGCAATGAGCAGCACAATCAGAGATCCAACATCAATCAACTTTCATGTTGGAATTATGAGTTCACTGCCCCCAGGACCTCCATCCCAACATAGGTTTAGGTTAACCCAAACAACCTGAGCCAAGGACAGAGTCGCCAGAAGGATCGTGCACACTATTCTTGATTCCTTTGAATCAGCTCATGAAATTCTACCGCATGGTGTTCACCTTCTTACTCTCAAGAGCAGTAGGATCGTGCAGACCCCTGATTTGGCACAATAGAGTGGAGTGGAGGATATCGATGAGACAACCCCTGTGGAGAATTCAGAGGAGAAGGATCACCAACAACACAAACACCAACACCTTCAGGACCACTAGGGAGATTTAAATCCTCAAAAATATAAAATAAAAATAAAAAAACCAATTAAATTCATAGAGAAGAATAAAGCAACATCGAGCATGATCATGAGAAGTGGATCTTCAAGAGATGAGAAGACCACTATGAATGCAGCACTAACAGTTTTCCGTTCAGTTTCAATTTCATTTCATGCATGTCAGTTGAGTCTTGTATAGAGTCCGAGTCCTAGTCAAAGTAATGTACATCTGAATTTTTATTTCGATAAGAACTCATATGATGATATTTCTGTTTCACATCATAACCCTCAATAATCCCTTTCCCTCAAGACTTGTCTAAGGGAAAGAAGAAAAATTCTCAAAAAAATGATCACGATGTTCCGAAGATGGAAAGGATGTGTCATGAAAATGTGAAGTTGAAATCCCTTTCCTCTAATTAGTGGATATCATTCATGCATTCAAGAAGTACCTAAAGGTGAGATGCACACCTGTTAGGACTAGCAGGAGAAAGAACACTCGAACAGTTAAACATGTGTTATCCATAGCCACTTCATGTGTGATAAGTAATGAGATTCCAACAAAGAAGAGAGATCTGGGTGCACACTTCATCACCAGTCAGATAGCTGACACATCATTTGCTCACACTCTACTCGATAATGGGTCCTCAATCAATCTGTTGCCCTATTCCCTCCTATATCATCTAGTCTTAGGTAATCTGAGGAGATCGAGAGCACTCCTACATTTTGCAGATTGGTCTGTTAAGAGGAATAAGGGAATGTTGAGGGACATTATCCTTGACATCAAGGGGAAGCAGTACAAGGTGGACTTCATGGTCCTAGATATGGATTATACCCGAAGATGGCAAGATTCCCATATTATCCTTAGACGTCCTCTCTAGAGGATGGCTGGAGTCATATTTGATTATACTCTAGGAAATATACACATTCATGCACACGATGAAAGTGAGTTAGATATGCAACAACAAAATGGTAGAGACCTGATTCGGAGAGCAGTATAGAGTATATCTCTAAAGAGGTCGAATGCTATAGAGTTGAAACAATTGATCACCAGTAGCAACAGTTATCTTGTATTGACGAGTCCCTCTCACCAAGAGAGAACATTGTAGAAGAGGCAGTTCGATAGATCCTATAGAATCAGACCTTACTCACATGATAATTTTCTGATGCATCTCCCTACATCCTCGATGACTCTAAAGCTGACTTAGGCTTGACAGACATGATCCCTTCAGATCAATCGGAGGACAAGGATGATGAGTCAGACATGTATTTTACTAATTTTCTGTATACCTGAAATAGGCCAAAAATTTATATCGGTTGTGAACTCCACACAAGGTGGGAGAACAGTCGTCGAAGCGGCCAATGAGAACCTCGGGCCCAGTTCAACATCAATCCATATAGTAGAAATCAATCGATGTAGACGCAGGTGTGAATCAAAATTTATTATAAACCCTACAAACAAATGATCATATAGTGATAAGTAGAGTAGGGTGTTGAACACAAGGAACACACGATGTAGCACCTAACAATATTTATAAAAAATAATGGATAAATAATATAGGTGTTTGTATATATATAAATATGCACAATATTAGCCCAAGAATATGGGGTTTTAATTTTATATTTAGTAATAATATTATTTTATTTGTGTTTTTATAATTTTATATTTTGTTTTTGTTATTGATTTTATATTTTTATATTTTTAGATTTTATATTTCTATTTCTTTTAATTATCTAATATGAGAATAAAAAAGATTATATATACAATATAAGATAATATATATATAACTAAAAATAACTATAAATTATAGAATTAAATACTTTCATGTTTTAATTATTTTTTAACTATTTTTGTGATTTTTGTGAATTTTACTAATTTTTTATATTTTTTAAATTTAAAAATATCCTAAATCATGGATTTAATAAATATTCAAAATTGAAATGAAGAGAAAAAATAACAAAATAAGTCCAAAGTTCTTCAAATAATTTTTAATATATAGATAATAATATAAATAAAATTATAAAATAGAAAATATAGTTTTGGTGTTTTTGGTTATATTTTCTTTTTTAGTAGACTTTGATGCTTTTTATATTTTATGAGTTTTTTTCTATTTTTAGGGTTTTTAGTTTCTGGAGTTAGAAAATAAATATATAAACTCAAAATATATTTTTTTGGATTTTTTTTCAAAATGTTATATATTTTTGGTATTTTATTAGGGAATTTTGTCATCTTTTTTTATTTTTAATAAATATTAAAAGTCCTAATTTGCAAAAATAAAATTAAGGCGTGAAACTACAAGAAATCAGAAACCAACACCTTTTTTAGTGATTTTTGGAGCATGAATGATATATTTATTAAATAGATCAAATCAACAAAAAAAACAAGTCCTAGAAAAGGCATAAATGCAATTTAAAATAAACTTATGGTGCAAAATGCAAATATCACATAGTTTTTGAACTAGCAATGAAAGTTTCATGACTTATGTGTAATACATAAACTCGTCATGGTGTTCATGCAATTTTTACAACATAAAATGTACGCACGCGCGTCTCTAATATGGACTAAATTACAATATTTAAAAAGTTTCAGGGGGTACATACAATTTACCCACTAATTTTTTAAACTATGTATAATATTTATAGGACTATTTTGCAATTACCAAAAATATAGAGGGGGGACTTTGAAAATTACCCACTAAATGTCCTAGATCCGAATGCTCTAATACCGCCACATGCCCAATCCAACGGTTGCCTTTGCGTGCCTCTTCGTAGAGATTCAACGGTCTTGATTAGATCTAAACTGTTGTTCATGATTGAACGACGTTAAGAGATGTTGTAAGGACGTTAATGAACTGGACTCCGGTGAGATGAGATCCTTCTTTCCATTGTGCTCCATCGGTCAATTACTCCTCTGACAGACCCAACAGGGAGCCGGGCTTCCACCACGTGCAACGGTTATCTCCAAGGACGGCGAGGGGGTACTTAGTGAATCGACAAAGTCGAAGCACCCGGAGCCGCTCTAGGTGGTCGTCGAGGTCTCAGATGCATCCTTAGACCAACAAATAAGCACCAAAATGTTCGTGGATGCGAGGTCTATCTCCTCCACCAAGGAGTTGATCGAATAACATGGGGAATGGAATGGAAGGTGGAGCTCTGATGATGGGTGGTGGAGGTTGCTCTGTATCCTAGATCCCCAATGGATCTGGGTTGGATGAAGTAGGGGTTCGACGGAGAATGCGAGGAGGATTGAGATTATGCGAAGATCGTGGCGAGTCAACGGTTGGATGCTTTTGATTTTGAGCTGGAGTCTTAGCTCCAAGAATTGGGGATTTGCAAACTCAACGTTATCTTCTTGATTGAATTTAAAATTAACAATGCAGAATAAAAGCTATACTACCAAAGTACATAGGAATGCGATGAAAATGGCTGGACCGAGCTAGAGGCTCATGATCAGAACAATGCGCCGGAGGTCCACCGTACGTGGTTGGATACTCCTCCCACGTGGCCCTTCCTCATTGTAAACGCCAGTCCTGCCTTGCTGTCCCCTTGGCGGAGCTTCCATAGGTGAATTGTGGGGTTAAGGACCGGGGAAAAGGAATCAAAAATAAAAAGGAGATCTGGGGCGATTATTTATCGACGGTTTTTGAGCGATTTTCGAGGGGTTTTGCGTGAGATCGATCGGAAGTTGGTGGGGATTCTAAGAAGGGCGTGAATGAAGGACGATATGACTACATGAAGGTGGAAGTCTCAATGGCAATGGATGAGGAAGGGGGCATGATAAATCGGCGAAGTAGGTGCACTCGTGACTTCTAACAAAAGTCAGAGGGGATGAGGTACAGTTGACCGAGGTCAACGAATGGATATGCCCGATTGGTCCACGTGGACCAACCCGGAAATTCCAAGGCAAAATTACCTTGGAAAATGAATAATAAATAGTAATTGTAGGTTATAAAATAAAAAGTGTTTCTAATTTTCTATAGTATTTTATACCAATTTTATTTATTTTTTAGATGTTTTATTAGAAGTTAATTTTTAGGGTTTTATTTATATGTATATTTGCCTATGTTTTGAGTATTTTTTTTAATTTTGATTTTATTATTTTATTTTCTTATTCTATGTTTTTACAACTTATTTTTATATATAAATATATTTTTATTATATTTTTCTGATGTAATATACACTTAAATAAATAGGTGTATTTATTGTATAGATATAAGTATAGGAGTTTCATCTATGTGTTTTATCATATTTTATTTTAATTTTATTTAATGGTTTTATTCTAGTTTTAATGTGCACATATGTTATAGATAATATTTACAAAATTAGACAATTATAAAATTAAAAAAATAATAATGAATAAAAAATGAATATTTTATTCAGGTACATTGTACAATAGGGGTCCAAAACATAACTTTCATACCCCAACTACAAAAAATATGAAACCACCTTCAATTAAATAACTTATTATATGTTATATACATTTAAAAGTGATTTTGATACATTTTGAGTTCTTGTTTCGGAGATATGGATCTGTGAAGTTTGGGTTTGGGGATTTTATTCTTTGTATAAAAAGTACATTGTATATTATTTTTGTATGAAATATTTTTTTTATTTTCTATACAATTTTATCTACAAATTTTAATATACAAAGTTTTTTTTATTTGAGGTCTAAGTAATAGAGAATGAAATTGGTCCTAAAAGTAAATATTGGCCTATTTTGTAGAGTGATCCGACTGTGTTTTTTGTACAATTAGCAGCCTATATCCCCATACTATATTCCTAGTAGACTAAGTCATCATGATGATTGAGTCTCGGGGGTTAGGGTCATTCAATGTCCTTGACACTTCGTTCTTTTTCTTTTCTTTCATTTATTCATTTATTTGACAATAATTACAATAATTGTACAATATTTTATACAGTATTTTGTACAAATTAATTAATTTTTATTTTGACAAATTAATGACAATCCATGCATTTAGCTAGGCTTTATAGGCCAAAATGAAAGAATAAAGGTTATGAATTGGAGATTCATCACCCCCTTATATCTGCCTTTACTAGTCCCTGACAAACACTTATACCCATAAGCGCCGAGAAGAAAACAAAGAAAAGAAAAAGAAATAACTTGGAATAATTTTGGACTTCTAAACTTGTCTTAATAATGTCAAATTTGGAGCTCAAAGAATACCTTTCAATTAATGGTGTTGGACATGTGAGCCCGCGACGAGCCATTATGCAATAAATGTTATTGTGAATATCATTCCCTGATCTGAAATGAAGAATAACTAATTTGCATAATAGGTCCCTTAGTACAATTAGGGTTATGTACCATGGCCATCTTGATGATCATATAGCTGTTGATTTAATTATTGAATCATAGAGGCCGGTGCTTGGATGAATATCTAAAGAGTTAGATTGAGGACTCATCAAGTATTGTCAAATGATTGTTAAGAGATGATCTCCAGCCTGAGTAGGAGATGACAATCCTTTCTCACTTGGCTGATATATGATCGACCTCTTGATGCAGGTCCTCTGCATGGGAATTGAGATTTGGAGGTGTCAGATTAGTTAGGTCAAAGAGTTGACTTAAAGATCGAGATAACCAAAGTCCTATGTTGTATGCTGTCATGATATAGGCACGCATCCTCTGATCGGAGACATATATGTTACTATATGTCTGAGTATGTACATTTGGCAGACCAATAAGTTGTATGACCTAATCAAGGTCTATGCACCGACACGCTAGTGTGCATATAAGGGCATATGAGTAATAAGATCTCTCAAAGGGATCATACTGTTCATTTTCTGAACCGGAAGACATGAGCTCACTCATGAGATATTGGGAAGAATCAAATTCCATGCACGGTCGTCTTGCTTTGGAAGCTTGACTGAATTTGTAGGTTTTATATATACTTTTGGAAAGTATATGATCAACATCTAGGTTTGATATATGCTTTTATAAAGTACATGATCGCTACCGACTCCCAATGATCGATTGAGAAACTTAATGATAAAACCCTGAAGGAGACAGTCAAAAAAGAGATCTAATACTTCGGGTTTATTCTGGGTCTTTCAATATGCATGACTTATAGGTATTGGGAATACCTGAGGGTGATGTGATCATAAACAATTGTATAACCATGACGCTTCCATTCCTAGAAAGTGATGAAACAGGTCTGGATTTTAGTGACTCCTCTCACTAGAGAAGTAATCTGATCTTGGTCCAAATATTTGACATTGATCTGAATGTGATTCACATGCAATAAAAAGATTAGATTTGCGGTCTTCATTTAATCAAGCATCTGTGAAAGGTCCACAAGATCTGGATTTGAGATGCGATCCCAATATCCAAGTCACTATACATGGGACAATACAATCGCACTGTCCTTATCTCCAAGTATCCGCGGAGAAAGCGCATTATCCTTGAAAGAGTTCATGGATAATTTCAATGTTGATATATGTATTTGAGCATTGAGAAAGTGGATAATTAAATGTGATTTAATTATCATGAATAATATGAATTCGATTCATATTAATAGGAGAGTTATCTAAGATAATTAAATGTGATTTAATTATCAAAGATGTGAATAATGTGAATGTGATTCATGTTATTTGGGCACATGAGAAAAAGTGATCCAAGGTGATTAAATGTGATTTAATTATCATGGATATGAATAATGTGGATAGCACTATCCATATTATTCAGGTATATTATAAATGTGATTTATAAAATATTAAAGGGAGTATATTGTTATTTATATTTGTTGATTAATTGTTAATGTGAATTGGATTCACATTGAATGATTAATTGAAAATATAATTACATTTTATTTTGGGTTGTGAATGAGATTCACATAATTTCAATGGCATGGTTGATATTTTCCACCAGATAATTTGTAATTTTTTTACGAAAATATTATCGAGAAGAGATCGTGATACCATTGATTATGTGTTTTCTATGGATTGCGATCCATGGACTCCAAAAACCCTATGTAAGAAGATGCATCCCTTGCTCTTCGATACAAGATAATGAATGCTCTCTCTCTCTTTTTCTCCACACACCAAGCCTCTCTCTCTTATAATGGCCATCCAACATGTAGCCATTGTGAGAGTCTTCATCGACGCGGCATTGTCGTTATGCTGCCAGATCATCTACTCGTTGATCTCCATCTCCTTCGGTGCATCTCGCTCGTGAAGAAGATGTTGGATCTCGTGTGACGAGATCAGGAGATCCGCCGCTTGGATCATCAACATGGATTGCGAGGAGCACGCGATTCATCCCAGCGCTCGCAAGCGTCTCCTCCGTTGGATCGAACTTGAAACAAGAGGTCTCTTGATTTAGAGACTCGATTGCAACCACGCTTCAAGAGGTAAACCTTATAACTAATTGTGGTTTAGATGAAATGATCAGAGAAAGGTTCTTGGATCATGTGGTTTCATCATATTAAAATTTTTAAATTCCGTTGCATCGACGCTCCCGATCGCATTCGATGTGATCCACACGCTTCTGTGATGTGCTTGAGGATTATCTCATATCCTTCAAGTGGTATCAGAGCCAGGTTTACGGAGGTTTTGGATATGATCCATGAACCTACGCAGAATTGGGCTCGTCTGGGTTCGTGAAGATTTTAGCATTTCAATTTTCGCACCCTGTCTTGTGATATTTTTTCGACCCTGTTTAAAATTTTTAAATATGAATTTATCACTTGTATAATGTTGTCCATTAATTAAGGAATACACGGGATTTGAGTTTGCGTGATTTGGAATCCGATAACTCAAGTTATGATGTTTTTAATAACCGATTATCCACTGTTTCGAGGATGGCAAATAATGACGTAATCAAGGAGTTAGTTACTGTCCTAAAATGACTAGAAATGCATGATTATCACTTGGTTTCTGTTTTAAATCAATTTATCAATCTTTGGAAATTGATTTTGCTTAATTTGGATTTAAAATGAAAGAGATATGCTAATTTTAGTTAGTGAGGGTCACTGCTGGAAATTGTATGTTTTAACAACAACCTTTTGATTGTCATTTAAGAATCTTGTGAAATTAATGGTTAATTTCCTGAAATAATTATGGATAATATTTGAGAAATATTTGAATGATAATTGTTCCCTTAAATGGTATTGCCTCAACCAATAAATGATTAGATTTGATCTAGATCACCAATTGGTTATTTGATACACATTCAACAAATATGTTACTTGAATAGGTTTGGGAATTTGTCCAGCAAATTTCCTTATAATCAAAATAATTTCGATTATTACTATATGGTATAATTTCGGTTGAAAAATCGATGATCATCTCAAGTACACAATGATCGATTTGGTATTATCCTTTCCTGAGGTGGATATGGTGTATAGTCGGGGAGCGTTGGGGTAGCAGGTTGCACCGTATGCGGTCTGTCCCCCTCTCGTCGGTACCGATCATGACATCGGGTAGGGACTCGATAATTCTGGAGAGATCACGGTGTATTTTTCTAATTATTAAAATTTGAAATAATATGTATTTGAGATAATACCATATTTTTCAAGTAACAATTAAAGATATTTGTTGGATATTAATTGGATCATTAATTTAATATGATTAGATTAATTAGAATCCAATCAAAATGTTAAACACTCTATTTTTAATAGAGTTGTTAATTCCCTTGGAAGAATTAATCATAATGGATATGATTCATAATGATTAATTAAAATTGAATGTGATATAGAGGATCACATAAGTGACATTCATGGTGTCCCGTCAAAGTGAAGGGTTCCGTCGCCAGGGATTGTATGTAGGAGACGCATGCCCGGAGTGACAGCTCCTGTATGCAAGCACATCTGGATCGGGCTCTTTGCTTCTTGAATGAGTAAGATCGTATGCGTAGTGACTCCAATATCGAGTCCTCATATTATTAGGGTGATATTGGATTGCACATAGCGAGTACTAATCCTGCTGACGGTTGGTTTAATTAACAACAGGTCAACATCACCTTAGGAGTGGTGGGCCCGGGTGTTAAAGACCGAATTGGGAATGCAAGTTAGACTTGCAAGGAGGAATGCGTTCCCGTTTCTTTTTATCCGAGTTGCAAGTTCTCTATTATTGGGATGTAACAAAGATAAGGAAGGAGATCCCAGATCTTGCTTGAGATATAATGGTAAGTATATCTCTTACATTGAAAGTGATTAAGGGAATGAACTTTCAATGTTGACAAGGTAAGACGACTTTGATATAAAAATTCCTAAATCAAAGTAAAGTATGTATATATATGTTTATATATATTTATGCAAATTTCTTATTTCAGATAATCCTTCATTAAACCCACTCAATAATATACTCAATAATAACCAGTAAAATATCATGGATTGGATCCATGATCAAGATACTTGCAATTGGACACATATTGTATGTGGTTGCAATGTGCAAGTTTCCTCATAATATTGAGGAATGACAATTAAATAGATAATAGGACTACAACCCTAGTGTTTGTATGTCTCTATAGTCTTGATACCTCATCAAAAGTCTTTGGAAGTGACATGTCGACGATGATCGCAATTGTCAAATAATCCTTATAAAATCTAAGAAAGATGTTCTGACATACATATGTGCTCTTGACATTTAATCATGAATGACATGGTTCATTGCATCATGCAGAATGGTGGCTTTATATGAGATGATGTATTCAAAATGCTTGAATACCTACCTGAACCAATGTTTTTAGAGTTTAGATGGGTGTAGATACGATAAGTATCATCATTCTACTATCTATACTCTATTCATTCATGAAGCTTCATAATATTCATACTGTATGATTTGAATGAAGCATGTATAAATGTTGAAATACTCTTATATTGAAATATTTTGAATCCAATGTAAGAGATCCTTTGTCTTAAGCAATTGTTGTTTATAGATGGAGGGATCACAGTGGAAGTGTGGGTCTGACCCATGTGAGATGGAACGTCAAAGAGTTAACTTTACTTCTGCGACTTCCATATGACATCGAAAGAGTTGGATAAATGCAAATACTGCAATAAGCTGATGTGTTGTTAGTATGACTATCAAATCTATCTAGAATCCTTTGAGAAGGACTCGGATAGTGCATCGAAATAATATATATTTAATCATTGAAATTGACTTTCTTATAAGATAAGATTAAAGTCTAATAATTGTATCTCATTCTTCTAATGACACTTGCATTTGTTGCATATGTTGTAGAAGATTAGTAAATTTGATCTTAAGGATTAATAGTCATGTATATGGGAATTGATACAATTTTTGCAACAATCTCCATAGGATATATAGACTTCATATTTTCAGTAGGAGAGCCCTTGGTCTTAGAGAATGTCTCCATGACCTTGATATTAGAATGCATTCATTGTTGGAGATGAACATGTATTCTGGAATAGACCTATCATAAATAGTTATGATAGTGGACTCTACTAAATTAGAATATTAATGAAAGGTACATTAGCATTTCTAATACTAAAAATTAAACCTTAATAGATCAATAAGAGGATGAAGATCATTTGACAATGATCTGGCATTGAGTCTTGGACATATGTCTATTGATATGATCGATAGACTAGTGAGATATTGAACTTTAAATTGTCTAAAGGTTCAAATCTTACATACTTGTGAATATTGTATTGAAACTAAATATGTCCAATACACTCTTCTCTGAGAATTGTGTAAGATGCCAAGGTATTCAATATCTTATACATATTGATGTATGTGGATCATCTGTATCATAATAAACATCGATGATATATGATATCATTCGATGATTATTTGTGATATGAGATTCCTTCCTTTCACCTTATAAACCTTTGAAATGTTCAAAGATTTCACAATTTTGGTTTAGAATCAAAGTTTGAAGGAAGATGAAATGAATTTGATCTAACCTAAGTAGCAAGTACCTATTAGATGAATTCAAGGAATACCTTATGGAGATAGGAATATCATTCCTATCTAACTAAATGGAGTTGTAGGGAGATACAATTAGATCATCTGTGACATGATTTGATAAATGATTAATCTTAGCATAGTTATCTCTTAGTTTCCAAAGGTATATATGTAGTAGAGACTACAATATATATCCTTGATAAAGTTCCATGCAAGTAAGCTAGAATTTAGCACCTGAGAGTGCTGCTTCATTAGGAAAATAAAGGATAGTATTGGATACCTACTTTATGACCTTGAGATTCTTAAAAGATCTCTGAGAATGTGATTCTTAGAGGACGAATCTTTTAAGAACCAAGATGAAAATAAAGTAAAGGAACTCATTTAATCATGAGATGATAATGAGGCTCCTGAAATTGGAAACTGAAAGAATAATTAAAGATGAAACATTAATACTTCTTCAAATAAGTTTGAGGATGTATTCCATGTGTCAGTTAAGTCTGACAATGATCGGACTTCATGTGATGAAGCTCCTGAGGATCATGACATGGAAAGATGGATGTTAGCAATAAAAGTCTAAAGTAGACCTCATATACAAGTGTTGTATATGGAACCTCGAGGATCCACCTATAAGGGTTAGACCCATTAAGGTGTAAATGGATCTCCAAGAGAAAGAGGGAACCTAATGAGAAGGTAGAGACCTTTAAAGCACGGTTCGTAGCCATGATCTACACATAGAAGAGAAGACATTGCTTGCGATGAGACTTTCTCTTCAGTAACCATGCTTAAAATCATCGCGATATTGCTAGCTATAGCTACACAACTTGACTATGGCATCTTTAAGATGTAAGTCAAGATTGAATTCCTCTCTAAGGATATTCGCATGAAGTATCCCCAGGGAAACATGGTTGACGAAGCAAGGTGTGCAAGCTAGAGATATCCATCTATGGACTCAAATAAGCTTCTTGTAGTTGGAACATAAGATTTGATGAAATTGTAATTGTTATGATTTCAGATTGAATCTTGATGAGCCATGTGAAGCTTAGTGGGAGTGCCATTCGTGTTCATCATACTAAATGTAGATAATATCCTAATCATTCATAATGATATAAGTATGATAATAAGTGTCTTATAGACTGGTTATTCCATATCTTGAGATATGATCGCAAGGATACCTCTTAGATCTTAGTTCTGAAGTTGTTCAGAAGCAAAGAGAAGAGGATATTGGGACTGTCACATTTGTAGTGCACCTTGGACATGTTCCATTCTTGGAAAACCCCAAGGAAGGCTTCCATTCCTTAAGATATGGTACTGACCTATCTGAAGGGATAGCACCTCAAAGAGTTGAGGATGTGAATGCTAGAACTGCTTGCACTTGTGCATCAGTTACGAGAAGCTGAGCGTATGCTAGATGTGTACAAAAGCCAGATGTCTTCCATGCAGTGGGAGTAGTAAAATGTTACTAATCCTACTATGGAGATAAAACACTTGATTGCAGTAATAACAATATCTTCAAAGATAACAAGACTTTAGGGATAGTGATCTCTAAGTCTTATCATCAAGAAATTAAGACTTTATAGATGATGATCTAAAAGGGTCTTAATTGTAGATACCTTTGGAGATAGATATCTCCATGAATAAGAGTATTCTGATAAGGATTATGGAAATACAGGTTTATAATAATTATTAAGTTGTAGTGTCAAGGACACTATAACTGACAAGATTGAGTATTGGTTGCATAAGTTGCAACATTCGCATTGGATGCGAGCACTGTTACTGGAGGATTTGCAAGTGCCGTAAAAGGACTTGGCATAGTCTCTAGGGAACAGAGTGACTGATCAGCTTACTAGCTATTTTTCAGCCTATGATTGTCACATGAGTGCGGGTTTAAAGATTAGCCCATTAATAGCTTTTTGGGCCAGTGGGAGATTGTTGGACATGCGAGCCCACTGCGAGCCATTATGCAATAAATGTTATTGCGAAGATCATTCCCTGATCTGAAATGAAGAATAACTAATTTGCATAATAGGTCCCTTAGTACAATTAGGGTTATCTACCATGGCCATCTTGATGATCATATAGCTATTGATTCCATTATTGAATCATAGATGCTGGTTCTTGGATGAATATCTAAAAATTTAGATTGAGGACTCATCAAATACCGTTAAATAATTGTTAAGAGATGATCTCCAGCCTAAGTAGAAGATGGCAATCCTATCTCACTTGGCTGATATCTGACCGACCTCTTGATGCAGGTCCTCTGCAAGGGAATAGAGATTCAGAGATGTCAGATTAGTTAGGTCAAAGAGTTGACTTAACGAGATCGAGATAACCAAAGTCCTCTGTCGTATGCTGTCGCGATATAGGCACGCATCCTCTGACCGGAGACAGATGTGTTACTATATGTTTGAGTATGTACATTTGGCAGACCAATAGGTTGATGACCTAATCAAGGTCTATACACCGGCGCGCTGGTGTGCATATAAGGGCATATGAGTAATAAGATCTCTCAAAGGGATCATACATGTTCATTTACTGAATCAGAAGACATGAGCTCACTCATGAAATATTGGGAAGAATCAAATTATGTGCACGGTCATCTTGCTTTGGAAGCGTGACTGAATTTGTAGGTTTTATATAAATTTATGGAAAGTATATCATCAACACCTAGGTATGATATATGCTTTTGGAAAGTATATGATCGATACTGAGTCCCAATGATCGATTGAGAAACTTAATGATAAGACCCTGAAGGAGACAGTCAAAAAAGAGATCTAATACTTCGAGTTTATTCTGGGTCTTCCAGTATGCAGGATGTAGAGGTATTGGGAATACCCGAGGTTGATGTGATCATAAACGATTGTATAACCACGATGCTTCCATTCCTAGGGAGTGATGAAACGGGTCTGGATTTTAGTGACTCCTCTCAGTAGAGAAGTAATCTGATCTTGATCCAAATACTGGACATCGACCTGAATGTGATTCAGATGCAATGAGAAGATTAGATTTGGGGTCTTCATTTAATCAAGCATCTGTGAGAGGTCCGCAAGATCTGGAGTTGAGATGTGATCTCAATATCCAAGTCATTATACGTGGAACAATACAATCGCCCTGTCCTTATCTCCAAGTATCTGTGGAGAAAGCGCATTATCCTTGAAAGAGTTCATGGATAGTTTCATTGTTGATATATGTAACCGAACATTGAGAAAGTGGATAATTAAATGTGATTTAATTATCATGAATAATATGAATTCGATTCATATTAATAGGAGAGTTATCTAAGATAATTAAATGTGATTTAATTACCAAAGATGTGAATAATGTGAATGTGATTCATGTTATTTGGGCACATGAGAAAAAGAGATCCAAGGTGATTAAATGTGATTTAATTATCATGTATATGAATAATGTGGATAGCACTATCCATATTATTCAGGTATATTATGAATGTGATTTATAATATATTAAAGAGAGTATATTGTGATTTATATTTGTTGATTAATTATTAATGTGAATTGGATTCACATTGAATGATTAATTGAAGATATAATTACATTTTGTTTTGGGCTGTGAATGAGATTCACATAATTTCAATGGCATGGTTGATATTTTCCAAAAGATAATTTGGAATTATTTTTTGTGAAAATATTATTGACAAGAGATCATGATATATCATGAGATAATGAGATCTTGTGATAATTAGAAGAGATTGACCAAGTCCACTCATGAGAAGTGGACGGCTACAACTCTCCATGAGGAGAAGAGTAGCCGTCCCCTCTTCTTAAGGGATTGGTTTTGGTCTTCTCATTATGTCTTCTCTAGTCAAAGTGATTTAAATTGGGATTAATTATGTTGATTTATCAATATAAATTAATTCAAATTAAATCAATTGTTGTTATGTTTTTTACAACATCATGTTAGCCATTGAAAGAAAAACAAATCAATCTCAACCATTGATTGTGTGTTTTCTATGGATTGGGATCCATGGACTCCCAAAATCCTATATAAGAAGAGGCATCCCTTACTCTTCGATACAAGATAATGAATGCTCTCTCTCTCTTTTTCTCTACACTCCAAGCCTCTATCTCTCTTACAATGGCCGTCCACCATGGAGCCATTGTGAGAGTCATCATCGACGCAGCATCGTCGTTATACTGTCGGATCATCTACTCGTGGATCTCCATCTCCTTCGGTGTGTCTCGTTGGTGAAGAAGATGTTGGATCTCGTGTGACGAGATCAGGAGATCCACCGCTTGGATCACCAACAAGGATTGCAAGGAGCACGCGATTCATCCCCATGCTCGCAAGCGTCTCCTCTGTTGGATTGGACTTGAGACAGGAGGTCTCTTGGTTTAGAGACTCGATCACAACCACACTTCAAGAGGTAAACCTTATACCTAATTGTGGTTTAGATGAAACGATCTGAGAAAGGTTCTTGGATCATGTGGTTTCATCATATTAAAATTTTTAAATTCCGTTGCATCGAGCAACTAGTACGACTAGTCGCTCCCGATCGCATTCGATGCGATCCACACGCTTCCATGATGTGCTTGAGGATTATCCCTTATCCTTCAAATGATGTGTTTGGAACCACTTTGAGGTTAAAATTTATGGCAGAACAGCCCTAGGTTCCATAATCCTACCATTCAGTCCAAGTCACAGTCATGTCAGAACCATCCTCTAAGTCACATATTCTTGCTACCCTAAAGAGATAGAACCATGTGTGTGAATTGTATTAGCTCTCTCCAGACAAAACTGTTGAACAACCAAGGAATTTTCTCTTTTGATAACTCGTCCTTGTGTAGACGGGTATTCTCTTCTAAGGTCAGGTGCTCATGTTATTTACAACCGAATTGGGTAAGAAGTTAGAAGAACGGGAAGAGAAGTGGGAATGGATCGGTGTAGTCTTCATTCCCTTATGAAGTCGGTCAGTGTAACCAAATCTTCACCAAGAAGAAGGTTTTTCTAAAGCCTGAGTGTGTGGAACTTTGGTTGTAGGCTTCTTTGGATATTTTCTTTGACTTTGCTTTGCTTCTGCATTCTTGTTTGTGCCCCGATAGCTATAGCATCTTTTTGTCCACCATTTTTTGGGGTCTTGGAAAAAGTTGTGCCAGTAGACCATTCCTCATCCGAAGCATTATTTCAATCCATCTCTAGTCTTTAGATATCATGGTTACTAGAAGAAGTGGGTTAGAGTATCGATGCCAGCAATCCCCAAGAATGGTTCCCGAGCCACCCTTGACAAAGCGGCCTTGCATCGTCCCGACTTAGACTCCAATGTTTTTCAACAATCTATCTGAGTCAAGCTAACTGTTAGGTGTGAGGTTTCCAATCAAGTCATTGTCTCAAGAATCTTACAGATGATATGAATAGCTCTATTTAGACACATTGAATTGGCTCATGAACATAGTCTCATGGAACCTAAAGAATTAAGTCAAGGTGACCTGAAGTATCACCAATTCCACTCCAAAACGGATTCCTCTGAAATTAAGTATATTAAGGCCTATTTCGAGCTCCAATCTCCAGACTTTATTTGGACTTGTTCAATAGCCTAGATTACTCTGAAAAATGCGAATGCTATGAAAGTCTTATGTGCAATGCAGAAAATATTTTTGTGATGCAATTTTCATACTTCTGAACTTTTTATAGGTTTCTGAAAAAGGTTTTGCAAATTTTTATGCATTTTTTAAAAGATTTTTTTGCAAATTTTTTCAGGATTTTTGGTTTTGCGAATGTTTTTGGGGTTTTCAAAATAGAAGATTTTTGGAAGAAAAGATAGGCACAGATAATCACATGGATATGCATCTCATATTTAAAAAAGTTTACAGATAATTATATTCAACTGGTGAAAAGTGTTTATTAGAAAGATTTACATATTCGTTGAACTTATTTGAAAATGGTTTTTCAAACCATTTTGAAAACTATAGTCCAAAATAAGTTTTGCAAATAATTTTTACAAACATTTACAAACATTTGAAAACTATTTTACAAAGGTTTTTCAAATAATATATATTGATTTTCCAATTATTTTTACAACCATTTTCCAAAGCATTTGCAATTTAGTTTCCAAACATTTTTTCACACAAAGGAGAGAATTTTTTACAACCAAAATATTTTTATAAAGGCTGAAAACATTTTACAAGATATTTCCAAATATTTTTCAGAAGAATAATCAACCATTTTTTAAATAATTTTGCAAAAAAATTCAAATGATTTATTAATAAGTATATACACAAAGAATTCGAGGAATACTCATCTTTTTATTAGGTGGTTTTAATGAATTTTATGTTATGTATATAACGACTAGATCGAAGTGAAAGGAAGGCATAACTCGTACTAAGTATAGAAAACTCTATACTACAATGACTAAAGAATATGAAGTCCGTCATCACCCCCTATAGTTAGGATCAATTAATCTTAAGTATAGTAGATTGTGTACAATGAACAGGGAGGGTCAAGGGTGGGAACAAATAAATGAGTAATTTAGTAGCTCAGCCTGTCTCACCCTATACTTTGGGTAAGATACTCCTAAGTATAGAAAAAATGTCAAGAGTTGAGGAGACGTGTGAGGGATCAAAGAATGAGCACCCGAATGCACTCATCCCCCCTATACTTAGGATGAAGAATATTCTAAGTATAGGAGTGATGTATTGGATGAATGCAACTTTATGGAAGATAAAAGAATAACAAATGAGAAGAAGAAATGATTAACTATTCAAAAATGTTTTTGCTGGCCTCATCTGATTGAGTTGATGTTGCAGCTATGAGTTCTTCATTGTGAACCACCTGAATTGAGTCAACCACGGACAGAATTGTGTCATGTTCGAGATAAGGCTTCAAAAGTTGTTTGTTAAATGGTTTTGCATCAGCTGACAAACTGGATATGAGGATACTTCTGTTGTCATGCACACGTTTCACTATGAAAGGCCCTATCCATTTTTCTCTGGAAATAGTTTGGGCTTTGCATTAAACATCCAAACTTTTTGCCATGGTTTGAAGGTCTTGTGGTAGATGTGCTTGTCGTGCAATGTTTTGACCTTTTCCTCGTACATTAGTTTGTTGTCATTTGCATACTTGCGTATTCAAGGAGCTGATTTAGATCCACCTTTCTGTTCTATTCTGTCTGACCTTCTTTGAATCCAAGTTACAGATATTAATTGCCCATAATGATTTGTGAATTGAGTTCTACGGCAAATGGCATGTCCTACCATACACTAGGCGATGGGAAGACATTCCTAACGGTGACTTGTACACGGTCTGATAGGCCCAAAGTGCTGAATCCAGCAACTATGACCAATTCTTCTTGTTGGGCGTACGAGCTTATGCAAAATTGTCTTTATCTCCCTATTTGAACACTCTACTAGGCCATTAGATTGTGGGTGGTATGGAGAGGCAACACAATGTTCAATGAAGAATTCCCGTGTCAACATCTTCACCTCTCTGTTGATGAAATGGCTACCCCCATCAAATATAAGAATTTTAGGGATCCTAACCCTAGCAATGATGTGATCTCTTAGAAACCGACAAACAGAGCGATTTTCGGCATCTCGGGTTGGGATAGCCTCCACCCAACGTTTTACATAATCAATAGTGACCAGAATATATTCAAATCCCTGAATTTTAGGGAACGAGCCAATGAAGTCAATGCCCTACGCATCAAACACATCTGAAATCTGAATGTACTTCAGGGGCATCGTGTCTCTCAATTTTACAATATTTCCCAATCTCTGACAATCAGTGCAATACTTGACAAAGTCTTCAGTATCCTTAAATAAAGTTGGCCACCAAAGGCTGCATTATAAAACTTTCGATGTCGTTCTCCTTCCAGAGTGGTGTCCTCCTGTTTCTTTGGAGTGGCAATGCTCGAGGACACTGTGGACTTCCTCTTGTCTTCTCCAGATGTACTTTGCTCCCTCACAAAAGAGATAAGGATCCTCCCACTGATAGAAATGAATTTCCAACAAGAACTTGTCTCTCTTCATCTTAGGTCAATCTTGTGGAGTTTTCTTGGATATAAGATAATTCACAATATCGGCAAACGAGGGGAGTGAGGTGACTGACAAGATGGCTTCATCTGCAAAAGTCTCTGTGATCGGCAATAGGCTCTGCTCTGGAGTGTATGGCTCTGGAAATCTTGACAAGTGATTGTCCACCACGTTTTTGACTCCAGGTTTATCACGAATTTCAAGGTCAATTCCTAAAGCAGAAGGATTCATCCGAGTAACCGTGGTTTGGCATCCTTCTTGGCTTGTAAGTACTTGATGGTCGAATGGTCTGTAAACACTATAACCTTGGATCCAAGCAAATGGGATCTGAATTTCTCCAGGAAAAATACCACTGCCAGCACCTCTTTTTCGGTGATAGTGTAGTTTCTTTGAGCTTCATCGAGAGTTCTACGGGCATAATGAATAGAAAATGGTATACGATCTCCCCTTTGTCCAAAACTTCCCCAATGGCATAATCTGAACCGTCTGTCATGATCTCAAATGGTAGAGACCAATCTGGCAATCGAAGGACATGGGCTTGAGTGATTATTTCTTTCAGCTGAGAAAAGGCTCGGATGACACTATCATCTACAATAAAGTTGGCCTCCATGTGGTTAGGGGTTGAAAAATTTTGCTAAAATCCTTGATGAATTGTCTGTAGAAACCGAAGTGCACTAAGAATGATCTGACATGTTTCAAATTTGTAGGTGGCCCTACCTTCGAAATCACTTCTATCTTCATAGGATCAACCTCCATACACACTTCGAGATGACATGTCCATGAACAATACCTTCGGTCACCATGAATTGTCTCTTTTCCCACAAGAGAACAAGATTCATTCACATCATCTTTTTAGAACTCGGTCTTATGATGAACATTGATCAAAGCTATCTCCATAGATCGAGAAATCATCCATGAAGACCTCAAGAAAACATCCAACCGTATCTATGAATACTACTAACATACATCATTGTAATGTTGCTGGAGCGTTG
Source organism: Ottelia alismoides (assembly GCA_037367405.1). Classification (NCBI taxonomy): domain Eukaryota; kingdom Viridiplantae; phylum Streptophyta; class Magnoliopsida; order Alismatales; family Hydrocharitaceae; genus Ottelia; species Ottelia alismoides. The sequence continues at coordinate 441,328 of JAZKJV010007838.1, read as the reverse complement.
CACAAACCTAACGACATTTTGCGCAAGGCATGCGTCCCAAATGGACAGGTAAAGGTTGTCTTCTCTTAATCTTCAGGAGAAATTGTGACTTGAACATAACCATAGTATCCATCCAATAAATAGAAGTATTCCTTCATGGCCAAACTTTGACTATCTGGGCAATGAAGGGAAGCGGGAAATGTCCTGCTTGGTTGCTAAATTCAGTTGTCTGTGGTCCACACAGACGCACCAGGATGTCGGAAATTTTGTTATGATCTCTTCTCCTTTTTCATTTTTGATTATGGTTATCCCTGACTTCTTTGGCACAACATGCAGGGACTCGCACACATTGAGCCAGAGATGGGATATATGATTCTAGCATCACTCCATTTTATGATCTCATTTATCACAACCTCCCGCAGATTTGGATTCAATCTACGTTGGAATTCGCAGGAAGGTTTTGTCTTCTTCAAGGTATATGTGATGCGAGCACAGAGAGGGGTTTATCCCATGGAGATCTGAAATTTTCCAGCCTATAGCCTTGCAGTTTCTCTCTAGAACCTCGACCAGACGAGATTTTTATTCCCCAGTTAGCTGTGAATTGATGGTTATGGGAAACATTTCGGCGCATCAGTAAGGTAGGCATACTTCATATTTGCTGGAAGTGGTTTAAGCTTAGGTGGGGCTTGGTTCAGCTCAGTGGTGACTTCAGCTATTGTGCTGGTGATAGTGTCGGATCTTTCATCTGTATTGTGTCCACCATTGGAACTGTAGGCTCTGAGTGCAGTGCTGTACATAATTCTTCGATGATCGAATCTTGTTCACAAAAATTTTCCATGATGTCCTCTTTCTCTACCAAAGATAGGTGGCCATAAATACATTCATCAAGCAACTCAGCAAAACTCTCATCATTAAAGAATTTGATGAATATGCATTTCATCATCTTTATTAATTTATTTTAGCTTAAAATCTCTTATAAAAACCTGTATATAATACTAACTCCATAATCTAACTAACTTGCATCTGTGTGTAAATATTGTATATTAATTATTATTTTAACCTAAAATAAATCAATAAGGAAATTAAGGAAAAATAAAGAAAAGAGAAATACAGTATATATGTAATAGATACAGCTGACCGGAACCCTGAGAGAAGGTCAAGACTTGACCTGATCGACCAGGAATAAAGTAGGGGGAGATAGGGTCCTTAATCAGAAAATCCAAAAAAACGTGTGTTGCAAAATACTTCTCATTTATTATGTATATACTTGTATAAAACTTACACTCTTTATTTGTCCATAAATTTACCTCAAATAAAATAGTTTTCTAAACAAAAATTGTAAATAAAAATATTTTGTAAAAAATAAAAATAAGTGCAAAATAAAATCATGTACAGATTAAAAGTAACCACACTTGGAAAAAGCCGTAAAGCGATAATAAAAAGACCAATTCGGACTCCATACGAACTCAAATTGAATCAAGCTCACTTCCATTGTACTCCAAATTGAATTATCTTTAAAAAGGCGGTAGTTTCATAATTGTTGGAGTTACAGTTAAAAAGTCAGGTTTCTAGAGTGGTTTTTGTAATTTTACCATTTATTTATTGCATATATTTATTCATATTTATTTTTATACATAATGTAAATAATTGAAAATATTTTTTATTAATTATTAAAAATAAAAATAAAAAATAATTTTTTTAAAAGTAATTAAATAATAATTATTTCCTTATTTGTACATGTATATAATATACTATATGTGTATATTACCCGTATATAACTAATTTCCTTATATAAAAATCACCAACAAAATTAATATCTAACATTAATTAATTAAATTACGAAAATTTAATTTATTTGTTTCATTATTTGATTTGAAAACCTACCACGTATATAAGATTTGATTTTATACCTTAAATAACCACCATTAGGTGGCAAATTATTTTTTGTAAATTAATTAAGTCAGTTCTTTTATTTAATTACAAATTTCGTTTTTAATTAATTAATTAATTAATCAATTTAATTAACCACTAAACACATTCCTTATTTGTAATTATTTCCTTTTTGATTTTTTTCTCCTTTTTGTTGAGCTCCTCCTCCCTCACCTCTTGATCAATCTTTAGTGAGAGGAGCCCAATCTCCGAGAGAAAATCTTGTTGCAGAAGGGTGCCTAGCTTCCGAGTCGTCCGGTGACAGCGAGGCGATCTTCGTCGAGGCCATCACAACGTTCATCCGCTCGTAAGATGAGATCCATTTTCTCTTATTTTTAACCTAGATTAATCATAGTTTAATTTTCTTATTTTTATTTCGTTGTCATTTTTCGATAGATCTTAGAATTCATCACGTTTTGATTCGCCATCGATCTCAATTTGTCATCTCACATCTAGATCTCTACACGTTCCCATTCTACCTCGCACGATCTCTCACCTCCGACCACGCACGGTGGTCAAAGATCCGGCTCCATCCTTCATTTTCCTGAAAGACGCACTTGCTCACGCATCTATTTTATTTTTTTTTATTTTTTTTGCATTTTTTAATAATTGGGACTGAGCCGTTGTGCTCGCGTCCTCATTTGTTATGCAGAATTAAAAAAGTTAAAAATAAAATAGATACGTGAGCGAGTGCGGCTCCGAGGAAAATGAAGGATGGAACAGGATCTTTGACCACCATGCATGGTCGGAGGTCTAGGAAGACATACCCAAAGGAGACTTGTACGCCGTCCGATAAGCCCATAGAACCGAATAAAGCATCTGGGACTTGTTCTTCCTATCTGGACGTACAAGTTTTTACAATATCATCTTGATCTCCTTATTTCAAATTTCTGCCAAGCCAATAGTATGAGGTTAATAAGGAGACACAACTCTGTGCTCAATGGCGTACTCCTTCACAAGCTTCTTTACATCTCTATTAATGAAATGGCTTTCCCCATCTGAAATCAATATTTTGAGAATCCCGAACCATGCAATAATGTGGTCCTTGAGAAAGGAACACACTGTACGACCACTACACATTTAATTTCATATAAATAATTCAAAACCCAAGATCTCGTGTCATAAAAATGGCGCTGTTGCAGGAGAGGCACAACGAGGGTAGTTAGGTTTCTCTTTTGACTTGCTATTCTTAGTTGTACATTTTTGTCTATATTTTTTCACATTTATTCATTGTTCATATTTATTGTATTTAATTTATTCAATTTTTCTTATATTTTCATATACTTGTCTCTTACATATTTTCTATTAGCTCTTTCTTGCGAGGGCCCGATGAGTGAGGATGATTTTCTTAGGAGAGTCAGTGCACCCGAGCGAAGCGGAGGCGACTTGATTCTTCACCGAGCTGCAGGAGAGCGTGAGAAGAGGAGAAGACGAAAATAGGAGACCTAAAAAAAATTTCGCAGAAATTTTCCTGTATTTATTTTTATTCAAACATTTATAAAAGGAAACCATAAACTTTGTTGCGGGGTTAGTTTCGCCAAGCGTCGGTACACTTGGGAGACCTCATCGGTTTTTGTTTTTATAGCTTTTTTTTATTTGTTTCACGTGGATTTCGTGAGCGAACTATTGATTTCTTCAATTAGTTTGCCCTATCCAGGTAACTAATTAGGTCCAAATCCCTAAACAAGAATATATGTACCTATGGAGTAGAGTGTAATTTGGACTTAGTCAAATTAACATGCTCTTGCCCGCTAATAAAAGTTATTATTAGGACGATTCACATGCATCATATAGGTTAGTTTTTTTTTGTTTTTAAATTCTGTGCGGATCATTTTGCATATAGAGTGCTAACGACAAGGTACACATCTCTAACCCCTTCATGCATCATTGTATTTAATCGCGCATTGGCATTTTCGATCTCCTTCCTTGCTTTCACTCACATAAGTTAAAAGGAAATTGGACACTCAGTAGGCGATTTATTGAAAATACTCAAACCTAGTGACAACTACCTAAAACCTCGTCTGCTAAAGAAAACTCGACCTTATAATAAACGTAACAAAAAATCATTATTTTGGGAGAGTCACCCCTCCTTGTTTGATTTATCTACAACGAGAGAGCGACCCGCACACTAGGATAGAGCCACACCTGAACTCTCTTTAGACTACTGGTCTTGTGATTGGTTGTTCTCTAGTGAGGGCTTCATCGGGTAGCATGTAATCTGTCCGATATTTCCTTAGCAGATTGGGCAGATCGGGTAGCCGGTAAACAGTCTGCACCCATACTTGTTGGAAAAAACTAGTTGTGAGATCAGGACAGTCTCCTGGGAGCATTGGGATCCTTATAGCTCGCTTAAACCACTATGATAGATTGATTTCTCACCAAACTCTAAAAATTGTCAAGATAATCGACCGAACCTTCACGGTCTGCACATTGCATCGAGTTGGTGAATAGGGGGTCTGTATTGTGTTTGATTGCTAGTGCTACCTTCAATCATTTTCACTCTTGCATTGACCTTCGTGCTCTTGCATCCTGCCTATTGATTTTGAAGATGTCAGATCAGAGTGTTTGTCGTTCGGAATTTGCTAACTCATTCGACACTCTGACCCGTTCACTTCTATTCGACGAGACTCACTTCTCGAATATTCTACATTCTCCACATCACCCTTCACATCATCTATCAACCCACTGTTTGAGATTGGCTCTAATCTTGAACTAGTATCTGAGACTCCATCATTTTTAAGGACTAATCAAGTGTCATGCACATTTTCAGAGTCAGACACCAAACACTTGATGCCACCAAAGGGAAAGGGAACCATGACGAAGTAGAACGAGATCAAGAACACAATGTTATCCTCTATTCAGTCAATTCAAGCCCAATTAATAGAGCAGGCAAATTTTCAGACCACATTTAGAGACATGATTCTCGAGCTGAGACAAGATAGGAGAGAGGAGGAAAGAAACCCTGGAGGTAGGAATGGAGGAGAAGACCATGCGATAGAACTTGTGGCTAAGCTTATCTTGAAGGATGCATATAAGCCACGGGAAAGACAGACAAATTCTTGGATACAAATCCCTACGATTCATGGGCATTTCGAGCTTAAGCCCACTATTTTACCTCTTCTCCCAATATTCCATGGAAATATTAATGAAGAACCTTATATACACCTCCAACAGTTCGATCACATTTGTGGAATAGTACACTACCCAAATGTTCCATTAGAGGTAGTGCAAGCGACTGTCTTCCCATTCAGTCTGATAGACAAAGCTTTATTTTGGTTAAATCACTTGGGGAAGGTTGTCACTACTTGGGAAGAGTTGAGGTCCGCATTTATGAACAAATATTACCTGCTTGGACGACTCAACCAAATGCGATCCTTGATTGCTAATTTCTCCCAGTCGCCCCAGGAACCTATTCACGAGGCTCGGGAAAGATTCAAAGTTTTGATGGAGAAGTGCCCCCATCATGATATTCCAAAGACCAGCCTTGTGTAAAATTTCTTTGGGGGTTTAGGTATATAGAATAAGAAGCCGGTAGATGTCTCTTCTAGGGGAGCCACTTCAACAAGGACGAGGATGTCCTTTATCAAATTTTTTAGGAGATGGCGGAGAGTTCAACCACACTTTCTTCTTCACGTGCTTTTCAGAAGCACCACGCCACCTCCCCTACAGTACCCCACAAGGCTGTCAATATGACGGCATCACATTAAGTGGATATAGTGGACAGCTCTGACCTGACCATCATTGGAAACCACCTATCTAAAGTGGACATTATTGAGAAACGATCCAAGGCACTTGAGAAACTTCAAGTGATCGAACAGAGGACGAAGAACATGCATAAGCTGGATGAGAAAACAAAGCACCTGCAGCTTCGTGTGAGTTCAATCAGTGCAGTTTACAGTGCGAGTGCAGCAACCAATACCTCTACTAGGGAGCATACTTCTTCTACCCAACAAAGTAGCGGAGGAGCAACCACATTTCAGTACGTCTACTACATGCAGACACCTGATCAGGTCCAACAGCACTCATATCAGATAATTTCGTACCAGCAAGAAATAACCTACATTCCTGAGCATCGGTCTCCACCTCCACCTGTCATTCACGAAGTGAATGTCATCTGGTTCGATTGTGAGCAAAACCAGCCCTGTCCATCAGGGCAAGGCTAGTTGGGTTCACAGTAGGGTCAGAGACTCGCCCACCAGTTTCAGGGAGGGAGACAACAACAATACCAGTACCGACAATTCCAACCTGACTATCAGCCTCCACCGCAGTTCCAATACTGGAGACAAGGCCAACCACAGTAGCAGTCTATGTACTTTCCTCATCCCAACCAGCAACAGACTACATATTATGGACAATATCCTCCTCCTCATCCTCATTATCAGAATCCATATGGTTACCAACATCCTCCGTACTATCAGTCTCAACGGCAACTAGGCAATGATTAACCTGAGGCCCCTTCAGTCAACCCAACACTGGACCAACTTGCATTGCTAATGAAGAACATGAACGAACTGACTCAGCAGATCAACGGCCTGACCACCACCATGACACTGATTCCAGTACAGGTCGAAGCCAACCACAACAACTTCAGGCGCAAGGAGCATGTAGCCAATTGCCCACCCCCACCCGATACAGGTATGGCCCTTGATTTTACATGTTTATCTGATGCCATTCATCTCAAGAGCGGTAGAAGATTGCAGCTGCCTACGCACCAGTTGGGGTTGGGAGATCGAACCACTGAGAGAGCATCATCTTCCACATCATCTCCTTCAACAGTAGTCAAGAGGCCCAGTGTAGCAACACCCAAGTCTAGAGTTTCAAGGCTTTCACCATCACTTTCATCAGACAGACGTAGATCACAATCAGTAAGGGAGAATATGCCAATCATAGATTTTTCCTCTTCTTCAGCAACGTCATCCCGTTCTATTTTATATTCTGTTTTTCCTTCACCTTGTTTGGACAACACTGTACAGACTGATTCTGGTTGCCCTTTTATACATGAGGATTCTATTTTGAATAATGGAAATGAACGTTTGAATGTTTATTCTGATTCCACACCATTTCCTTCTGCTCTCAAATCTATGAAAATTCAAAAATTAAAAACAACACTAACTGATCCTGGAGTGGTTGAGATCTTATAGGACATCTTTTTAAAGATGCCACTCCTTAAGGCCATGGAATACATGCCTATGGTAAAAAAGGGAATGAAAGAGGTATGTACACAAAAGTGTCAACCAAGGTAGAACAGACGAAAGGAAATATAGAAACACATCTTGACCATGGCCACAGTTCATGCCATCAGTAACCTCCCGTCTAAAAAGAAAGACAAGGGAGCACCTCATATCTGTTGCCATATCTTTGATCAGGAATTTGATCGAACTCTTCTCGATAGTGTTCCTCCATTAATCTCATGGCCTTCCTCTTTAATAACTGAATTTCAGTTATGACCTCTTAAAACAACCAGGATGATTCTTCAGTTTGTTGATAGATCGATTAAGAGGCCAAGAGGCATTTTAGAGGACGTTATTGTAACGGTGCAGGGAATGAAATTCCTTGTTGATTTAGTTGTCATGGATATGGACACACCTGCACCATTACTCCATACCCCAATTATACTAGGTCGACCGTTCCTCCGAATGTCCGAAGCACTAGTTGTTTATGGTACTGGAGAGATCATCTTTCACTCTCGCAGTGACAAGGTGAAAATTAATATGATCTCTAATCCTAAACCATCACGACCACCAGCAACAGATGAGAGAGAGAATGTTATATCAGAGCCAGATGACTGTGATTTTCTTGTTGAATTCCAAGAGAGATCTTTTCACTAATTTTATAGATACCCAGGACTTCTTTCCCAAAAATGACTATATGGAAAGCACAATCGACATGAGTTCCCTTGGTGGTCCAATTGAATTAGTTGCTTATGGGCAGTTTGAGTTGATTTCTGAGGATCAATCTGAGTTTTTAGAGGCACCTTCTGATGTTCCTTTGACACACTTTTCTGAGATTACTGATGATATGCCTCCTTTTGAGAGTTCTGAGGTACAAATATCTGAGCCATTTGTTGAATTTACTTATTCAACATAGGTCTTTGGTTATGTCGATCTCGTTAAGTCAACCCTTTGACTCAACTAATCTGACACCTCTAAATCTCTATTCCCATGCAGAGGACCTGCATCAAGAGGTCAGTTAGATATCAGCCTAAATGAGAAAGGATTGCCATCTCCTACTCAGGCTGGAGATCATCTCTCAACAATCATTTGACGGTGCTTGATGAGTCCTCAATCTAACTCTTTAGATAATCATCCAAGCACCAACCTCTATGATTCATTTTTTGAATCAACAGCTGTATGATCATCAAGATGGCCATGGTACATAACCCTAATTATACAGAGGGACCTATTATGCAAATTAGTTATTCTTCATTTCAGATCAGGGAATGATATTCGCAATAACATTTATTGCATAATGGCTCCTCGTGGGCTCGCATGTCCAACAATCTCCCACTAGCCCAAAGAGCCATTAATGGGCTAATCATTTAAACCCGCACTCATGTGACAATCATAGGCTATTCAGAAAAAAATATCTAGGTAAGCTGATCAGTCACTCTGTTTCCGAGAGACTACGTCAAGTCCTTTTACGTTACTTGCATATCCCCCAGTAACAGTGCTCGCATCCAATGCGAATGTTGCATCTTATGCAACCAATACTCAATTTTTTGTCAATTATAGTGTCCTTGACACTATAGCTTAATAATTATTATAACCAATATTTCCATAACCCTTATCAGAATACCTTTATTCCTAGAGATATCTATCTCCTAAGGTATTAATAGTTAAGACCTTTTAGATCTCCATCTATAAAGTCTTAATTTTCTTGAAGATAAGACTTAGAGATCACTATCTCTAAAGTCTTGTCATCTTTGAAGAAATTGTTATTACTGCAATCAAGTGTTTTATCTCCATAGTAGGATAAGTAACAGTTTACTACTCCCACTGCATGGCTTACATCTGGCTTTTCTATACATCTAGCATACACCCGGCTTCTCGGAACTGATGCACAAGGGCAAGCAGTTTTAACATTCACATCTTCAACCCTTTGAGGTGCTATCCCTTTTTAGACAGGTCAATACCATATCATAAGGGAAAGAAGCCTTTCTTGGAATTTTCCAAAATATGGAAATGTCCAAGGTGTAGCATTAATGTGATGGTCTCAATTCCCTCTTCTCTTTTTTATGAACAACTTCAGAACTAAGATCTGAGAGGTATCCTTGAGATAATATCTCGAGGTATGGAACAACCAGATTATAAAACACTTATTATTATCATCCTTATATCATTCCAAATGATTAAGATATTATCTTACATTTAGCATGATGAACACAATGGCACTCCCACTAATCTTCACATGGTTCATCAAGATTCTATCTGAAATCATAACATTTATAATTTCATCAAATCTTATGTTCTAAATACAAGAAGCTTATTTGAGTCCAAAGATGGAATTCCTTAGCTTGCACATCTTGCTTTCCTCAACCATGAAGCCCTGGGGCTACTTCATGCGAATATTCTCAGAGAGGTATTCAAAGAGGAATACAATCTTGACTCACATCTTGAAAATGAAATAGTCAAGTTGTGTAGCTAGGGTTAGCTATATTCTGATGGATTTAAGCATGGTCATTGTAGAGGTCTCATCGCAAGCGATGTCTTATCTTCGGTGTGTAGCTCATGGCTACGAACCGTGCTTTGAAAGTCTCTACCTTCTCATCAGGTTCCCTCTTTCTCCTGAAGATCCATTTACACCTTAGTGGGCCTTACCCATATAGGTGGATCCTCGAGGGTCCATAATCAACACTTGTATATGAAGTCTACATTAGAAATTTATTGCTAACATCCATCTTTCCATGTCATGATCCTCAGGAGCTTCATCACATGAAGTCCGATCATTTTCAGAATTAACTGACACATAGAATACATCCTCAAACTTAATTGAAGAAGTATTAGCATTTCATCTTCAATTATTCTTTTAGTTTTCGATTTTAGGAGCCTCATTATATTTTCAAGATTAAATGAGTTCCTTTACTTCATTTTTATCTTGATTCTCAAGAGAGTCATCCTCTAAGAATCACATTCTCAAAGATGAGATCTTTTAAGAATCTCAAGGTCATAAAGTAGGTATCCAATACCATCCTTTATTCTCCTAATGAAGCAGCACTCTCCAGTGTTAGATTCTAGATTACTTGCATGGAACCTTATTAAGGATATATATTGTAGTCTCTACTACATATATATATTGGAAACTAATAGATAATTATGCTAATATTAATCATTGATCATATCATGTCACACATGATCCAATTGTATATTCCTATAACTCTTATTGAGTTTAGGTTTATTAGGAGGAGTGAGATAGAAATGATATTCATATGTCTATAAGGTAATCTATGAATTTATCTAATAGGTATTGACTACCTAGATTAGATCAAATTTTAATCTTCCTTCAAACTTTGGTTCTAAACCGAAATTGTGAAGTCTATGAACATTTCAAAGGTTTCTAAGTGAAGAGAAGAAATCTCATATCACAAATAATCATCAATAGATATCACATATCCACAATGTTTATTCTGATATAGATGATTCACATACATCAATGTGTATGAGATGTTGAATACCTTGATATCTTACACCATTCAAGGGAAAGGTGTATTGGACATTCTTACTTTTTGAATACAATATTCACAAGTATATAAGATTTGAACCTTTAGACAGTCTAAAGTTTCATCTCTTATTAGTCTATTGATCACATTAACAAACAAATGTCCAAGGCTTGATGCCAGATCATTGTCAAATGATCTTCATCCTCCCATTGATCTTTTAAGGTTTAAATTTCAGTATTAGAAATGTTAATGAACCATTCATTAATTTTCTAATTTAGTAGAGTCCACTAGATTTTAGATTACTATCTGAAATATCTCCATCATAACTCTTTATGATAGATCTATTGCTGAATTCATGTTTATTTCCAACATTTAGAAATAACAATGATTGTATTCTGATATCTAGGTCATAGAGACATTCTCTAAGACTAAGGGATCTCCCACTAAAAATAAACAGTCCATCTATCCAATAGAGATTGTTGCAACAATTGCACCAATGTCCATGTGGATGACTATTAAACCTTAAAATCATATTTTATAGTCTTCTAATACATATGCAACTAATTGCAAGTGTCATTAGAAGAATGAGATACAATTATTAGACTTTTATCTTATCCAATAAGAAAGTCAATTTCAATGATTAAATGTAGATTATTCTGATGCATTATCCGAGTCCTCCTCTAAGGATTCTAGGTAGACTTGATAGGCATACTATCAACATCAGCTTATTGCAGTATCGACATTTATCCAACTATTTGGATATCATATAGAAGTCACAAAAGTCTTGTCAACTCTTTGACTTTCCTTCTTACTTGGGTCCAACCCATGCTTCCATTACGCTTCCTTTATCTATAAACAACCATTGCTTTAGACGAAGGATCTCTTATGTTAAATTCAAAAGATTTCAATATAAGAGCATTTAAACATTTGTATATGCTTCATTCAATTCATACAATATGAATATTCTGAAGCTTTATGTAAACTCTTAAAAAAATTGGTTCAGGTAGGTACTCAAACAATTTTGAATACATCATCTCTTATAGAGCTACCATTCTGCATGATGCAGGGAACCACATCATTCATGATTAAATATCGCGAGCACGTATGTATGCCAGAACATCTTCTTATAATTTCATAAGGATTATTTGACAATTGCAATCATCATCGACGTGTCACTTCCAAAGTACAATCGATGAGAGATCAAGGCTATAGAGACATACAAACCCTAGGGTTGTAGTCCTATTATCTATTTAATTATCACTCCTTGCACATCGCAACCACATACAATTTGTGTCCAACTGCAGGTACAATATCTTAATCATGGATCCAATCCATGATATTTTACTGGTTATTATTGAGTATAATATTGAGTGGGTTTAATGAAGAATTATCTGAAATAAGAAATTTGCATAAGTGTATATATTTATATATATATACATATTTTACTTTGATTTAGGAATTTTATATCAAAATTGTCTTGCCTTGTCTACAATGAAAGTTCATTCCCTTAATCACTTTCAATGTAAGATATATACTTACCAATATATCTCAAGCAAGATCTGGGATCTCCTTCCTTATCTTTGTCACATCCCAATAATATGAGAACCTGTAACTCGGATAAAAAGAAGCGGGAACACATTCCTCCTTGCATGTCCAACATGCATCTCCCAATTCAGTCTTTAATACCCGGGCCCATCACCCCTGAAGTGATGTTGACCCGTCATTAATTGAACCAACCTTCAACAAGAATACAACTCGCTATGCGCAATCCAATATCACCCCAATAATATGAGGATCCAATATTGGGGTCACTACGCATACGTCCTTACTCTTTCGAGAAGCGACGATCCCGATCCAAATGGATCGTATGCAGGAGCTGCCACTTCGGACAGTCGTCTCCTATATACAATATCTGGTGACAGAATCCCTCGCCTTGACGGGAGACCATGGATGTCACTTATGTGATCCTCCACCTCATATTCAAATTTTAATTAATTATTACGAATCATATTCATATAATTAATTCTTCCAAGGGAATTACACATCTATTCATAATAGAGTGTTTTTAATTGGATATAATTAACTTAATCACATTAAATTAACTATCAATCCAATTCAATCAATAAACTTGATTTTACTTGAATATATGGTATTATCTCAAAGTACGTATTAATTCAAATTTTAAAAATTAAAAAATACATCATGATCTCTCAGGCATCATTCGTTCCCTACCCGCTGTCATGGCTAGTATCGGCGGGAGTGGGACGGACCGCAACCGGTGCGACCCCTACCCCAACGTTCCCTGACTAGACACAATATCCGCCTCAGGAAAAAATAATGCCGAGCCAATCACTTTGTACTTGAGATGATCATTGGTTCTTCAACCGAAATAATACCATATAGTAATAATCAAAATACTTTTGATTATAAGGAAATTTTCTAGACAAATTCCCAATCCTATTCAAGCAAGGAGTTTGATGTTTGTGTTTCCAATTATGATCTAGATCAAATCTAATCAATTTATTGATTGAAGCCATGTCAATTAAGGAAATAATCATCATTAAATATTTTTCAAATATTTTCCATAATTATTTCATGAAATTAACAATTAATTTCACTAATTGACAATCACTTGGTTCTTGATTAGGAATGTAATTTCAGCAGTGACCCCTACTTACTAAAATTAACATATCTCAATCGATTTAAATCCAAATTAGACAAAATCAATTTTCAAAGATTGCTAATTTGATTTAGGATAGAACCTAAGTGATATTTCAAGCATTTAGAGGCGGATCAAAACAATAATTAACTCATTAATCATGTTAAGATTCACAGTTCCCGCAACAGTGAATACATGTTCATTAAAACAACCATATCTCGAGCAAACGGAATCTAAATTACGTAAACTCAGATCCTATGATTTCTTTATCTAATATGGAATAAAATACAATTAATTTGTGCTTAAAAATTTTAAACATGGACGAATTTATTCACTAAACAGATGTGCGAAAATCAAATGCGATAAAAACTTTCGCAACCTTAACGAACCCAAGTCGACCTAGGATTACGGATCGTATCCAAAACCTACAACCTAGCTCTGATACCACTTGAAGGATATGGAATAATCCTCAAGCGCATCATGGAAGTGTGAGCTTCATATTGAATACGACGAAGAACGACTAATCGAACTAGTTGTTCTATGCAGCGGAAATTAAAAAATTTTCATGCGATGAAACCACATGGTCCAAGAATGATTCTCGGATCGTTTCATCTAGAACCACAACAATTATAAAGAAATACCTCTTGAAGCATGGTTGATCGAGTTTCTACGAAAAGAGAACTCCTGTCTCAAGTCCGATCGTCGGAGAAGATGCTTGCGAACGCGTGGATGAGTCGCGTGATCCCCGCAATCCAACGAGTTGATCCAAGCACGGTGAATTCCTGATCTCGTCGTGCAAGATCGAAAACCTTCTTCACGAGCGTATCACTCCAAAGAAGACGGAGAACCGAAGAACGTCGAAGCGGCGGTGCGGTGGCGAAGCGACGACGGCTTTCTCCTCTACGGTTTGGTGGACGGCCACCAATAGAGAGGAGAGAGAGGTTGACTTGTAGAACAAGAGAGAGAGAGAGAAAGAGAGTGATGTACTTCAAAAGCATAACCCTAGAGAGCATGGTATGCCTCTCTATTTATAGGGTTTTGGGATCCATGGATCTCAATACATGGGACACATAAAATCAATGGATGAGATTGATTTAAGTTTAATCCAATGGTCAAGATTGTTGTTGGTAAAAGCCAACAACTAATAACTTAATTTAGATCAAATATATTTGATAAATCAAATACAATTTAATCCTAAATTAAATCAATCAAATAAAGGAGATAATCAACATGAAGATTGCATCTCCCATGGAATATGGTGGACGGCCACCAATTCCATATTGGACTTGGTAGCTGTCCACTTGTTTCCAAGTGGGGAGCAATCTCATGAAATCTCATGAGATTGCAAATCTCCATGAAAATCTCCATTATTTATCCAACAACTTTTGTTGTGATTTATTCTTCAAAAATAATTCATAATTAATTTTGAGAATATTGCAATCTTACCATTGGAAATTTGTGAATCACATTCACAACCCAAAATAAAATATAACTTACATTTTCAATTAATTACACAATGTGTACCCAATACACAACAATAATTAATTAACAAATATAAATAATAATTTGCTCTCTCTAATACATTAAAAATAACATTTATAATATATTACGAATAATTGGATACTGCTATCCACATTATTCTTATCCACAATAATTAAATCACATTTAATTATATTGGATAATTTCTACATGCATCAGTATAATAAAATCACATTTAATTATCATTCTCTTAATGCTCAGATATAATTCAACTAAGGAATTATTCTTGAACCCTTTCAAGAATAATGTGATTTCTCTACAGATACTTGGAGATAAGGACAGGGCGATTGTACTGTTCCACGTATAGTGACTTGGATGTTGAGATCTCATCTCAAATCCAGATCTCACGGACCTCTCATAGATGCTTGATTAAATCAAAACCACAAATCTAATCTTCTCATTGAATCTGAATCTCATTCAGATCAATGTCCAACACTTGGACTAAGATTAGGCTACTTATCTACTGAGAGGAGTCACTAAAATCCAAACCTGTTTCATCACTCCCTCGGAATGGAAGTGTCATAGTTATACAATCGTTTATGATCAAATCACCCTAAGGTATTCCTAACACCTGTACATCCTGCATACTGGAAGACCTATGATCAACCTGAAGATATAGATCAATTTTACACTGTCATCTTCAGGGTTTGATCACCAAGTTTCTCAATCTTGGTCATTGTGAATTGGTATAGGTCATATGCTTTCCCAAAGCACATAACTTACCTTCAAATTCATGTCATGCTTCCAAAGTATGACGACCATGCATGGAATTTGATCAGTCCCAATACCTCATGAGTGAGTTCATGTCTCCCGGTTCACATGTGAACCTGTATGATCCCTTTGAGAGATCGTATTACTCATATGCCCTTACATGCAGACCAGCTCGCTGGTTTATAGAACTTGGTTAGGTCATCAACCTATTGGTCTACCAAATGTACACACTCAGACATATAGTAACACATCTGTCTCTAATCAGAGGATGTGTGCCTATGTTGTGACAATATTCAACATAGGTCTTTGGTTATCTCGATCTTGTTAAGTCAACCCTTTGACTCAACTAATCTGACACCTCCGAATCTCTATTCCCATGCTGAGGACCTGCATCAAGAGGTCAGTCAGATATCAACCTAAATGAGAAAGGGTTGCCATCTCCTACTCAGACTGGTGATCATCTC
Organism: Ottelia alismoides; assembly: GCA_037367405.1. Taxonomy (NCBI): domain Eukaryota; kingdom Viridiplantae; phylum Streptophyta; class Magnoliopsida; order Alismatales; family Hydrocharitaceae; genus Ottelia; species Ottelia alismoides. Next base: position 425,391 of record JAZKJV010007838.1, on the reverse strand, counting down.
TCAACAATCATTTGACGGTGCTTGGTGAGTCCTCAATCTAACTCTTTAGATAATCATCCATGCACCGGCCTCTATGATTCAATATTTGAATCAGCAGTTGTATGATCATCAAGATGGCCATGGTACATAGCCCTAATTGTACAGAGGGACCTATTATGCAAATTAGTTATTCTTCATTTCAGATTAGGGAATGATATTTGCAATAACATTTATTGCATAATGGCTCGCCGTGGGCTCGCATGTCCAACAGATGCAACTAACTATACAAATCCGGCCAGTCTTTAGGAAAATTTCTAGCACCTAACAACTTGTTAATTCTTTTCCAAGATTGAAATTATCACCAACTAAAATTGAAAGATAATTAGACAGACTCTTGCGGCCTTCACTGTGTAAGTTGGTGAACTTGGGGTTTGTATTGATTTTACATTAGTGTGTGTGAACCATGTTCGAATAATAAAAAATTGCACACTTGTGCCATCACTCTCCCTTCTTGATTCATTCTTTTTTAGTTTGTTTGTGAGTACCCTGCTAACTTACATGATTTTAACCAAGATCCATCATGTCAGCTCAACCACATCTTTGAAAAAGATGGGACATTGGTCCGAGTACCTGCCATATTATTTCTTTTCAATCAAACCTCGATCATCTAAACCTTCTTCTTCCAAGCATCCGCCTACATTTGCAGAAGACTCTCACCCACAGATGAATCCGATCCACTCTATGAATCCCGATCAATTTTACTTAGACCATCTGACTGAATTCAACACTCCTTCATATTTGCCATCACCCCCACCTTTTTTCTACAAACGATCAACTTCTATCCTAGGTTGACCCATCTTATTCATGATTTCTCGTCAGAACTCATGAACCACTTGAAGATGAAACCACTTTTGAAATAAATGACTGACAGAGACATCAACATCAACTGACTTCATTTTCTCATCACAATTTTGTTGGGATAGGTTAACAATTCATAGAAACACATTTGGACTGGACCTTAGGGAATATTATGATGACCTCACCAAACCGAATGGAGCAGCCTCCACCTGATGATCATCCATATTGGATTGACCCCAATGATCAAATCTCTATTGACCAACCTATATACCACTCCTTCAGACAATCTACACATATAGAGGATTGGATCAATGATATCGACACATGAACCATGTATGTTGGCTTCATAGTATGAGGATCCGACCATTCACAACCATGGAAATGGACTCTACTCAGACCAACATTGCATGCTTGAGTCACGGTATGTCGAGTATGATACCTACAAATTTTCCTAGAATCCTCCCATAAAGAAGACTCTACCCATGATAGATCATGAAAAGTTTTTTGAGGATGAAAAGTTAAGACCGAGAGGGGATATGTTGAGATATTTTCCACATAGCACATGGATGAAAATAAAATATGAAATGATTGAATCTCAGATTGAAAACACAAAGAACACTCAGAAATCCACAAACTCTGCACACCCTAGGGATAGCTCTAACGACACCTCTACATACTATTTCCTTAGGTAAGACTCTGACTCGGCATATCAAAGCTCATTCTCTGTTGTGGAAAGCATCACATCTACACACTAAAAAGACCGAAAAAATCTAAAAATTTAAAAACACCAAAAAATTGAAAAAATAGAAGTAACCGTAAAATTTGAAAGTGGAGAGCATTTGAAGAATTTGGATCCAGCTATGAGGGAAGCACTGCATAAGAGATTGATTTTTGAACTTTCCTTGATACATACCATTGAACGCTTCCTTGACCTTACAAGTTTTGTAATGAGTAAATTGATGTCGAAAAAGTTGGGCAAGAAGAGAACAAGGACTGAAAGACACATATTGTCAATGGACACCTCCTTAGTGATGAGGAGAAAGACCAAGAGCTGCAGAATGAAGTGGTTGCCTAGATTTGACTGCAAAATCAAAGGCACAACATTCACCCATGCCCGAATCAATGACGACTCACCAATCAATATCCTCCCGACCTCCGTGTTTGACAAGCTCAAACTCGAACAAATCAGGAAATCAAGAGAGATCGTTCAGCTGGCTCGATCTATAAAATGGTTGAGAAGAACGATTTCAGTGATCTTTACATTCCAAGGTGCTCTACTCAAAGTTGACTTCACAATCATCGATATTGAGCATCAAGGAGAATTCACCAAGTCTCTAATCATTGTCGAAAAGCCCTTCTTAGCCTTAGCCAAGGAAACTATAGAGTGCGAGACCGGGGAAATCAATTTTACCGCATTAGGAGCACTTCGATCTCATCCAATATTTGAGGAAACACTATATTCTAAGGCAACCCACAAATCCGTCAATAGCTGTAACCATCAAGCCGTAGATTAGCCCTACCCCGCTGCTACACCTGAGATACCAACTGTTGAGCCGACCATTGTGTCAGAGACTCACACCACCCTTCCTTATTCTGTTGCTTGCACCTCAATCATTAATGTGGCGAATCCTATGGAGGAACAACTGATGTAGGAATTTTACCATCTATATGGTGCTCCTAATGAGGGCACACAAGCACGGGCTAACCTTGAGTCAGACAAGATCTTATCTGAATGCCTTGACCTGTTTGATCATACGACACATGAACTCACCAATGGTAAGATAACTGAGATCAAATACGTGGGATGTGTGCTGACCAGGGAGGAATATTTCAATGATTATTCATTTGATTAAGACTTGATTGTCAGCACCTCACCCCAAGGACCTAGACCTTCACATATGATAAGGACTAATTGACCAATCCCGTTAAACTGATTGTTCCTTCATCTAATCGGTTATCTGGTGAGAAGAAGAAGAGTACTGATTATTTGAGAAATCTCTCCAAACACCTCAAAACGTATCAATATCATCTTCCTCTTGATGCTTCCGGTTCTAGAAAATTGACTATGAATGTCTCCTTCGACATACCTGAAAAGGAATCTTCTGATGATTCCTCGTCAGGTCCAGATAAGGTGATCTTTATAAGTGAGCTCAGTTCGGCAGCTTTGAAGCCCTATCTAAGCAAGCATCCAAATATCGATCCTTGTTGGACGACTCCTGCCCCTCACTACTATTCCTCTAGAGTCAGCTCCCCTATTCTCATTAGATATAATAGAATAATTTATTATGACCAGACTAAGACTGGTGCTTCAGAATATCCATCATCTGAGTCAATTGACCACAAGACTGAACACTTTTTGAGAAAACAGCTTAAGAACAAGAATACTTGGAGTGCCTCCACCTTCCAGTACTATTCTTCTGAGGATAACTTTGATGATGGTTGGGAATCATCAACTGCATTTGCTTCAGCATCTTCCATCATCTTCCCATCAATACACCATCTAGTATTATTCTTCTGAGGAAAAATCCAACGATGGTTGGGCTCATCTGCTATATCTTCTTCCTATCATTATGACCTCCCACCACAGGCTCACAAAAAGATCTGCCAGAAACCTCCTTAATCATCGACAACCCTTCCCATCAATACTCAGGGGATGGAAAACCTAGTGTCTAAATTCTCTAAAAGTCAACCTAAGTCGTGCCTCCCTGGAAATGATGCCATATGAAAAACCTGAAAGTCCTTCGCTAATTATGTGAAATTAACATTGAATGTTAGTTGGAGGCGGGGAATCAAGATCGATCGGAAAGACTACTTAAATTAATATTAATTAAAGCGAGCAGTCAAATTTATTTTACTTGGGCAAGTCCAAGGTTGAACTCATAGAGGCCACTATCTCCGTAGGTCAATTATTAGATGATCTAGATGCTAGGTTTTTAGAGGAACATTTTTTATATTTTTATGCAACTAATGATGATATGCAATTTTGGAGAAGTCTATGGGTTAAAATGCAAATTTCAGTCAAATAATCTCCAAAAATCCAAAAACTTTGTCAGAATATGAAATATAAAAATTAAGCTACTGTGATTTTTTTTGGAATTTTCTGGTGAAAAATGAATTTAGTATGACCTATATATGCAGGAAGGGTGATTTTAGTAAATTAATTTTAACAATTAGTAAACCTATTTATTTCTCAGAATTAAAAATATCATGGATGAGTCTAATTAATATGTATCTAGGAAAAATAATAACTCCAAAAATATTGGATTTATAGCCTATTAAAAACTAATTACCAAAATTACCTCTTAATTAATTCTAGCCTTGATTTGTATGCAAATTAAATGATTTTTGGGCATATTAAATAGATCAATTAACTCTACATACAGTGATTTATGACAAGTTTTGGAGTCCCAGATAATTTATATGAATTACAGAAGCTCAACTGGGTAAATTTTGCAATTTAACACCGAAGAAAATGTAAACAATTGATCACAACTCATAAAATTGTAAATAATAAATCACAATATCAATAATTAATTGACCTAAAACATATAATTATAAAAATTAAAATATGATGCAAAATTATCGTTTAAATAAACATGCAAAGATGGTTGTCTGAATGAAATTACAGAACATAAAACAATAAAAAAATATAATGGATGAGGAAGACAATGCAACTACTAAGAATCGAAGGGGGCCGATTGCAATTTTCCATGGAGATGTGTGTGTTGTACGTAACTTCTGTCCAACGGGGACTCCTCAGTTATTTGTTGGAACATGGGGGTTAGTGTAATTTATCCCCCCATTCATGTGCTACGGACGTGACGGGGGGCCATCGGTGGTGAAAGTTCTAACGGTTGGTCGATGGTGATGCGGGCGGCTGGAGGTTGAGGTACGCGACGGTGGCAAGGGCGCTTGGAGCACGAGCTGAGGCAGTGATGGTGAGACTGGGAGCCCTAAGGGCTCTGCTGCTGTGGGTGCGTCAGTGAAGCTGAGGGGGACACAGTCGAGGGTTGTCGTTGTCGGCCAAGGTGAGGTAGATTGTCTGTAGAGTTGTTGCTCAATGAGGTGCAGCCAAGGCGAGGCAAAGCTAGTCGAAGGTGGCACGTCAACCAAGGAGATGAAGACGAGGAGGTGGCATGGTGACAGTAGCTGAGGAGAGCGGGCGATGAGGCAGTGGTGCGTAAACGGGAACATGGGGTCCAATTAATGGTGGTTGGTTGGCTGAGAAGCCCAAGGGGATAGTTTGTTGGCTAGGGAAGGTGAAAGGTGGAGTCGTGGGCGTTGGATCGATGGCTGGTGCGATGAGGTGGCTCAATTTGTAGTGGTGGGGGGGAGTACGAAAGAAGAACTGATCAGAGGTGCAGCGACGAAGAAAAAGAAAAGAAGAGCAAAGGAAGAAGAAGGAGGAATGGAGAGAGAGAAGAACAAGGGATGAAGATTACATGGGAATGGGCCAATGCGAGTCAAAGACATTTTCTTATCACTGCTCGATGTCGTAACTGGAAGGAGTTAAGAGAGCTCGAGAGAACTCGCGACGTGATGCTGGAATCGTCTCGGATCTCACCATGATGGAGTCACCATCATCGCCTGCAGAGCTCGTATCCCTCTCCATCACCAAGGACTCATTGAGTCTAGTGACTCCCCTCGAATGTGGCAGATGCGAGCGACAAGGGGCAGCCGTGTGGGTTTTAACAGTGGTTATGGTTTGCGAGATTATAGACAAGATGGAAGCGGAGAAGTCAGACATCGGTGGGGTTGGCAACGTGGAGAGGAGGATGGGAGCTATTGGCTACAAGATGCGAGCGGATTGGCGACGTGGAGAAGGTAGGATAGACAGAGATGGCTGGTGGATGTGGGAGGTGGTTGGGTCGTCGTCACAAAAGGTGGCGCTGGTTGGCGGTGGAATCGAGCGAGCATGTGAGGTTGCCCGAAAGGCTTCCAGATGAGGTTAGAAGCGGAGAGGAGGCTTGTCAACGCTCATTCTTCTTTCTAGGGGCAGGCGTTGTCTATGCTTTCTGGAGATCGGGGAATATATACAGAATCTTTCACCGGAGAAATAATGGCTAGACCTTTGAGGACCTCCGTGGGTTGGGGTTGGTTGGCTGGTTCAGAATTTTCTATCTGGTGAGGTCATTTTTAGTAGGAATTGCTCGAGGCAAGCCATACATGTGGTGCTTACAAGGGAATGGGGAGAAGAATGGGGACGCCAAGTGGCGTGATGAGAAGTGGTCATGTGATAGCTAAATTAAATATAATAAAAATAAAATAAAAAGAAAAAAAATAAAAAAGAGGGAGATACGTGGTAGCTCTAGGAGCTACCACGAAATAGAAATGAAGTCAAATCAAAAGGTGGTCTACATGAAAGTTGTTCGTCTTGACGAGATCTACAACTTTCGTCAAGGACCAAATCAAAAGAGATTATCTCTATAAAAAGTATTTTTGGTGGTAGATATAAAATACTGTATTTTTTAATCTGCATTTTTTGTCATTTTAAATAATATAAAAATCAAAATAAAATAAAGTAAAATATCGAATAAATATTTACAACTTTATATATTTTTTAGATTTTTAATAATTATGAAAATAAATAAATAAAATAAAAGGGACATATGTGCAAACTATATATACAAACTCATGGTGATTTATTTTCTTTGACTTTTGCTTAAATTTTTATTTGATCTTTTACCCTATTTATTAAAACATAAATCAAAGAAAATAAATTAAAGAAACAAGTAAAAAAAGAGTTATTTTTGTACGTAAAATAATAGGGTCAAAGTTTTCAATACGTATAATATACAATGAGGCTCCAAAATCCAAGTTTTACACATGAACTCCAATTATTTTGAATTTGGTCTTTGTTTTGTAGATAAATGAATGTATATTAATTCAAAAGTGAGTATGGGTTCATAGGATATTGTATGAGAGAGAGATATTCACTTTTACGACCTTTTCTCACAAAACTAGGGTTTGGATTTTATTGAGAAAATATACAAAGTAGCATTTTTTGGTATTTTTCCTTTGTTAATGTTAGTGATATGTAGACTATAGAGTTGATTTTTTTTTATTTTGAGCAAGTGAAAAATTATTTAAAATAGGATAAAATCAGATATTATACAAGTGATATTATACAAGGTTTTTGGCTCCTTTATTTTATGCAATTATGCATGCTAAAATATATTATTTACAAGTGCATGAATGATAACAATGTAATATAGATGATTAAATGCAACTAATTACTTGGGAATGGATCTCTACATCTTTTATAGTGATTAATCACATATTCATCACCCACAATGTCATGACTTTAGACGTCCATGCCACTAGATCGGGTTGGGGTGCACTGGCCTCCTATTGGGGCGATGTATGTTTCCATACACGTGCTTCTCAAACTAAAGAATTTTGCCATCACCACCTCATAAGAGTTGAGCTAGGTATGTAGTATTGTCCAATTTAGGCCATTGTCTTCAGAGTCATGTGTGTGCTACGAAATATTCTACTTAGGCTAATCAAGATGACATGTGAACATAATTTCGTGGACTCGAAGAATTAAGTCTCATTGACCTGAAAATCTTAATTCTAGTCCATATAAGGTTCCTGTGAAATTAAGTGGATTAATGTCGAAACCGACCTCCACTCTTCATATTTTATTCCAGGTTTGTTCAATTATCAAAATATTTCTTAAAATTGCTCATGCAATGCAAAGATTTTTTTGTGAAGCAAAATTTTCTAGTTTTGAATTTTTTATGTGATTTTGTAAAAACTTTTTTGCAAATTTTTATGGAGTTTTGATTTTTTTTCCCAATTTTTAGGTATTTTTGAAAAGTATTATCACAAATTATTTTATATAGATATATACATGTTTTTATACATGGTCTTTATTTAAAGAATTTTTGCAATAAAATTATGTACATGGTTTTTAAAACTATTTTGAAAATATTTTTGCAAACATTTTACAAACACTTTTGAAATCTTATGTTGCAAATAATTTTACAAGGAATTTTTCGAATATTTTTACAAACCTATTTGCAATCTTTTTACAATCGTTTTCAAAAGATTATTTTTCATAGATTATAAAATATTTTGTAAAGATTTTTCGAAGGTTTTCCGAAGAGCTTTCAAAAGATTTTACAACCATTTTTTAAAACCATTTGTAAAATAGTCTTAAACTAGTTTTAGAAATATTTTTCAAAAACTTCTACACATATTTACAAGAGTTTACAATCGTTTTTTTCGTATACCCATACCCAATGTATATATTAGCCATAGTATTACAAAACAAGAAAGTACGAGTTATGGATAACTTATATATAACATATATATGAACAAGGTATTTTTAAAGGGTTATAGGATTGAATGTATTTTCAACTATTCACAAAGAATTTTATACAAATATATACAAGTTTTTATACTTGATTTTTATTTGAAGAATTTTTGCAATATAATTATGTATAGGTTTTTCAAAACTATTTTGAAAATATTTTTTGCAAATATTTTACAACCATTTTTGAAAACTTATCTTGCAAACAATTTCACAAAGAATTTTTCAAACAATTTTACAAACCAATTTGCAATCTTTTTACAGTCATTTTCAAAAGAATTTTTTCAAAGGTTTGAAAACATTTTACAAAGATTTTTCAATGGTTTACAAAGATTTTTCAAAACATTTACAACTATTTTTTAAATTCATTTGAAAAATGGTTTCAAATAAAATATAAAAATATTTTTCAAAACTTTTTACACATATTTACAAGAGTTCTCAATTGTTTTATTCGTATACCCTTACCCAATGTATATATTAGGCATATTATTAAAAATAAAGAAGTACGAGTTATGGCTAACATATATATAACAAATATAAGACCAATGCATTTTTGAAAAGGGCAGTGAATTGAATATATTTACAACTATTCACAAATAATTTTATTTAGATATATACAAGCTTTTATACATGATTATATTTGAAGAATTTTGCAATATAATTATGTACATTATTTTGAAATCTATTTGGAAACATTTTTGCAAACATTTTACAAACACTTTTGGAAACTTATTTTACAAAGAATTTTGAAATATTTTTACAAATCAATTTGCATTCTTTTTTTGCAATCATTTTCAAAAGAATATTTTTCAAATGTTTGAAAACATCTTGCAATGATTTTTCAACGGTTTTCCAAAGACTTTTCAAATATTTTTCAAAATTTATACACATATTTACAAGAGTTTTCAATTATTTTATTCGTATATCATTACCCAATTATATATTATCCGTATTATTGAAAATACAAGAAAGTACGAGTTATGGCTAACGTACATATAACATATATATGACCCCAAATATTTAGCTCGAACCATGTCCTCATATTGACCAAGGTGCAATAATGGAAGACATAACTCTTGTTAAGTATAGAAAAGGCTATACTACAACGACTCAATAAGTGAATTAGAAGTCATTCGCACCCCTTCCCCCTATACGTAGTATCAATTAATCATAAATATAACAGAATGTACACTAAATGAGGATGATTGGGGATTAGAATTCAAAAAATCAACGAGCTGGCTTGTCTCCCCCTATAATTTGGGTAAAATATGCCTATAGAACGGATTACTAACAAGTTAAAATGCAAGCGAAGGAATGAAAAAGTAAAAATCAATGCACCCATCCCCCTATACATAGGATCTTGTCGTCCTAAGTATAACATTGATGAGAGGGATGACTGAATAAACATATGAATGAAAGAATTGATTTAGAACGAAAATGAATCAATCAAGAAAAATATTTTTGGTTAGATCATTGTCTTAATCTTCTAATGATGTAGACATCAATAGAATCATAATAGACATTACTATGCCATACTCTAAATACGACTTCAACAACTGTCCATTGACTATGATCGGTTATGCGTCAGATGACAACTCGGATATGAGAATGCTACCATTGTCTCTCACATTCTTCACTACAAACGACCTAGTCCACTTGCTTTTAAGTTTTCTTTGGGAATATCTTCAACTTTGCATTAAGTAACCACTTCTTTTGACCAGGCTTGAAAGTCTTTCTTCTGATATGCTTGTCATGCCAATGCTTGACTTTCTCCTTGTACATTAGGCTTTTATCGTATGTATAGTCTATGAATTCTAGGAGTTTGTTTATATAGATATTTTTTTTCTAACCACCTTCATGTAAGTCTAAATTGCAAATGTTCACTACTAAAAGATATTTATGAATGAGTTCATCTGGCAGATGTCATGGCTATCCATATATAAGGTGATACATCGACATACCCGATAGAGACTTTTAGGAGATTCGATAGGCCCATAGAATGACATCAAGAAGTTGAGACCAGTTCTTCCTATCCATCCATACAAGTTTCTATAGAATAGTATTGATCTCCATATTAGATAACCCAGCAAAGCCATTAGTATGTTGGTGGTAAGGAGATGCAACACGATGATCAATGTCGTACTACTTCACAAATTTCTTTAGTTCTCTATTAATAAAGTGGGTACTCCCATCTGAAATGAGAATCTTAGGAATTTTGAACCATGAGTTAATGTTGTCCTTAAGAAAGCTACAAAATGTGTGACTATCTGCAGATCGGGCGGGAATAGCCTCCACCCAACGACTCACGTAATCGATGACAAGCATGATGTATTTATATCCTTGACTATTAGGAAATGGACCCATAAAGTCAATTCCCCAAACATCAAATATATCTAAGATTTGGATGAACTTGAGTGGCATTGAATCTTTGGAATGGATGGTTCCTCTCAATTTCCAATAGTCAATGCAGCCTTTCATGTAATTTGTGGCATCCTTGAATATTGTAGGCCACCAGAAGCCACACTACAATACTTTCATTGTTGTTTGATTTCCAAAATGGTATCTGCTTACTTTGAGCTTATGACAGTGCTTGAGGAAACCGGTGTATTCCTCCTAGGGAATGCACTAACACTGAATGCAATCCTCACCTTACCTAAAAAGGTATGAATCTTCCAACTAGTAAAAATAAATATCAGACAAAAATTTGTCCTCCTTTATTTGCATCCAATCTTTTGGAACTTTTCTAGAGATGAGATAGCTCATATATCAACATAACATATGAGTAATGCAACACTTAAAATGGATTCATCGGGAAAGGTTTCTGTTATCGGCACACTGCTCAGCAGAGTCTCTTTACATTCAATTCTGGATAGATGACTATCTACCACATTCTTGACTCCATCTTTATATCTTATTTCCAAATCAAATTCTTGGAGCAGAAGGATCCAACGAAGTACACATCCTTCTTTTGTTGTAGGTACCTGATAATAGACTATTCAGTATAAACAATCACTTTTGAACCTAGAAGATACGAACGAAACTTCTCGAGGGTAAATACCACCATCAACAACTCTTTCTCTATTACTTTATAATTCTTCTGGGCTTCATCTAATGTTCTATTGGCAAAATTAATGGCATAAGGTAATCCATCCCTTCTCTATACCGACACAGTTCCAATGGCGAAATCTGATGCATCTATCATGATCTCGAATGGGAAAGACCAATCGAGTAGTTGTAGGACAGAACCTGAGTGACTAAATATTTCAACTGATTAAAGGCTTGGAGGACATTGTAATCAACAATGAAATCACTCTCCTTGCCAAGATGCTACGTGAGAGGTCGAACAATTTTATTGAAGTCCTAAATGAATCTTCTGTAGAAAACAACATGCCCAAGAAAAGAGCTCACATTTTTTACTTCTCTCAATGGCTCAAGTTTAAAAATCACATCCACCTTTACCGTGTCAGCCTCCATACCTCATTTGGAGATGACATAGCCCAACGCAATTACTTCGGTCACCATGAAGTGACTCTTCTCCCATGAAAGCACAAGATTCAGTTTGTGATATCTCTGCAGGACTTGTTCTAAATGATCAAGATATGCAAACTAAAAAATCATCCATAAAATATCAAGAAAACTACCCATCTTGTCGGTGAACACAACCAACATACACATTTGGAATGTAGCGGGCGTGTTACATAATCCAAAGGGCATCCATTTGAAAGCATAGGTGCCAAACTGGAGAAGTGAAAGTCATCTTCTCTTGATCTTCTAGGGCGATCGCCACTTGGTTGTACCCAGAGTACCCATCCAAGAAGCAAAATAACTCTTTCCCTACCAACCTTTCAAGAACTTGATCAATAAAAGGCTAAGGAAGTGATCCTTCTTGGTAGCTGAGTTCAGGTACCAATAATCTACACAGACTTGTCCTGGTGTAGGTACTCAGATCGAGATCTCCTCTCCTTGGTCATCAGTAACCACCATAATTTCATACTTATTAGGAACTACGTGCAATGGACTAACCCGTTCCAAGTTGAAGATGGGATTAAGAAAGCCATCCTCACACCACTTCGTTACCTCTTTCATGATAGCATCCTAGAGATTAGGATTCAGCCTACGAAAAAAAACTCATGGGATAGCTTATTATCATCCTCCAAATAGATGTGGTGTGAATACATGACTAGATTCATCCCTCGAATATTCAAAATGTTCCAACCAAGAGCCTTGCGATTTTTCTCTAGAATCTCTAGCAAGCAATATTCATGATCTTTGGTCCATCGTTATATGATGATGACCGAATGCATTTCAGACTCTAACCCTCAAGGAGTGCATACTTTAGATTTTCCAGAAGAGTCTTCAAATCCGATGGAGCATGAGCTAGCTTCTTAATAGCTTATGAAACTATGCTTGTTACTGGTGCATGATCTGCTGATAAGGTGTTCTCCACCTCTATTATTCTTGTCTCAAACAATAGAATACCGAGCATATCTACAATGGTTTCCTCTTGTTCGATTTTGGATGAATTTACATCAAATAAATCAATCAGCTCATCATCAATCTTCTTGTCGACGTAGGAACAAAAATTGATTGTGCTTTCTAAGTCCTCCTCTGGGAGGATGGTTTCCTATATTAAGATGTTGTTCAAATAAAAAATATGAATATCTGATATCATCAAAAATATCACGGTATTTTGCATTAGGTTATGTCTCACTTTTCTTAGATGTTCTCTCTGCAGCTTTTTGTTCTATAATCATATCAATGGTGACCATATCACTGCATGGGCGAAATGTGATATTTACGGACCTATAATCAACTACCGCTTCGGTTGTTCGAAGGAGCGACCGACCAACTATGATTAATATCTAGAGTAACGGTGCAGACGGATCCATGTCCAGTACAACAAAGTCCACTGAGAATTTCATACCCTACATGGTTACAATAATATCTTCTAATAAACATGGGGGTTGCTTAATGGATCGATCATAAAACTGAAGGATCATTGTAGTCGGTTTAAGAGAACTGGGCTTAAATTCATTAAGAAGTGATGTGGGCATAAGTTTGATGGAGGAACCACTATCAATAAAAGATCGCTCAAAAAATGACCAAAAATTTCACATCTGATCAAAGTTGCTCCCTTGTATTTCTTTTTCTTTGGGAGATCGTTGATCAGGTTCACAGTAGCCATGGTGAGGATGTGCTTTTCTGATCTATTGTATCGGTTCTTGCAGGGTTGACACTTTGATATACATAGCTCTTTCAGTCTTTTCTTTACTTTAAGCATGTATTCTATGGTTTTCAGTAGTGGTATTTCTAGAAAGATATTTTGTAAAGTTTCCACGATGTCAAGATGAAACAATGTTGTTTCTAATTTTCTGATTTTTTAGAATTTTTCATTGCATCAGGAAAAGGAATATTAAAAATACTGAAATAAATGTACTCATTTACATTAGAATCATCTTTTATAATTGCATGCCAGAAGGTATACAATAATCCATAAAAGGGGAAGGATTAAAAACTAGAAATTCAGCTTCTTTGATAGGCACGTGATCAACTGCAGGTGTTGGCTTCTCCATAGCATGCATGGCTCAGACTTAGTTGTTATTCTATTTTTGTCAATTTTGGTTTTCTTCATTTTTTGGTCTTTTTCAGCTGGTGGCGCTTCTCTCTCTTCTTCTCTATCGACTGCTTGTTTAGCTTGTGATGGTGATAAAGACTCCCCATCCGAAGCTTAATTCTTTCCTTCTGTGGCTATAGGTGGTTGTATAACCCTACCGCTCCTTAGAGTCACAACATTAGATAACATAAAGGAAATTGTACCTAACTCGATGGGTATTGAAGGCTCATCACAAGCTACATCCTCCTTGTGGTGGAAATTGTTAGGATTTGCTTCGACCTACAAAGGAATAATCATTTTGGTCGTCGTCAGGTCATCTAGCTTCTGGCTTATCTCGGTCATACTCTTCACGAGTTGTGGTAGGAAGTTGATGGTTGGGTTCACGGGTGCTGCCTCAAGTTGATCGGTGGGCAGGGCCCGCTGACTCTGATAACTACAAGGAGGATACAATTGTTGGTACTGTGGAGCAGGAGGAGGATACTTGTATTGCTGATGAGGAGGGTACTGCAAATATTATTGAGTTACCAGTTGTTGCTGTTGATATGTATGGTGGCGGTACGTCAACTGCTAGTAAATGTTATGTCTTGAAGTTTATGCATGGTATCAAGATTGGTGTTGTTGAGTCTGATACTAGAGTGGTTTCCCATCGTGAGATTGGTGGTATGACATGATGGTTGATGACTGACCATGTTGATGTCCTCTAGGACGGGTCAATTGTGATTCATAATTTCAAACGTCGTCCACCTCTTGAATTTTGGGTGGAGGTGGGAAAAACGGCTCAACATAAGATGGTTGGGGCTCCTGATGGTAGACAACCATATGTATCTGATGTAGACGTTGAAGTGGTGCATGATCAAGTGCATGCAAGTAATACACGTTCTAGACTGACGATCGCTGCCCTGGACTCTGTTGTTGTGGTTATTGTGATTCTGCAGCAGACGTCTCGACTGATGAACTCCAGGGAACATTTCAATTTCTTACCAATGCATATCGACCGATTTTTGCAACAATTGCAATGCTTCTATTTTAATGATGTGAGTAGTACATGCGTAAGAAGATACTATTTTCACCTCTTGACTCTCGAGAATGCATGCTCTTTAGAAAATGCAATGAAATAATGTGTACAAGGCTACAATATTATCAACATAATAAGCATCCATATTATTTTTAAAATTCATTTTTCTTTGTGATCATTACATCCGTTCGTATTACAAAGTCATCGTTAAAAAAATATTTCTACAAAAAAAATATATAACCTTATATCAAATACATTCCTTTAAATAGTGTTTTTTACAATCATTTATATCCAAATCATAATGATACTAACTACAATCCTTACATCACCTCATGTCACATCCAACTCCAACCTAACCCTTTTTCTATCCAAACACCTACTATTACAATCAGGTTATCCACCTTACTAACCCTCTCAGGTGAGGATTCACCCAACCCAACACACACCATGAACCAAAACCCTTATACTGGGCATAATTTCCAGAGGATATACGATCATTAAAAAGACAAGAAAATGGATTATGCATTCCTCAAAGATTATATAGGAAAGTTTTTGGTGTCCCGGCCAAAAATATAAATGATCTGAGTGATAATACGCTCTTTCGTAATGTCCATGAAGGATTCATTTTCTTTAGAGGTCTATTCATGATCTAGGTCCTTCTTTTTAATTACCCTATCCTAGTGTGAAGCGTGATTAGTGTTACCCAAGGGGTTCTGAGAGCAATTGTGGGATGCAGATTTGTTCTCACAATCCCGACTCTGAATGCAATAATAGAAAGATTTACCAAACTTAACACTCAGGCTCAAGATCTGAGTTAATAATAAGGATAGTTTTGTTAGAGTAGTCCTTTTAGTTGACAACTGAATCATCAGTTTGGATATTAATGACACAGTGGCATGTTTTCTGAACCTAACCTCCAACATCATCCTTTTTTAGATTAGGGTTTCCATGTATTAAGAAGGTAAACCATTACAAGGCTGAGGTATTTCCCTTCTCAACCTGTTGAAGTAGGTAATCCTCTCTTGACTTTAAAGATTTCAAGTTCCTGCTCAGACAGTCCTAGATCCTAGGTCTTTTGTTGTAAAACTTGCTTTCACAACCATTCGTTTCTTAAACCCACGGCATCCCATAGTGAATTCAGATAAAGATAGGAGTGCCATGAAACATACTCAGCCAAGGGATAACTCATAGCTAAGGCAATTTTGCCTAAAGGAGAGCAAGTTTGGTTTCACAGGAGGAGCATATTTTTGTGATCAATCATTAGTATCCTCTATTTCGGGTAACAACAAGCGATCTTCGCAATCAAAAGCAACAATAAAAGGATATTTTGTACTAGCTCAAGTGGAGTGGGGTTCTAATGGTGATGGGAAAAGGAGATGGAATAGAGAAGAGAAGTAAAGAAAGGGAAAAGAGAACCATAATAGTGGGAGACATTGAGGTAGAACACTAACCAAGACGCGAGCTACTGGAATTCTTCGCATGGGTCGCTGGAGTCTATTACTACTTAAGTCCCACTTATTGTGAGGTCAGGGGAGAAGGTATCATAATAAAGTTTCCACCATTGGATGATACTTGTCATTCTACTCTTCTTCATGTCTCTGTAGAGAAGAAGAAGAATGGAGAAATCAAATTGGTGGAAGAGCAAGAATGGAAAAGATGAAAGGATACTTAAGGGTAATTATATGATTATATATGGAGGTTGTGAATATCAATTCTGAAGTGGAATAGAATCCAAATCCCTACTTGTGTGTACAACAATCAAAATCTGTATAACCCGATTTTTCATAAATATTGTAGACTCTTCTTTATTGAAATACTCATAACTCTCTCGTATGAACTTCAAGAGAGCATTCTTGGTCTACTGGACAACTTTCTTTGAGCCACTTCTTTACGTAATGGGTTTTGAGATTTTGGAAAAAAAACTAGAATTTCGCAACATTACAAATCCTAGATAAGAACAGTCGATGTCACAAAAAGAATTCTTAAATACCTAAAAGGAACTCTTACTTTCTATATTGTATAAAAAGAAGAATTTCCTCAAGTGATTGGATACACTAATGAATATTTTGGAAGGGGCATGGATAATAAGAAATCCACCGCATGTTATTGATGAATCCGTTATTCATCTCTTTTATATTCGAATTTAATACTAAATTCCTTACATTAATAACACAAAATACACATAGAATGATATAATAAGAAAATTATCTCGGACAATAAAAGTAGGCTAATTTTAAAAAATAACTCATCGTGAAAATCAAGAAGAATTCACATAAATCCATGAAACATCACAAGCTGAAATGTGTATATATTAATTGTATATATATTGTTTAACTTTTTAACATTTCTAACAAATTCATTATCTTAAAGTGACATGAAACTAACTTCATTGTCTACATAATAACGACTTCGATCCATGAAAAATCCTAAAATAAAACTAATTTGTAAAAATTATAAAAGAACCCAAATCAATTTTTGACGGACAAATTGTAAAAATTGAATACATCAGTCATTGATAAATATCTTTTCTAATTTTATAAGTATTTTTTGCATCTTCTATTTATCTTATTGGGTGGCATGGCTCAATTCCAGTAAGCCAAATAGCTGGCTCTAATTAGCCACCTGCCGTTCTTTCTAGTTGTCTGATTCTTATGGTCATACGGTGCCCATTCTTCCATCATCACTCCACACCTTATCCCTATGATTTTATAATAAGAGCCATCTGGGCCATCGATATATGCCCCCTCCTCATCCATTGTAATGCAAGATCTAACGGTAGCTAGATCATCCCCAACCTCCAGCCACATCCTTGGAAGGGTGCGAAGCTTTCCAACCTCCCAACTTCTCCCATTTTTTCCAACTCCCGTCGATGTCTCTTCTTCAACTTCCAACACCAACCTCTTCGCCTAACCTCACTCTCCCATGCATGATATCTAACCTCTATCTTTGACCAACCTCCATCAACTTATGGATGGTTGAAACTGCATGTTCAACCACCTGCAACTTCTCTCTTATCCGATCAAAATCTCCTCCTCGACCTACTTCTATCCCCTCCATCACTTATGAGAGCATCTCCTAGTCTCATCCTCCATCAATGATAAAGACTGAGAGAGAGATGGAGAGGTATATCAAGCAAGATACTTGGTGAATCCACTAAGTTGCAGCACATTCATCTTTGCCGTTCTAGCTCAGATTCTTAGCCAGAAACTTAGGGAAAAGATCGAAGCTCTCAAATCTCCGTCCCCCATTCTCGTTGTCCATCTTCGTGTTCTTCCTCAGTTTCCACCTTCTTCTTCAAGTAAGGTCCTTATTCTTAACTATCGTATTCCTTATATTTTCCACTCAACTTCATCACCTCCATTTTCTGATCACATCGCTACCATCGCAACTTATCATTTATCCATGCAAACCCGTTCGATCTTTACCTTCTCTCCTCTATAATATGATCTCTTTTGACCCAATCTCAAGTTTTCATAGTCTAAGACCCATAAAGACATCCATCTCTTAGACATTGATTACGCCTCCATCTCACCCCCTTATTCACTTTTATACAGCCCACGAAGCCTCAAATACATGCACTAACACTTGTAGGACCAAGAATGAGTTGAATGGTCGGAGTTTTCAAAGGGCTCTAGTCTCCTCCATCATCCCCAATAAGCCATCATCACAAGGAGGGTTCGATCATCCCAGCAGCTACATAGACACATTATCTTCTTCATTGAGCAGCTGTTGAGATTCTTCAACCATCCATGTCTTTAGATCGTAGCGAAGAAGGGAGTAGGGCCTAATCGAAGCTCCATTGCTCAGCCACTTGTGCACAGAGGAGAGGGAAGAAAGGTGGCCTATATGCTCCATTAAATTAGATCCCCTTGATCTAATCTAATGGTTGAGCTTTCCCGACCGAGGCACCGCTTCAAACTTCAGCCTCGGGAGCTCCAAGTCTACCCTGAAGCACCAAAAGATGCCACATAGTCTGAGGCTACAACCACGCCGTGAGCTTGACAACACACACGCATGGCACGTAAATTCCTAGGAGAATTGTAATAGATTCATGATGCGTTCAAGTATTTGCACTTCAATCCAATCCATGCAATGTGCATGATCGTGGGTGATATTGCAAGATAACCCCCCCCCCCTTCATATTTATTCTGACATATAGCCCCATGTGGGAATATTTTGCATTATTTGCCCTAGTGATTTGTATATATTGCATTTTAATCCCTTTTTAGACCTCTATGTTAATATTTTCTATCTTTTCTTTACAACCACGCCTCTACGTTTGAATGATAATATCTTTTGCATCTATTGTCCAAATACAGTTAAATTGAGGTCTATTTAATGATTTTTGGATGCTCTTTGAGTGAAATATTAATCTCTATGATATGCTATGTAATTGATAACTTAAAAATTAGAGACTATTTTGTCATGAATCATTAATTAATTAAGTTGAATTTGTATGTTAATTGATTTTAATGTACCATTTAGTCCCTGATTTGCTTTGAATATATTTGATTTTAATAAGGAACTCTTCATGAATTATTTTAATTATTAATTCCTAATTTTATTTTATATTACGATGTTTAGATGTGTTGATATAAAATTTTATTCGAGTAATTAATGCAATGGTAAAAAGAGACCAACCAAAGCTTGAAATGTAATGCATTCGGATAGCTTTAGCATGCTGAATTTCATATGTAAACATGATCAATGATTGTGAGTGTGTTGTTTTGTTGTCGGCTTTGCATTACATTGTGCATTCATTATCATTTAGTGGCATTTAACATATATGAATTAAAACCCCATAAAAATCCATGCACCCATTGTGTCATTGTGTACCCTTGACCTAGTTAGCACAATAGAGTTCCTTAATCATACATTTAGGTTCTCATTAGATAGATTAATTAGTTGTGTCCCTAAGTTCGACCCTGGACTTGTATAGGTGATTTTAGAGTAGACACTCCTCGTAGGAAAACTATTGAAGCATTTTGTCGAATCTAAAGAACGGTTAGTCCAAGTTGAAATGTTTGACTTCATGCCTAGTGATTATCTTGCAGACATTTTTCAGAATACTCTACATGAAGTTGTAGTTTGAAAATTTAGATCACAATAGATTAAACAACTAGAATATTCAACTATGCTTTCTTACACTCATTAACACTTTATTTATTCCATTATTTTAGGGTTTAGATTATTCTTTCTTTAAATTACCACTCCTTACTTAGGCTATTTAAAGCCAATGTATAAAGGGAATCCAAAGCCTATTCCTTTTCCTATAATTTCTCATTTGATTCATAGGTACTCCAAGTCTTTGGAATCATTTTTTCATTTTATTCTCGCACACATAAAATCAAAACTAACAACTGAGAATACATCATGTATAAAATTTTGTAAACTTACTACACAAATTTTACAAATAGTTTGATGCGAAAAGTATTTTAAAAAGAACTGAAGATGAGAGAGAATGAGCACAAATGTCTCCCATTAGTGCGAGTGTTCTTTTGCCTCTGCTAGAGCATCATTGTAGGGGGTGGCACTTAGTATAATATACCAATGATATATGGCCAAATATGAGCTCCATGTTGGACATGCGAGCCCACGACGAGCCATTATGCAATAAATGTTATCGCGAAAATCATTCCTTGATCTGAAATGAAGAATAACTAATTTGCATAATAGGTCCCTTAATACAAGTAGGGTTATGTACCCAGGCCATCTTGATGATCATACAGCTGTTGATTCAATGAAAAAATCATAAAGGCCGGTGTTCGGATGAATACCTAAGGAGTTAGATTGAGGACTCATCAAACACCGTCAAATGATTGTTAAGAGATGATATCCAGCCTGAGTAGGAGATGGCAATCCTTTCTCAAATGGGCTGATATCTGACCGACCTCTTGAAGCAGGTCCTCTGCATAGGAATAGGGATTCGGAGGAGTCAGATTAGTTAGGTCAAAGGGTTGACTTAACGAGAACGAGATAACCAAAGACCTATGTTAAATATTGTCACAACATAGGCACACATCCTCTGACCAGAGACAGATGTGTTACTATATATCTATGTGTGTACATTTGGCAGACCAATAGGTTGATGACCTAACCAAGGTCTATACACCGGCGAGCTGGTGTGCATGTAAGGACATGTGAGTAATATGATCTCTCAAAGGGATCATACAGGTTCACTTGTGAACCGGAAGACATGAACTCACTCATGAGGTATTGGGACCGATCAAATTCCATGCATGGTCGTCATGCTTTGGAAGAATGACAAGAATATGAAGGTATAATGTATGCTTTGAGAAAGCATATTATCGATACCGATTCCCAATGACCAATATTGAGAAACTTGGTGATCAAACTCTGAAGATGGCAGCGTAAAATTGATCTATATCTTCAGGTTGATCATATATCTTCCAGTATGCAGGATGTACAGGTGTTAGGAATAGTTGAGGGTGATTTGATCATAAACGATTGTATAACCATGACGCTTCCATTCTGAGGGAGTGATGAAACAGGTTTGGATTTTAGCGACTCCTCTCAGTAGAGAAGTGACCTGATCTTTATCCATGAATTGGACATTGGTCTGAATGAGACTCAGAAGCAATCAGAAGATTAGGTCTACGGCCTTGATTTAATCAAGCATCTGTGGGAGGTCCATGAGATCTGGATTTGAGATGTGATCTCAATATCCAAGTCACTATACGTGGAACAACACAATCGTACTGTCATTATCTCCAAGTATCTGCGGAGAAAGCGCATTATTATTGAAAGGGTTCAAGAATAATTCCATAGTTGAATTATATCTAAGCTTTGAGAAATGGATAATTAAATGTGATTTGATTATCTTGAATAATGTGAATATGATTCACATTAATGGATGTATGTGAATGATGGTCTAATATAATTAAATAAGATTTAATTATTATGGATAGGAATAATATGGATAACAATATCCAATAATTCATAATATATTATAAATATGATTTATAATGTATTATAGAGAGCTTATTGTGATTTATATTTATTGATTAATTATTGGTGTGAATTCGATTCGCATTGTATAATTAATTGAAAATGTAAATTACCTTTTGTTTTGGGTTGTGAATTTGATTCACAAACTTCCAATGGCAAGATTGCAATATTCTCAAAATAATTGTGAATTATTTTTGTAGAATATTTTACAACAATTGTTGTTGTAATTGGAGATATGAGCAATCCATGAAATCTTGGATTTCATTGGAAAATCTCGCATTCCAATTAGGAATGTGTGGACAGCTAGCCATTCCAACATGGAATTGGTAGTCGTTCATGATTCCATATGGAATGTGGAGATTCCATCTCCATTACTCCAATATCAATTATTTGATTTATGATTGAATAATATTTGATTTATCAAATTTATTTAATTTAAATTAAACCTAGTTGTTGTGTTTTTTATCAACAGCAATCTTGACCATTGAAAGAAATACAAATGAATCTCATCCATTGATTTTGTGTGTCCCATTCTCATCCATTGATTTTGTGTGTCCCATGGATTGATATCCATTGGACTTCCAAACCCTATATAAAAAGAGGCACTCCATGCTCTCTAGGGTTACAACAAGAACAAGAATTATAAGCTTTCTCTCTTCTCTCATTCCACACGTCCTCTCTTCCTCTCTCTCATATGGGTGGCCGTCCACCTTAAGAGAAGAAGAAGACATCTTCCTCGTCGACTCGTCGTTGTGACGCCGCCTCGACGACTCTCCGTTCTCCATCTTCTTTGGAGTGCTTCGCTCATGAAGAAGTTGTTCGATCTCGTGCGACGAGATCAGGAGTTCATTGTACTTCGATCAACTTCTTGGAATGCGAGGATCGCGCGACTCATCCCCGCGCTCACAAGCATCTTCTCCGACGATTGGACTTGAGACAGGAGGTCTCTTTTCATAGAGACTCGATCAACCACGCTACAAGAGGTATTCCTTTATACTTGATGTGGTTTTAGATGAAACGATATGAGAATCGTTCTTGGATCACTTGGTTTCATCACATGAGAATTTTTTAAATTACGCTGCATAGAACAACTTGTACGACTAGTTGTTCTTCATCGTATTAGATACGATGCTCACGCTTTCGTGATGCGCATATCCTTCAAGTGATATCAGATCCTTAGGTCGAAGGTTTTGGATACGATCCGTAAACCTAGGACGACTTGGGTTCGTTAAGGTTGCGAATGTTTTTTGTCGCATTTCATTTTCGCAACTTTGTTTAGTGAATGAATTCGGACCTGTTTAAAATGTTTAAACACGAATTAATCACTTGTATTTTGTTTCCCATTAAATAAGGAAATCATAGGATCTGAGTTTACGTAATTTGGATTTTGTTTGCTCGAGATATGGTCGTTTAATGAACATGTATTCACTGTTGCGGGAACTGCGAATCTTAACATGTTTAATGAGTTAATTACTGTTTTGATCCGCCTAGAAATGCATAAAATATCACTTAAGTTCTGTCCTAAATCAAATTAGAAATCTTTGGAAATAGGTTTTGCATAATTTGGATTTGTTTTGATTGAGATATGTTAATTTTAGTAAGTAGGGGTCATGGCTGAAATTACATTCCTAATCAAGAACCAAGTGATTGTAAATTAGAGAAATTAATTGTTAGATTCATGAAATAATTATGGAAAATATTTGAGAAATAATTTATGATGATTATTTCCTCAATTGACTTGGCCTAAACCAATAAATTGATTAGATTTGATCTATATCATAATTAGAAACATAATCAACAAACAACTTGCTTGAATAGGATTGGGAATTTTTCTAGCAAATTTCCTTATAATAAAAAATGTTTATATGGTATAATTTCGGTTGAATAACCGATGATCATCTCAAGTAAACATTGATGTATTTGGCATTATCCTTTCTTGAGGTGTATATGGTGTCTAGTCGGGGAGCGTTGGGGTAACGGGTCGCACCAGTTGCGGTCCGTCCCACTCCCGTTGGTACTGACCATGATAGTGGGTAGGGACTCGATAATGTCAGAGAAATCAAGATGTATTTTTCTAATTATTAAAATTTGAATTAATACGTACTTTGAGATAATATCATATATTCAAGTAAAATCAAGTTTGTTTATTGAATTGGATTGATAATTAATATAATGTGATTAAGTTATTATATCCAATTAAAAACACTCTATTATGAATAGATGTGTATTTCCCATGGAAAAATTAATTATATGAATATGATTCATAATAATTAATTAAAATTTGAATATGAGGTGGAGGATCACATAAGTGACATCCATGGTCTCCCGTCAATGCGAAGGGTTCCGTCGTCAGGTATTATATGTAGGAGATGCTTGTCCGAAGTGACAGCTCTTACATACGATCCATTTGGATCGGTCTCTTCGCTTCTCGAAAGAGTAAGGACGCATGCGTAGTGACCCCAATATCGGGTCCTCATATTATTAGGGGAATATTGGATTGCGTATAGTGAGTTGTATTCCTGTTGACGGTTGGTTCAATTAATGACGGGTCAACATCACCTTAGGAGTGCTGGGCCCGGGTGTTAAAGACCGAATTGGGAGATGCAAGTTGAACTTGCAAGGCGGAATGTGTTCCCTCTTCTTTTTATTCGAGTTATAAGTTCTCATGTTATTGGGATGTGACAAAGATAAGGAAGGAGATCCAAGATCTTGCTTGAGATATATTGGTAAGTATATATCTTACATTGAAAGTGATTAAGGGAATGAACTTTCATTGTTGACAAGGCAAGACAACTTTGATATATAAATTCCTAAATCAAAGTAAAATATGTATATATATACGCTTATGCAAATTTCTTATTTCAGATAATCATTCATTAAACCCACTCATTGTTATACTCAATAATAACCAGTAAATTGTCATGGATTGGATCCATGATTAATATATTATACTTGCAGTTGGACACATATTGTATGTGATTGCGATTTGCAAGTTTCGTCATAATAATGAGGACTAACAATTAAATAAACAATAGGACTACAACCCTAGGGTTTGTATGTCTCTATAGTCTTAATCTCTCATCGAATGTACTTTGGAAGTGACATGTCGATGATGATCGTAATTGTCAAATAATTCTTATAAAATTCTAAGAAGATGTTCTGGCATACATACATGCTCTCGACATTTAATAATGAATGACGTGATTTTCTGCATCATGCAGAATGGTAGCTCTATAAGAGATGGTGTATTCAAAATTGTTTGGTTACCTACCTGAACCAATTTTTTTAAGAGTTCAGATGGATGTAGATACGATGAGTGTCATCATTCCACTATCGATACTCTAGTCATTCATGAAGCTTCAGAATATTCATATTGTATGAATTGAATGAAGCATGTACAAATGTTGAAATGCTCTTATATTGAAATCTTTTGAATTCAGCATAAGAGATCCTTCATATAAAGCAATGGTTGTTTATAGATAAAGGGAGCGCAGTAGAAGCATGGGTTGGACCCAAGTAAGAAGGAAAGTCAAAGAGTTGACCGTACTTTTGTGACTTCCATATGACATGCAAATAGTTGGATGAATGCTGATACTGCAATAAGCTGATGTATAGATAGTATGACTATCAAGTCTAACTAGAATCCTTAGAGAAGGACTCGGATAGTGCATCGAAATAATATACATCTACATAAAATAATTGAAATTGACTTTCTTATTGGATAAGATTAAAAGTCTAATAATTGTATCTCAATTATTCTAATAACACTTGCAATTGGTTGCATACGTTTTAGCAAATTAGAGAAATTGATCTTCAGTTTCAATAGTCATCCACATGGATGATGATGCAATTGTTGCAACAACCTCTATTGGATAAATAGACTTCATATTTTCGATAGAAGAGCCCTTAGTCATAGAGAATGTCTCTATGACCTGGATATTAGAATACACTCATTGTTCATTTTCTAAATGTTGGAAATAGACATGATTTATGAAATAGACCTATCATAAAGAGTCATGATGGATATATTTCAGATAGTATTTTGATATCTGGAGGACTCTACGAAATTAGAAATTAATGAATGATTCATTAGTATTTCTAATACTGAAAATTAAACCTTAAAAGATCAATAGGAGGATGAAGATCATTTGACAATGATCTGGCATCAAACCTTGGACATATGGTTGTTAGACTAGTAAGAGATGAACTTTAGAATGTCTAAAAATCTCAAATCATACATACTTTTGAATATTGTATTCAAAGTAATATTGTCCAATGCATCTTTCTCAGGGAATGGTGTAAGATGCCAAGGTATTCAAGATCTCATACATATTGATGTATGTGAAACATATGTATCATAATAAACATCGATGATATGTGATATCATTTGATGATTAATTGTGATGAGATTTCTTCCCTTCACCTAAGAAAGCTTTGAAATGTTCAAAGATTTCATAATTTTTTCGTTTAGAACCAAAGTTTGAAGGAAGATGAAATGAATTTGATATAATCTAGGTAGCTTGTACCTGTTAGATGAATTCAAAGGAATACCTTATGGAGATATGAATGCCATTCCTATGTCAATCCTCCTAATGCACCTAAACTCAATAAAGTTATAAGGAGATACAATTGATCATGTGTGACATGATTTGATCAATGAGTAATCTTAGCATAATTATCTCTTAATTTCCAGGTATATATATGTGGTTGAGACTACATTATATATCTTTTATAAGGTTCCATGCTAGTAAGCTGGAATCTAGCACCTGAGAGTGTTACTTCATTAGGAAAATAAAGGATGGTATTGGATACCTACTTTATGACCTTGAGATTCTTAAAAGATCTCACCTCTAAGGATATGATTCTTAGAGGATAACTCTCTTGAGAATCAAGATGAAAATGAAGTGAAGGAACTCATTTAATCTTGAGAAGATAATGAAGCTCCTAAAATCAGAACTAAAAGGACATTTAAAGATGAAACACTAATACCTCTTCAAATGAGTTTGAGGATGAATTCCATGTATCAGAGAAATCTGACAATGATCCAACTTCATGTGATGAAGCTTCTGAAGATCATGTCATGGAAAGATGGATGTTAGCAATAAAGTCAATAGTAGACTTCATATACAAGTGTTGTATATGGACCCTCGAGGATCCATCTATATGGGTAAGACCCGTTAAGGTGTAAATAGATCTTCAAGAGAAAGAGGAAACCTAATGAGAAGGTAGAGACCTTCAAAGCATGGCTCGTAGCCATGAGCTACACACTGAATAGAAGACATCGCTTGCGATGAGACTTGCTCTCCAGTGACCTTGCTTAAACCCGTCAGTATATTGCTAACTATAGCTACACAACTTGACTTTGATATCTTCAAGATGGAAGTCAAGATTGCATTCCTCCACGAATATCTCTTCGAGGATATTCACATGAAGTAGCCCCATGGCTTCATGGTTGAGGAAAGCAAGGTATGCAAGATGAGGGACTCCATCTATGGACTCCAATAAACTTCTTGTAGTTGGAACATAAGATTTGATGAAATTATAAATGTTATGATTTCAGATAGAATCTTGATGAACCATGTGAAGCTTAGTGGGAGTGTCATTGTGTTCATCGTGCTAAATATACATGATAGCCTAATCATTTGGATTGATATAATGATAATAATAAGTGTTTTATAGACTGGCTATCCCATACATTGAGATATGATCACAAGGATACCTCTTAGATCTTAGTTCTGAAGATGTTCAGAAGCAAAGAGAAGAGGGTATTGGGACCGTCACATTAGTAGTACACCTTGGACATATTCCATTTTCTGGAAAATTCCAAGATAGGCTTCCTTCCCTTAAGATATGGTATCGGCCTATTGACGGGTCACGGACCTACCCTTTCTAAGTTCAAGTGCGACCAGCTCTAGAGGAAGGGTGGAGAAAAGAATGGACGGTAGCCAGTGTAGCTACCTATCCCGGGATGCCTGACCAGTGTAGCCAAGTCATCCAGCTGCATTTTCTTTGCTAATATACATACTCCGACAGGTATTATTTTTTTCACTTGGACCTATCTGATTTTTTTGGAGTTCTTGCATTTTTTCTTTTTTTTTCTTTTTTATTGAACTATATACAAGGTGCAACATGTACATCATGAGTTTTTCCTCTTGAGTCAGTAGACTATCCCTCTTTTGAAGCATTATTGCAACCCACAGCATCCCGTCCTTAGATGTCAACACCACCGACTTGGTTGAGATGCACTACCCTCCCTGGATGAGGACGGATGCTTCCACCCGTGTGCTACTCCAAGCTAAAGAATTCTACCTCCTCACCACCTCATCAATGAAGAGCTACGTGCATTGTGCTTGTCCAAGTTAGGTCACTGTCTAAAAGATTCATGCGTGTGCACGAGATATTCTACTTAGACTAATCAAGATGACATGTGAACATAGACTTGCGGACTCAAAGAATTAAGTCACTTGACCTGAAAAATCTTAACTCCAGTTCCTATAAGGTTCCTCTGAAATTAGGTGGATTAAGGTCAAATCAAGTCCATCCTTAACATCTATTCATAACTTGGTTCAGAACCCACTAGCTTTTCACCTTGCATATGCAAGATATGAAGAAGAGGTGTAGATGACATGCTATGAATGAAATGCAAGACTTTTTTTCAGATGCAGAGATGATATGCAAGAGTAAATAAGAAGCCTATATTTTTTTTGAATTGTTTTATACCTCCTATGTTACAACAATTTACAAGAGATTATAAGTATTATACAAGTGTTATACTAGTGTACATAATTTTTTTTTCAATTTTTACCCACCCGTAATTATTGCAAAATATATACAAAAAGTACGCAAAAATACATGAAAGTACGAGCTATGGGTAAAGTATATATGCAATATATACATGCCCCCTATACTTAGCCTGTGCTATGTCCTCAAAGCACAAAAAATGAGGAAAAATACATTGCTCATGCTAAGCGTAGGAGAGCTAAAATAACAAAAAGTATAGAAGCCGTCCCGCCCCCCCTATACTTAGACTCTGGCAGCCTAAGTGTAGAGAAAGATCAAAAATGGGGCGGGCGAGGTTAAGAGAGGAAATGGAGGAGTATATACACGACGGGCATCGGTCTCCCCTATACTTAGGCTCTGGTCAGCCTAAGTATAGGACATGAGTGAGTGTGAGAACCGATGAGATCTAGAGAATGTACATAGAATGATGGAGAGACTCGGGTCACTCTCCCCCTATACATAGGATCTGATCATCCTAAGTATAGCCATAAAATGAAATGATATGGAGTCGGGGCGAGTGATTCGAATCACTGGGAAGGGAGGGAAAGAAAATATATACAAGGAGGATTTAGAATATACAGGGATCAAGAAGGTTTGTGACGAGCCTTCTTGCGGGAGCGAGGAGGTGGGTAATATACAAGTGTTTCGCTGTCGGAATCATCCTCAGATGAATAGTAGTGAGGTGAAGGGATCGTCTAATGCGGGTCGACACACGACTGCTTGCTCAGATAAGGCTTGAGAACATCCGCGCTGAACTCACTCATATAAATCACCTTATCCGGACCAGATGAGGACTCCACAGAAAATTCCTTCTCCGGTGTGTTGAAGGAAACTTTCTTTGTCGGTTTTCTAGAACCCGAATCATTGAGAGGGAGATGAGAGCGACGCGCCTTCAGAGGTTTGGGGGAACACCTCGAGGAATCAATTCTCGGCTTCCTCCCACTATATAGCCGACTAGAGGAGGGAGCAACCGTGTTTTTAGGTGGAGTAAATTTAATCTTGGTTGTCTCCTTTGAAGGTCCGAGACGTGGTGTGGTGCTGACCATGGGTTCCTCATCAGACGAGTCACCATATAGATTGTAATATTCCTGAAGGGTCAGCACATGTCTTGGGAAGGTGCTAGTGGTCTAAGTTGGCTTGGCATTATTGGGCTCTTGTGTCGGATCACCGAAATGATCAAGGCAATCCACAAAGGTCGTATCCGACTCAATGATAGCTTCTGGTCGTGAGTCCTCCTTAGAAGTTGTCACGGTGGTGGTGCAAGCAGTTGAGGAGGTGTGGGGAGTCTCTGAACCAATGGTCGTCCGGACACTCGGTCTCTCAGGTGTAGCAGAGAGGTGGGACTCATCGACCTCTCGATTGTCACGACTGTCAGCGGATGCACGGGTCACCTTAGAGTAAAGTGTATCAAAGAGTGGGTGAGGTCTAAGCGCTCCCAATGCTGAAAAATCGATCTCTCGAGTCTCACAATCTATAGTCGCCTTAGCCAAGGCTAAGTTCGGCTTCCCGAGAATAATCAGAGACTAGGTAAACTCTCCTCGGTGCTCGATGTCAATGATAGTGAAGTCCACCTAGAGTAGAGCACCTTGGAAAGTAACGATGACTGAAATGTTTCCTCTCGACCGTTTAATAGATCGATCAGCCAGCTAAACGATCTCTCTTGACTTTCCGATTGGCCTGAGTTTGAGTTTGTCAAACACAGAGGTCGGGAGGATATTTATCAGTGAGTCATCATAGATTCTCGCATGGGTAAAGATGGCATCTTTGATTTCACACTCAACATGGGGCAACCGCTTCACTCTGCGGCTCTTGGTCTTTCTCCCCATAACCAAGGAGGTGGACATAGACACTATGTGTCTTTCAATCCTTGTCCTCTTATTACCCGACCTCTTGGGCATCAATTTACTTCTCACAATTCGCTTGAGGTCAGGAAAGTGATCTATGGTCTTTATTAAGGGAAGATTAAAAATCAGTTCTTCATCGAGTGCTTCCCTTAGGACAGGATACAATTTTTTTAGATCTTTTTCATTTTACATTTTTATGTGATTTTTTTGATTTTTCAATTTTTTTGGTGTTTTGGATAGATGAATGATTAGACTCAAGATTGGAAGGCAAGGGGTTAGTAGAAGAGGGAGATAGAATGGACTCCAGCTGTACAGAAGATGTGGGTTCCCTAATGCTTGCTTGGTTTTCAACATCAGATCTATTTGCGTCCTTTTCCACTTTCATTCCCAAGCTGGCAGAAATTGAGTGCAATATTTCCATGACGTCTCTCAACTTGTTACCTAATGTTTCATTCTTCACGATAAGTTGAGAAATGTCATCCTCCAAAAAATTCTCATGACAAATCATGGGAGAGTTCTGCTCAATTGGAGGATATTGCTGAGATATTGGGGTCTCATACTCAACATACCTAGACTCTAGCATGTAATGCTGGGTCGAGTATGGACTATCTAAATGGCAAATATTGGTCGGAGCCTCATATGACGGAGTCAATGAAACATGGACGGATAAGTCTAAGTCATGAGTCCAAGATTGTGAATGTATAGGCCCTTCGAATGAAGGCTGGTTAATGGAGGCTTGATCACTAAAGTCAATCAAATATGGGAAATCAGGATGTGCAGGCCTCTCCATTCGGGTTGTTTGATCGACCATGAGATGCCCTAAGGTCAAGTCGGGATGTGTATATGTAAATTGTTGTCTAGTCCCTACTTGAGGTGAGAATGGGGGCATAGAATTTTGCCAATCATATGTCTCAGCAGTGGCTTGCTCTTCATTCGATTCTTTGATTCCTGCAAGCTCTCGAGAAAGGACAGTCAGCCCAAGATGGAAGTGGATCCGGAGTGTTGGAATATGGAGTAGGTGAGAGATGCGAAGAAGTGGAGAAGTCAGTCGAAGTTCTGACTTCATAATCGGGTTGAGGTGGAACCGACCACGGGTAAGGGTCTCCCGTGGATGGCGGAGGATACATGGAAGAAAGAGAAGGTGAAAATGAACGGTATATGGTCAAGAAGGATTGACCAGAGGTCTCAGGGTATGGGGACCAATATCCCGACATCTTGAAGATGAAAAGATGAATGTAAGAAGATTGAGTTAGAGAACGTGTAATTACAAAGGATAACACACACGGATAGACACAAAGACAAACACAAGAGCAAACCCCGAGTTCACACTCAACACGGTGAAGGACCCGAAACCAAGTCCGATTAGCCTGGTTGATTTTAAGTGTGAATTTTCAGACAAGTAGCAAATAGTTACGCGGCCTATAGGGAAGTCGGTTCAAAGCCGGATGCATCTTCCCTGTTTAACCTGTCGCCTAAGATACCGACGGTCCTTTCTTTCTTCGCTCCTTTCCCAAGTTGATGGATTCAAAGACCAACCCCTATCTACCTGCAAGCAGGCAGAGGCTGACAAGGCCGGAACTTCACCCCAGGGGGTTACTTGCAACTTGTCACGAAGTACCACAATTTCACCCCTATCTACCTGAGACAGGCGGATGCTACTTGGTACTAGTCAATGAACCTGAATAATTCAACTTGTGACATTTGCTAGGATCAGTCAGAACGTGATATGGAAGGCAGGGATATGGGCTCTGCCTTAATGTGTTCACACACACTCAAGTACCCTCACTCAGCCTGAAAACAAGGTCGGGGTTAATTTCCTGCAAACAAGGGTTAATTTTAGTCAATTTTTTGGGTCTAATTAAATTAGCAGTCCTGATTTTAAAGATTAGTTGTCACTGATATTAATCTACACAAGCAATCACGTCTACCGTCCAGTCCTAATTCCTTTATCCTAGGTTTAGAAAACCACGAGAGAGAGAATCAGAAAAAGTCGATGCAATCAAGAAAATGATGATGAATGCTTGAGTAAGAATACTTACAGTGTCTCCAGCTCTCTACAATGCAGGATGCAAGACTGAATTGAAATTTTACACTAAATGGAATGCAAGCAATGAAAAGCCGCTCCTAGACAGGCAGTTCTATTAGCAATTGAAGAACAGATTGTGTTTGGCTAAGTCCTGCGGTCTAAGTGCGTCTTTTATGTGTGAAGTGTGGTCTTAAATAATTACGAGCACAAGCAGATCCTAGAGTTGCTCGAGGAGCCGCTAGTGCAAGCCTAATCTACAATTCAATCCACACAGCACACGAGGGACACGGTTCCACTATCTTTACACACCCGAGAACCCAAACGGGAACCGCTGTAAATACAGACACTTTTTTTTACAAATTAAAAAAACAAAAATCTTTCTGGCGTCTTAACAGCCAACTTGATCCACGAATCGTCGGCCTCCGATGCACTTGGAGATGCGTCGACTTCAAGAAAGCCGCTCCAAGTCTACCGGGCCCTCGCACAAAAAGATACAAAAATGTTAGTGAGAGAGTAAGAGAGAGAAAAAAATAATAAATAGAAAAATAATTGAAAAAAATGAATAATTAAAAGGTGGTTCGGGGAGCGTGGCCGCATCTGGCGAGAGTCGGAGCGGGGACAACCGGGGCACGATGGCGCGCGGCAGGCTACCGCGGGGCGGAGCACTGCTCGCAGCACGCGTCGGTGGAGCAGGACATCGGCGACCGGTGATGGGGGGGGGGGGGCTGCTCGCGTTGCGCTGTGGCTGAGCGGAATGACGCGCCAGTGTCGAGGTGGGAGGCACACTGAAGGCGGCGGGTCGTCGGTGCGAGGACGCCTGTCGCTGGGCGGAATCTAGAGGCCGGGCGGTCGCGGTGCTCAGGTGGCCGGTGGTGGTAAAGGAGCAGGCAGAAGCAAGCTCTCGATTCTTTTTTTTTAAATTTTCTTTTGTAATTTTTTTTGTATTTCCTTTGTAAACAGTAGAAAAAATGTAAAGGTGAAATGAAATAAAGATGTGATGAATGAAATAAAATGAAGATGACGAATGATGGTGGTTTTGTATGATAGAAAAAATTTGTTTGTGATGGTGTTTGGTGTGATGAATAAGATAGACAAAATTAGATAAAAAATTGACAAGGAGAAGGAGAGAATACTTACTTGTGGTTTACGCCTGAGGTTGAAGGAGCAGAGGCCACCTTCGGTTATTGCCTCAAGAGGCCGGCGAAAGAATCCTCGAAGCTTGACAGCTCAAGATTAAGCTGTCACGAAGCCGATATCGTACATTGGATCACGCCTGAACTAGGAGATTCGACCGTCGTTGCTCAAGAATGTCCTCATCTAGCTGTCATCGAGACGAGGTTTCGGGCTGGTGGTCGCTCTGTTTCTCACAAATGGCGGATGGAGAACAATGGAGGAGGGGATGTGAATATAAAGAGGATGAAGGAGTGGGAAAAGAGATAGAGAGAGTGGAGTAGTGGGGGATTATTAACTTGGAGATAAAATAATATAATATAAGTAGGCTACTTAAAATAATTAAAATAATAATAATAAAATAAAAATAAAAATATCCGAAAATAATAAAATAAATTCGAAAGTAATGAAAAAATGGGGTGACATGTGGTGGCGCCAGGAGTTGCCACATGTCGCTCCTAGAAAATTCAAAAATTTAATATAAAGAAAAATCAAAAAGAAATAAGAAAATGGATTAAATCAAAAAGTGGTCAACACGAAAGTTACTCGTCTCAACGAGATCTACAGCTTTTGTAAAGGACCGAAAATCAAAGGAAATCATCTGTACAAAAATGTATTTTTGGGCAGTACCTTATAGATATAAAATACCGCATTTTATCTTTTGTAATTTTTTTGTCATTTTTTAATAAGAGAAAAATCAAAATAAAAATAGAGAAAATATAAAAGGAATATTTACAACTTAATCTAATTTTTTGGATTTTTAATAATGAAGAAAATAAAAGGATAAAATGCAGGGGTAAAACGGTCAATATGTACAATATACAAAAGGGGCCCAAAACCCAAGTTTTGCATATGAGCTCTGATTTTAATGAAATTGGTCTTCTTTCGAAGGTCTTTAAAAGTGAGTAGACCTAATTCGGAGGTTGTATGAGAGAGATATATGCATTATAAGGTCTAAGGTCTCCAACTGGGTTTGGGGGGTTTTTGGGTAATTTTATAGGTTAGTATTTTTTTGATATTTTTTTTAATTAGTGTTAGTAATATATACACTATAGAGTTGGTTTTATTAGATTTGGAGTTAGTATAAAATATATACTAATAGGGTATTTTAACTAATATACAGGTGAATATTTACAAGTGAATTTGGCTTCTTATTTTATGCAAATATGAATGCTAAAATGCAGATTTTATGCTTGCATGCATGAATGCTAATTATGCAAGATAAGGAGAAATATGCTGCTATTTACTCGGGAGCAAGACTCTATTTCCAACTTTTAGAGTGATGAATCACAGATTCATCACCTATCTAAAGGGATAGCACCTCAAAGAGTAGAGGAAGTAAATACTAGAACTACTTGCCCTTGTGCATTAGTTACACGAAGTCGAGTGTATGCTAGATATGTACGAAAGTTATATATCTGCCATGCAGTGGGAGTAGTAAATGTTACTAATCCTATTAAGGAGATAAAACACTTGACTGTAGTGAAAACAATATCTTCAAAGATGAAAAGATTTTTTCAGATAGTGATCTCAAAAGGTCTTATCTTCAAAAAAAACTTAAGACTTTATAGATAGTGATCTAAAAGGTCTTAACTATGGATACCTTAGGAGATAGAGATCTCCAGGAATAAGGGTATTCTGATAAGGATTATGGAAATACTGGTTATAATAATTATTAAGCTATAGTGTCAAGGACACTATAACTGACAAAATTGAGTATCGGTTGCATAAGATGCAACATTCGCATTGGATGCGAGCACTGTTACTGGGGGATATGCAAGTGCCGTAAAAGGACTTGGCGTAGTCTCTCAGAAACAGAGTGACTGATAAGCTTACCTAGCTATTTTTTTTCTAAATAGCCTATGATTATCACGTGAGTGCGGGTATAAATGATTAGCCCATTAATAGCTCTTTGGGCTAGTGGGAGATTGTGGACATGCGAGCCCACGGCAAGCCATTATGCAATAAATGTTATTGCGAATATCATTCCCTGATCTGAGATGAAGAATAACTAATTTGCATAATAGGTCCCTTAGTACAATTAGGGTTATGCACCATGGCCATCTTGATGATCATACAGTTGTTGATTCAGTGATAGAATCATAGACGCTGGTGTTTGAATGAATATCTAAGGGGTTATATTGAGGACTCATCCCACACCGTCAAATGATTTTTAAGAGATGATCTCCAGCCTGAGTAGGATATGGCAATCCTTTCTCAAATGGGCTGATATCTGACCGACCTCTTGATGCAAGTCCTCTGCATAGGAATAGAGATTCGGAGGAGTCAGATTAGTTAGGTCAAAGGGTTGACTTAATGAGAACGAGATAACCAAAGACCTGTGTTGAATGCTGTCACAACGTAGGCACACATCCTCTGACCAGAGATAGATGTGTTACTATATGTGTAAGTGTGTACATTTGGCAGACCAATAGGTTGATGACCTAACCAAGGTCTATACACCGGCGAGCTGGTGTGCATGTAAGGACATGTGAGTAATACGATCTCTCAAAGGTATCATACAAGTTAACTTGTGAACCGGAAGACATGAGCTCACTCATGAGGCATTGGGACCGATCAAATTCCATGCATGGTCGTCGTGCTTTGGAAGCATGACAAGATTTTGAAGGTATGATATATGCTTTGAGAAAGCATATGATCGATACCGATTCCCAATGACCAAGATTAAGAAACTTGTAATCAAACCCTGAAGATAACAAAGTAGAATTGATCTATATCTTCAGGTTGATCATAGATCTTCCAGTATGCATGATGTACATGTTTTAGGAATACCTGAGGGTGATTTGATCATAAACGATTGTATAACCATGACGCTTCCATTCCGAGAGAGTGATGAAACATGTTCGGATTTTAGTGACTCCTCTCAGTAGAGAAGTGACATGATCTTTATCCATGAATTGGACATTGGTCTGAATGAGATTCAGATGCAACAAGAAGATTAGGTCTACATCCTTGATTTAATCAAGCATCTGTGGGAGGTCCATGAGATCTGGATTTGAGATGTGATCTCAATATCCAAGTCACTATACGTGGAACAACACAATCGTCCTGTCCTTATCTCCAAGTATCTGCGGAGAAAGCGCATTATTCTTGAAAGGGTTCAAGAATAATTCCATAGTTGAATTATATCTAAGCTTTGTGAAATGAATACTTAAATGTGATTTAATTATCTTGAATAATGTGAATATGATTCACATTAATGGATGTACGTGAATGATGGTCCAATATAATTAAATGAGATTTAATTATTATGGATAGGAATAATATGGATAGTAATATCCAATTATTCATAGTATGTTATAAATATGATTTATAATGTATTATAGAGAGCTTATTGTGATTTATATTTGTTGAATTCTTATTGATGTGAATTGGATTCGCATTGTATAATTAATTGAAAATGTAAATTACCTTTTATTTTGGGTTGTGAATTTGATTCACAAACATCCAATGGCAAGATTGCAATATTTCATAATAATTGTGAATTATTTTTGTAGAATATTTTACAACAATTGTTGTTGTAATTGGAGATATGAGCAATCCATGAAATCTTCGATTTCATTGGAAAATCTCACATTCCAATTAGGAATGTGTGGATGGCTAGCCATTCCAACATGGAATTGGTAGCCGTCCATGATTCCATATGAAATGTGGAGATTTCATCTCCATTATCTCCAATATTGGTGATTTGATTTATGATTGAATAATATTTGATTTATCAAATATATTTAATCTAAATTAAATTAGTTGTTGTGTTTTTTACCAACAACAATCTTGACCATTGAAAGAAACACAAATCAATCTCATCCATTGATTTTGTGTGTCCCATGGATTTAGATCCATTTGACTTCCAAACCCTATATAAAGAGAGGCACTCCATGCTCTCTAGGGTTACAACAAGAACAAGAATTATATGCTCTTTCTCTTCTCTCATTCCACATGTCCTCTCTTCCTCTCTCTCATATTGATGGCCGTCCACCTTAAGAGAAGAAGAAGACATCTTCCTCGTCGACTCGTTGTTGTGACGCTGCCTCAACGACTCTCGGTTCTCCATCTTCTTTGGAGTGCTTTGCTTATGACGAAGGTGTTCGATCTCATACGACGAGATCAGGAGTTCATTGTTCTTGGATCAACTTCTTGGATTGTGAGGATCACACGACTCATCCTCACGCTCGCAAGCGTCTTCTCCGATGATCGGAGTTGAGACAGAAGGTCTCTTTTCGTAGAGACTCGATCAACCACGCTACAAGAGGTATTCCTTTATACTTGATGTGGTTTTCGATGAAACGATCCGAGAATCATTCTTGGATCATATGGTTTCATCACATGAATTTTTTTTAAATTTCGCTGCATAGAACAACTAGTACGACTAGTCGTTCTTAGTTGTATTTGATACGATGCTCATGCTTCCGTGATGTGCTTGAGGATTATCCCATATCCTTCACTCCATACATCATGTCAAAGTTGGGTTATCTTCCTCGTATCTTAGCCTTTTAGATATATTCCTTAAATCAGATATGAGATGTTGAGTTCACTAGGGTAAATGGTAATGATGATTAGAATACAAGAATAAAGGATTTTTTGGTTAGATATATTGAATTAGTTAAACATTGTATTTGAACACATGTAGAACAAGAATGGTTTTTTTGTGTCTATTGCTAGTCCTTACCCATGTGATCTAATGGGTATAAGGGAGCTATGTATGTCGAGTCAATATAAGCATAAATGGTGGTAGGTGTGGAATATGAGGATGACTTCATGACCAAAATATCTACGCTATCCTATATTACCTATTCATATATATATATATATATATATATATATATATAAGACAAACTTAGATGAACGGTTGATTATCGTGAAGTCTTAACGATAATTTTAGAGATATGAGCCTTAGACTTCGGACATGATCTTTGGGAGTGCTTCTAATGTGGACCTTCTTCTAAAAATAAATGAAAGATGAGATAAATGACTTCACATTATTGAGATGCATCCAATCAAGTTTGATTACGATGTGATTGTGTTATCATTGCTTAGGTTTAACCTTTGTATATAGGAGCTACCAATTCTCAATCTAGAGAAAGAAAAAAAGCACAAAAGATAGCTAAATGACTTCATATTGTCAAGATGCTTCAAATAAAATTGATTGCAATGTAATTTGCAATTCAACGGAAGGCAGATGGGATGGATTTTGTCATCACTAATGTTTATGGTCCCAATAATAGCAAAGAGATCGCGATGCTACTTGATGATATGCGTCTGGTATACTCTAAATACCTCGTTACCATCTGGATCATTGGTGTCGACTTCAATGTAATGATTCATCACAACCACCAGTCTACTTTGCACGGTGGTGTTGATAGTGGCTCTAGGGATCTCTCTTCATTCATTTTGAGCATGAGCTGTTGATTTTAGATGTTGGGGGCTGTCAGTTTACCTAGAGTAACTCAATGTATAGAGCTCACATTGATCGATTTCTCACGTCAGTGGAGATATCATCTATCCTTCTCGTGTCTTGGGCATGGGCCAACCCTCATGCTTATTCAGATCACACCCCTCTTTTATGGTCATTTGTGGAGGATACATACCCAAAGATTTCATTCCGTTTCAAAAGAGCATGGCTTTTGGAGGATGGTTTCTACAAAATGGTGGGATATTTCTGGTGTTCTTCTCAATCTGAGGGTTCGACTGTAATCCGTCTGGCTATAAAAATAAATTTCTCCACTAACAACTATTGGAATACAAAAGAAACATATGGGACCTATCAGTGGCATAAGGATCACTATTCAAGCTGAGATTGTGTGCTTGGATTCTATAGAGGGTGAACGGGGGTTGACTGCAGATGAGATTGACATGCGATTTAATTCCTATATGAAATACTTTTGGAAAATCAAAAGAAGGAGGTCAAATGGAAGCAGAGATTGAGACAATGGTTGTTGCAAGAGGGTGATAACAACACGTGCTTCTTCCATTATGTTGTCAGCGGAAGATGGAGTATGAATTATATTCACTATATTAAGGTGGATGGTTCAGTGGTACATAGATTGGGCGTGCACCTCGAAATCACTTCATTGGGTTAAGAAGAAGGGACTCCCAAACTAGATGGGGATGGCGTGGATTGGGAGTGAAGAGGATTTCCGCTTTACAAGGGGAAACATCGGTACTACCTTTCAGCGAGGATGAAATTAGATCGATTGTATTTCAACTTAGTGGTTATGTGGAGCCTGGTCTAGATGCGTTCACATTGGCTTTCTATAAATAATTTTGGGACATGAGTAAAGATGATGCGCTTGTGATTCTACAGGAGTTCCAACGTGGCAACTACGGGTTGGAGTAGTTGAACATGATATTATACTTCCTGCTTCCCAAGTATGAGGTGCTGGCCAAAGTAGAGGATTTCAGACCCATAGCTTGTCTAATGGGATTTGTCTCATCATCGCTGAAGTATTGTCTAACCATTTACACAGTGTTCTTAATGATGTTATTTATCATGAACAAACGACATTTGTAGCTGGGAGAGTCATGACTTATGGATGGGTACTTGCATCCGAGATGGTGCTTGAATGGAAGAGATCACTTACCCGAGGCTAAATGTGGAAGGTAGATTTTTTTGAAGTTTATGAATGTGTGGATTGGTAGTTTCTATGGGCTTCATTCAAGAAGAGAGCTTTTCTGAATGAATGGATTGCTTAGATGAAAAGGTGTATTACAATGGCTTCGTATGTTGTGCTTGTGAATGGTCGATCGGAAGGTTGTTTGTTTCAACCACAATGTGGAGTTCGACAGGTTTGCCCTTTGGCTTTTCTACTCTTTGTGATAGAGACTGATGCATTGGCAGTCATGATGAATCTGGCTTCAAATGGAGGTTTATGCATTGGTTATGTGAAGGATGATATATCGATGCTCATCCTTGAATATGTGGATGATACCATGATCTTTCTGGATGGTGAGTTGGAACATAT
This sequence comes from Ottelia alismoides, assembly GCA_037367405.1. Lineage (NCBI taxonomy): Eukaryota > Viridiplantae > Streptophyta > Magnoliopsida > Alismatales > Hydrocharitaceae > Ottelia > Ottelia alismoides. Next base: position 384,835 of record JAZKJV010007838.1, on the reverse strand, counting down.
ACGGTGGTCATCAACCATTATGAATATCTTTGGAGATATTTCCAGATTATGACTTAACGGGGTGAAGTCTACATTTATTCCATTTGGTTTTTTGCAACTAGAAAATGAGGAGATTGCCAATATTCTTCATTGCCCGTGTGGGAGCCTCCCAATGACTTACTTTGGTCTACCACTAGTGTCTAGCTGACTTTGTTCATCAGATTGGACAATTGCCTTAAATAGGTTGGAAAACAAGCTCATAGCCTATAAGGCAAGAATGCTATCAAAATGTGGGAAATTGATTCTTCTCAAGCACATCCTCTATGCAATCCCTATTTTCTTTTGCTCCACAAAGTTGCTCCCACATGGAGTGCAGGGGAATATTGAGACTCTAATGAGATGTTTTTTTGGGCTGATGGTAGACAAGAGGGAGGGGGTATTCATATTGTTAAATGGAAAGTAGTTATAAATTGCAAAAAGATGGCAGACTAAGAGTTAGGAAGCTTGAATGCATGAATAAGGCCCTCTTTACTAAATGGGTACTAAGAATGTAAGGAGATAATGATGAGTTGGTTTGTAGATTATTGAGGAATATTCATGGCATTCAGAGTGCTCTCACTAGATTTGATGTTCAATTTCCTTCTTTTCTTTTGCACACCATCACTTACATTCTTTCTGAATTGAGGGAGAAGTTAAATCTGATGGTCAGAAATGGTGACCTATTCAAATTTTGGCTAGAGAACTAGGTGGGTACTGGCATTCTCAATGAACGATTTCCACATCTTTTTGCTCTCACAGATAACCATAATGCAATGTTAAGCCTGGGTGGATGCAACCTAGACTCCTAGATTCAGTACGGCTTTCTCGGAGTAGAGATTTGTCTGATGTTAGGGGTATATCAGCTGGTAGGGATCATTTTAGAAAGGCAGATAACAACTTTATAGTCAAAGAGACATATCGTGTTTCCACACGCACACATGCCTCAATCCATGGTACTGCTGCTTTTGACTAGAGAATTATCTAACGATGTAAGATCCCATAAAGAATTAAAGTTGTTTTTATGGATTGCCAAACATGGTCATCTTTATACCAAGATGCGGATAGAGAGAGCCTTCATATGGGAGATTTTATTTGAAATCACTACAAAGAAAATGAGAAGATATGTACCACTTGTTTTTTGTATGTCGAATCTCAGTTTTTATTTTGGCAAGAGTTGTATTCCTTGGTTGATGGCTGAAAATTTTATGATGTTCTGGGACTCTATTGGACGACTCTTTAAAAATTCTCAAGAGGATGATTCACCTTCCTTTGCACTACTCTAGGCTATTTGATGTGCGAGGAATGAGAATCTATTTAGGCACCAACGCTTCTACATAGAAAATGTAATTGGGCATTATAAGGCCTTCATCTCTACATGGCATCATGTACAATTATAATTATAAGGCCCACATCTTGTCCTGACATCATGTATAATTATAATGCTTAATCTCTGATGTTATTTTGTGGTGAGTCCCATCTTGGAATATCACCCTCTTCTTATAAAAAAACCCTCTTCCCAACCCACCTTACAAGATCTTTTCCCCCACTGAAATAACATGAATGATCATAGAGGACTGCGTTTGAGGTCACACAAGGCAGACCTTAGTCGCTTAAGTGACTGATGCGAAGCTCAGTCGACTAGATCAACAATCAACCCATAAGAGAAATAATCAATCAATTAATGAAAAATGTGTATCAAAATTTATTATAACCCTACAATAAATGTGTGTATATTGACAACTAAAGTAGGGTTTCAAATACAGTGAACAAGGGACATAGCAATGTATATTATTTATAAATAATTTAAGTATGTATGTATATACGTATGCACAATACCAATCTATGTGTTATGGGTTTTAATCAAAATATTTTTTTAATTTATTAATTTTGTCAATTTATTTATTTACTAATTTTTATTTTCTTTTTGAATATATAATATAATATATATAAGAGAATATATGTATATAAGGCAATATATATAACATAAGTAATTAATAGTAGAATATATATAAAATAAATACCTAAAAATCATGAAATATACCAATAGCAATCCTTTTTTAAAAAAAATCAAATATTTATAACATATTTATAATGATTAATAAAAATGTATACTATATATAATATTATATAGGTATTTATAAGCTATATAAAGTATTATAATTATAAATATAGTTAAAAAATTCAAAAATAACAAAAGAGAATATTTTCTGTTTTAAAAGTATTCTTCTATTTTATGAATTATTAGAGAATTTTTGTAATTTTTTGGTATTTTTAACAGTAGAATTAAGACAAAATAAAACTTTTTAGATTGTCCAAATTAATTTAAGAATTAAAAATAGCAAAAAGGTTCAAAATTTCTCAAAATCAATGTTAATATGAATTTTAGATTAGGTTTTACATTTTTTATATTTTCTAAGTCAACCAAAGAATAAAATAGCTCATTTTATTTTTAATAAATAGTAAATGCAAATAAATGGCAAATAAAATATATAGCATGAACCATCTATTAATCATTCACTTGCACTTATTTTTGAAAATTATTTAGAGCACATTAGATATTTTTAATAAATAGAAATGTAAAAATAAACATAAATCAAGCAGGCAATGGTATTTTCGCAAATAAAATAAAGCTCAAGGACACGAATGTAAAATGACTAGAAAATCTAAACGTAAACTTGGTTTTTAAGGATTAAACAATAAATACAAAAGCTGGGGATGTGTCAAAGCAAAATGTCCATTGACGTGGGGGTCCACGTGAGGTGACCTAGCATTGGACTAAAGTGCAATATTCAAAATGTTCGAGGGCATATATGTTTATTGTCGTAAAGTTTTCAACTATATTAATTATATACAGAACATATCTCAAAGTACAAAAAGGTGGAGGGTGGACTGTGTAATTTTACCACTTGACGTGCTTGGATCCATCCACTCTTCTATTTCCACACAGATGATCTCACCGTTGAAGGACGACAAGGGTTCATATAGAATGGATGACCTGATTAGATCTGGGATGTGTTCTTGATCCTACGGTTGGGAGATGAGCTGGATGAACAGGTAAGAACACCCGCCTGATCTTGATTTGATTGCTATGTTCTCCTCCATATTGTGTGCTTTCCTCGATCTAACGATAGCTAAGAATGGTTGGGAATCCTCCGCAACTGTGGGAGATGGCCAATGGGCTCTAAATAACTCAATGACAGATCTAGTAGCTCATTTGGATCTAGGTGACCTAATGCAACTCCAAGAGCGATTCTTGCTGCTGGATGGGTCTTCAAGGCTCTTATCCTGCACCAAAACATTGCCCGACTCGAGACGAAGTGTCTCAGCCAGCAAATGAAGCCAAAAAGCTAGATGGATGGAGTGGTGGCGAGGTTTAGGTGAGATGGCAGAGGGCGAACCTCAATTTGCCAAATCTGCAATGGATTTGGGTTGGGATGATGGCCACAAGATATAGAACGCGATAGAGATCGAGATGGAGGTCGGACCGAGTCAAGAAAATAGTCGAATGGTTAGACATTTGGTTTGGAGATTGAGCCTCCATGTCAAAAGGGTTTAACTTAGTCTACTAACTAAAACTCGAAATTAAATGTGGGAAATGAGCATCTACGCTAAGGTTTAGCTAGGAAATAGAAAAGAAGGGTCTCAAGTCAACCGAGGGCCAATGAAGCTAAACCGCAGGAAGGTCTCTGCAGTGATGGTTTGGATCAACTCCTCCGCTGCTCCTCCTCTCTACAAAAGTCGCCCACTCGCTTGTTGTCACCAAGTGGAAGGTATCAGAAGGGTTTTTAGGGGCTAAGAACAACCAAAGAGTGATCAAAATTGGAGGCGAAGTTGGGGATGGGGCTCTATAGGTAGGATGAGCAAGCGACTTGCAAGGTGAATCTTGATTGGTACGAAGGAGATCAGACGCACCTGAAGATCAGGAGAGAATCGTGGGAGACATGAGCTCAGAAGATGTTCAAGGTGTGAGGCAATTCAATAATTATATTACCTAGGAAAATCGCGAGAAGTGAGGGACTCGAGGTGTCATACGAGTCCGAGGAGGCGTATGGGTAGTTGACTGAGGTCAATAGAGGAGCAACTCTAGTTATCCACGTGGACCAATCAGAAAAATCCAAGGTAGAAATATCTTGTAAAATAAATAAAAAAGGATTCAACTAAATTTTTATTAAAATATAAAAATATTTTATAATTTTATGTAGAATTTTATATGTATTTTTATTTATTTTTATGAGGCTTTTTATTAGAAATTAATATTGACATGTAAAATATAGAAATACATACCTCCTTTTCGATAATTTTATTTTTATTTTATATAATATATTTTATTATTTTGTATATGTATTTTATATATTTTTGATTTATTTTAATATATATTTAGATATTTTATTGTATTTTTCTAAACTTATGTATTTATACATTATATGTATATACTTGTATATTTTACCTGTGCGTTTAAATGTATTGATTAATTTGATTTTCTTTGATTGTTTTATTTTATCATTATTATGTACATATGTTTCAGATAATATATACAACTTTATAAAATTGAAGAATTTCAAAAATACAAAGAATGAACATATTGAATATAATAGACAATATATTGCACAATAGGGGCCTAAAACCTAAATTTTTCATCTTAACTCCAAATTAAATGAAACCTACTTCATTAAATAGATTATTGAATGTATATAATTAAAGGTGATTTTGGTACATTTTGATAATGTATGGAGAAGATACAACTTTCTAAAGTTTTTATTTTGCTTTTTATTTTGTGTGTCGCGGGCAAAGTTTGCATTACTTTTATGTAAACTCAATTTTATATTTTTCTTTGTATTTTTATATACAATATTCATGTTTTAGGGTTTTGTTATTTGATGTGTAAAAATAATGAAATAAACTAGGTCCCAAAGTTAATTATAGTTGAATTAAAAATTAGGGTTTTATGTTTTTTTCTATACAATTCATCTGCCCTATCTCCTCCTACTTTATTCCGTGTCGACCAAGTCGTCATGATGATTGATCTAGGGTCATTCGACATCTATGGTGTTTCATTTGTTTTTCTGTTCTTCCTTTATTCTTTAATTTTGGAATTAAATACATTAAATATATAATATTTTATATAATATTTTGTACAAATTACAGAGTCTTTATTTTGACAAATTAATGATATATACCTACATTTAGCTAGGGATTTAAAGCCAAAATGAAATAATAAAAATGATGAAATGGATATTCATCTCCCCCCTATACTTACCTTCCCTAGCAACACTTATTCCTATAAGTGCATAAAAGCAAATAAAGAAAAGTAAAAGAAAGAACTTGGATTGGTTTTAAGTTTTAAACTTGTCTTCATAATATCAAAGTTTGAAGCTCAGACATACCTTTGGATTTTTAGTTTGGTCAGAACCTTATTGGGAACCAGACTTGAAACACAACAACCTCTGAGAATCATAAAACTCTACCCAAGTCTTGTCAAAAGCTAGGCCAGAACAGGTCGATGTCATACGCAGTCCCTTATGACGATGTGTCTATCTTATACAATGCTAGTGATATATATAGCTCCTCTCAGCTGAAGTGGTAAAAGTTAGGCTTCTCCAACATGGTGACCCTAATTCCCCAATCTAATAACTCTTTCCTCGAGAAGCGATGGTATTCCCTTCTGCGTTCAAGTGCACCCGGCTCAAGAAGAGGAAGTTGAGAAGAGAATGGATGGTAGCCAGTGTAGCTACCTATCTTAGGAAGCTTGACCGGTGTAGCCAAGTCATCCGGCTGCAGGCTCACATGTATCTTTGACTTTGAAGCTCTAGCTTGCTTACTGAAGATATACATACTCCGATGGGAATTGATTTTCCTTGATTTTTGCACATCTATTTTTTGGAGTTTTGTATTTTTGCATTTTTTTCGAGTACTATATAAAGCAGCATTTACGTAAGGACTTTTTCCACTTGAGTCAATAGAATGTACCTATTGTGAAGCATTGTTGCAACCCACAACATCTTGTTATTAAACCTCATGGCTACTAGATCGGGTTGGGGCACAACGACCGCGATATTGTAATTTCATATGTTACCATTCACTTTTATCTCATGCCAGCAAATCTAGCCCTCTACCACTTCAACTGAGTTGAGGAATGTGTAAGGTGTAGGTGTGCGAGTTAGGTCACTGTCAACAATTGTCATGTGTGTGCTTCAAAATATTCTACTTAGGCAGTCAAGATGACATTGAACTAGGTCGTGTGGTCTCAAAGAATTAAGTCTAGTAGACCTAAAGCGCCTCAATTCTAGTTTCTCTAAGGTTCCTATGATTTAGTGGATTAAGGTCCAACTAAGCTCCAATCTTTGGATTTTATTTGTACTTTTTCAGTTGTCACTATCAATTCAAAAAATGCAAATGATATACAGTGCAGGAAAATATTTTTTGAAATCATTTTCTAATTTTGAACTTTCTATAGATTTTTGGAAAAGTTTTGCAAATTTTTATGTAATTTTTGAAACCATTTTGTAAATTTTTCTGGGATTTTATTTTTTTACAAAATTTTTAGTGATTTTTAAAAATAAAAGGCTTAGTAAAAGAAATATGTGCAAATACTTACATGGGAGTGTATCTTGTTATTTACAAGAGTTAATGTTCAAGATTTTACACTTGGTATTCACATGTTTTATGTACAGAGTTTGTAAAGAATTTCTATTTGCTTGAATTATGTAAAAGATTTTCAAAACAATTTTCAAATGTTTTGACAAACATTTTGAAAACATTATTATGAAAGAATAATTTGACAAATAATTTTGCAAACATTTACAAAGCATGAAAACCATTTTGCAAAGATTTTCTAAATAGTATGTTTAGATTTTTCAAAGTATTTTTGCAACCATTTTTTCAAACCATTTACAAATAGATTTTCAAAACATTTATTCAAACAAAGAAAAGAAATTTTAAAACCCAAACATTTTTACAAAGATTTGAAAATATTTCACAAAATATGTTTCAAACAATTTTATAAACGATTTTTCAAATAAATTTTCAAACAATTTTCCATTTTTTTGCAAAATATGTTTAACTGGTTTATTACCCATAATTACAAATAATTTTGATATGTGTTTTGATTTTCATTTACTAGCCATCTTATTCAAAATACGCAAGTATGAGTTATTGCTAAAATATATACAACGTATATATGACCCCCTATACTTGTCTTGAGCATTGTCCTCGTAGAACTGAGAGAAAAAGAGAAGACATAACTCGTACTGAGTATAGAAGAGCCTATACTACAACGACTAATGTATAATGAAAGAAGGAATAATGAGAAGTCGGTCGTCCCCCCTATACTTAAGATCAATTAATCCTAAGTATAGCAGACTATATTCTATGTGTAGGGAGGGTCAAGGGTGAGAATAAACAGATCACAACTCGGTATGTCTCCCTCTATACTTAGGGTAAGAGACTCCTATGTATAGACAAGAATATCAATAGGAGAGTTGACAGGTGAGGGGACCAATAAGCCGATAAAAAGAAGAAGAAAAAATGTTGGGGAATGTACGCATCACTCCCCCTTAAGGTAAAAGAGCCCTAAGTATAGACAACAACAAGAGTGATGAAACAGAATGAAGAAAGAACACTTGACTCATCCAACTCCCCTATAATTAGGACGAAGTATGTCCTAAGCAAGGCAAACACATTGATCGAGGTGGATGAGGAAAATGGTAGATGGAATGATAGAAATGAAAGGAGATATACAAAGTGATTATATACAGTGATCAAGATGGTAGAGAGCATACCTTCTTATGCAATCGCTGAGGAATGGATCTAACAAGGTGCAAGTCAATTTCGGGGTTATCATCTGACTCAAACCGATCTGGATCAACATGTATAGATCCTCAGCAATCTCAAAGTGAAAAGGCACGAACTGGTCTGTGGAAGTAGTGTGCTCAGGTTCGACCTGGTAAGTCTTGGGAATCTCAAAACGAAAAGGCATGAACACCTCAATGGAAGTAGTGTGCTCAGGTCTGTCCTAGGAAATTCTCCTAAATCTACCCTTCGAACTAAGGTGTCTATGGTGTAAATGTCATGGATTTCATCAACACATCATCATGCACAAGAAGAGGGAATTCCAAGGTTTATGCTATTCGAGTCTTCCTCCCTAAAGAGGAATTCTTGGGTCTTAGTCTCATCCAAGATAAAGAAAACCTCTATGATATCAGCAGATAGGTCATAGTCCTCGGGGTCTGCTGACATGGGTACACTCTCAACAGATGTGGGTCTCTGGTCTATGATGGGTGTAGTGATCTTTTCAATCAAGACTCTCTCATTGTCAGAATGAAAGCGTACCTCTCCAGATCCATAATCAATAATGTCACTTGTAGTGGCGAGAAAGGGCCATCCAAGATGATTGAAGAGCACTCCAAAGAAGTGGACGTTTTCATGAGCATACAACAAAATATACAGTGAAGCTCATGCCCTAGATGTGAATGACGACATTTTCAAGAATAGCACTCAACATATTTATTGATCCATCATCGAATTGACAAATCATCCTAGTTTTCTCAAGTGGTCCAAGATTAAGAGACTGAGCAAGCGAGAAGGGTATTATATTAATTGATGCACCGCCATCAAGGGGAGTATGATCACACATGTGGTCAGAAATGGCATATATCACGAGGGGTGTACTAGTGCCCCCTTTATTATAGAGTGGATGTTTTGTGATGGCATGGGCAATGGCCATGGTGAGAAGGTCTCGCTCAGTTCTGTATCACCACTTTCTCTTGTTTGATGTAGGCACAGACAATTGGTTCATGGCCTTTTGAAGTGGAGCTTCAATAATGTCTTGAATAGCTGCCATCACTTCAGGGTTGTTAACCTTTTTTAAGATTTTCTATATCTTCTATACTAGGGAAGAGATTGGAGTCATCATCTACATAAGGGTGATTAAGAGCAGTCTGTACAGTGTCATCCTTGGGGGTGAAGAAGGTGGGAACTGTGGTGAATGTGTGTGTGGCCATAGGATATGATAAGGGTTCCCTCTCCTCATAAAATGACTTGGCTAGGTGGCTCCTATTATTATATTTTTATATTATTATACTTTTCTCATTTTTTGTATTTTGGTCAATTGCAAGCTCTCTTGGGTGTTTGACGAGCCCGTGAAACCCTCTAGTAATTTTGTAGGAATTAACTCGCTAAAATAAATGTCATGTGTCATTCGTTGTAGGTGGGTAATCAGAATCAATAAAAAATAACAACTTAATTATTTAATCCAATTGATTTGAGTGGTTTAATGTTTATTTAGCCTAGGCAAATCCCAGGGTCAAACTGGAGGAGGGAAAGTAACAACCTAGATTAATATCTATCAAAGATCGTGTATGGTTTTCAAGGCGGAATATTTTTAGTATCTTTAATGCATTTTAAGAATGCACATGAAATGCATGCCAATTTCAAGGACTAGAATATTCATTTCAATCAAATGATGTCCAAAAAATTACAAAACTTGGCCAAGATGTTAATATGATGAAATAAATGCAATGTATTTTTTTTTTGGAATTTTCTGATGTAATATGAATATCAATGAATTAATGAATGCAAACAAGGTGAATTTCAATTATTAATTATAATAAATATTAAACCTATTTATTTCCAAGAAATAAAATTATTTAAGAAAGATCAATATATGAACTATCCTAATAAATCTTAGACTCTAAAAATGTTGAGATTAATACCTATTGAAAATTAATTATTGAAATATAAAAATGATTTTTAAATACATGAAAATGCAATTATTTTTAGGTATGATGTAAATAACAATTAGTTCTACTACCAATGATTTTTTCGCAATTGTTCGATCTATGGTTAAATTATAAATTTTTAATTCTGAAGTGGGCAAAAATATGCAAATTTCCACAAAAACATTAAGTATTAAATAAACACAGAGCTCAAAAATATCAATCAAGTTCCATAATGAGTAGAACTAGTTGATGCACAAAATACTATTTTTGGAATAATAAAAAGATGTGAAAATATTGTTAAATAAAAGATAGAAGTTAGGGTTCTGTTTGCAATATTACAATAATTAAAATGAAGCAAAAATGCAAAGTGGAGGACTTAAAGGTTATAACCTAAACCTCGGAGGGGGGTTCTGTAAAAAATATCCAAGGGGCATGTGCTAGAGAACGTGCCCTTGGATGGCAGGGGAGGCTTTGGAAAATGGAGGGAACCGTAAGGGGCTTTTTGTAGTTTTCCCTCCCCTCACCCGTGTAGAGCATGTGAGGGGACCTTGGTCGTCGTGCCCAACAGAAGGGAGGGGCGACATACCCGGCGTCAATTATGATGGTCGGCCTTGGGAGCACACAAAGTCATCGGTGAGGCAGAGGCTCGACTGGGCGACACGCCTAAGCCAAGAAGATGGCAGTGGAATGCGGGGCGAGACGGTCGTAGGGAAAACTGGAGGGCCGCTACATGAGGGTCTCAACTACTGAGACTAGAGAAGAGGAACCTCCTAGAGCAGGCAGCGAGGTCGAGGGTTTGCGGCTTGACTGAGGCGATGTGCGAAGGCGATTGAAGATGAGGCGGTAGAGACTGCCCCTATTGATGGAGAGGCGAAGGGACTGAGGTTCTCCTAGTCGAGGTTATCAGATCAGAGAAGGCACTAGAGTGGTGGAGGAGACTCCTCCTCCAGGTAGCGAAGCGTGGGGTACCTGGAGTAGAAGCTCGACGATGCGCGAAGGATGTAGGTGAAGATGAACCTCGGTGGTGTCGATGTGGTGGCATTGTTTTGTGAAGAATGCGTAGGAGCGTCGTGGTTGATCAATGGAGCAGCGATCAAAGATGATGATGGGAATAGAGGTGTGGAGGAAGACGGGGATGGAATTGATTGGAGTGGATGATAGAGGGGTGCGATAGAGATGAATGGGGTACCCTGGAGGTACAAGCTCGACGACTATGGGGTCGGAGCAAGGGCAGCTGCAGAGGTAGGCACTGCAATGAGGTGCTCTACACCTCGGATCATGCTGCAAATTCAGAGTCGAGTTCTTTGGGGAAGAAAATGGGCTCGAGTGGCATTGTCACCGACGCTTAGACCAAGGCTCTTCCTCATCTGCTGAGTATCGATAGATGGGAATCAATGGTTTGGTGGAGCCTATTAAATAGGAGAGGAGGGGGATCGGAGATTAGATCGCAGATGGATCTTGATTGCAGGCGAGATTCGCAGAAGGTCAAAGACCGGATGAGGAAGGTGGTGGCGGTGCAATTTGGGAAAGGTGGCGGTCATCTACAGTGGTAGGATTTGGGAAGAGGGGTGAAATTGAGGATTTTATTGTATATGGGGGAGGCTAGAAGAGGGAGAAGAAGGCACGTACGGTGGAGGCATGTGATCAGCACGTGGCAGTTTTTTTATTTTTTTTGCTAAATAAACGAATAAATATGTCAAAAATAGGTGATACATGGCGGCTCTAGGAGCTGCCACACGTCATCTCCAGAAAATTCGAAAAATTAAAGAAACAAATTCCAAAAGAAATAGCAAACAACTTCGGATTGAAAAATTTTCTTCACAAAAGTTGCTCGTCTCGATGAGATCAACTACTTTCATGAAGGGATCAACACAAAAATAGGTCATTTGCACAAAGTCATATTTTGGGGGTACTCTAAGTACATAGAAAATACCTTGATTTTTTGGTTTTGTAATTTTTTTTATCAATTTTAAAAAAGGTAAAAATCAGAAAAAATACGATAAAATCAAAGACAAATATTTACACATTACTCTAATTTTTTCAATTTTAATAATTAAGAGAATGAAGAACTAAAATAAAGTACGAAAAGAGGACTTGTGTACAAACTATTAGTGAACACAAAGACTTGGTTAGTTTCTTTGATTTTAGTTTTATCTTAGGTTTGGATTTTTGCACCATTTTACTAAAACTATTATCAAATAAAATAAATAAATAGATAAGAAATAAAATAAAAAGAGTCAAATATGTATATAAAATAATAAGTCAAAATCGAGTAAAATACACAATGTACAAAAGAGCCCTAAAATCCATATTTTTCACATATGAGCTCTGATTCACTTTAACTTGTCTTGTTTTGAAGGCAATTGAGCATACATTAGTTCAACAATGAGTAGGATCAAATCGGACACTTTATGAGGACAATATCATTATTTTAGTCCGTTCATCCTAGAATTAGGGTTTGGGTTTCTTGTTCACTTATTTCTGTTAGTGATTTTTTGTTTTTTCCTTTATTCTTGTTAGTGATATGCACACAATGGGGTGTTTTCAATAATTTTGAGCTAGCATGAATTAACTAAAAATTGGAGAAGTTAGCTTATTTTACAAGTTAATTGGGCCGAATTTTTGACTTCTTATTTTATGCAATTTTGAATGGTAAAATGTAATTCTTATTTACAAGTCAACGAATGACAATTATGCAATATAGATGATGAAATGCCAATGAGTATTGGAGATATGAGCTTAATTAATGTATTTTAGAGTGATGAATCTGAGATTCAATTGTCCTCTAGTGAATCCATGGCATAGGAAGGTGAAGCAACAATATGGCTCTTATTTGTACTAGTAAGATCATCTATCCTCTACTTCATTTACTCCTCTACCTGGGTCATTGATGAAGCCACATTTCATCATCTTTATTCTATCATTTTGGCATCAAAAATCCTAGCAAATGCGTGTAAATACCCTTAATTTCCATATCTTAGCATTCATGCATGTGCATGTAATAGTGTATAAAACACTGTAATTAAAGCCAAAATTATAGAACAAATAAAAGAAAAGAAAAGGAATAAAATATTGTAAATATTTTATGACCCGAAACCCCGAGACCTAGGCATCTCGATGGCTATGTCGACAAGGAATAAAGTAGGGGGAGATAAGGGCCAAAATACAATAAAAATTCCTTTTGTTTAATTCTTTCTTTAATTATTTTGGGACCTTTTTTCAGTCCCACCTTTTATACTTTAAATAAAGAAACTTTGTACATAAAAGTTGTATATAATTAAATAAAAAAATACAAAATTGATTTCACTCAAAAATAATGCACAGATAAAAAGTTATGATCTGAATAAGATTCTGGAATCCCAACTTCCCAGACCCGTATCTCTCAAATAAAAACTCAAAATTTATCAAACTCACCTTTAATTGTATATAATTTTCAATAATCTATTTAATGAAGGTGGTTTCATATTTTTCGGAGTTACGGTTTGAAAGTTGAGTTTTGGACCCCTATTGTATATTATACCAATTAAAATATTCATTTTATTTATTATTCATTATTTTATTTATATTTTTTATTATTTCATAGATTAATATATATGTACATATTAAAACTGGAATAAAAGGATAAATAAAACATTAAAAAAAATAAAATTCTTGTATAAAATACTTAGAAAAATTACCAATGTACTGTGTTAGAACCACGTTTTTGGCCGTATTCGCCGGTTTTTTGAGGATGCATCGTGCATCTTGTCACGATGAAGTCTTCTTGACTTTTTCTCCTCTTACATCCTTTATACACGTCCAGTATATAGTTTTAGCATTGGATCATGTATTTGCCCTATTTTCTTCAAGCTTTGGAGCATGATTATCATGTTGTCTGACCCCCCCTCTGTTGTGCGTTAGAACATTAGTTTTTGCCAATATTCGTCAATTTTTATAGGCCGATTCGTTCACCCAATCGCTAGGCTTCCTTCTAGACTCTTTCTCTACATACATCCATTATACACGCCCAACCTTTATATCTAGAGTTGAGTTGTCTATTCTCAAGATACACACCGATCTTCTTGCCACCACATCAACTCTCTAACCAGCCTTTGCCACTCCTGTCAGATCCTTGTTTTTGTCCGATTTCGCGGATTTTTCAAGGCCGACCCTTTCACCCAATGGCTAAGCTTCCTTCACAACTTTTCTCCTTGATGTACCCTCATACACGCCCAGAGGTTGCTTGAAGGATTGGATCAAGGATTTTCTAGATATCCATCGTTCTTTGGAGCCGCCCACCTCACATGTACAAAAAGACCACATCTTCTTCCAATTCGTTTTTGAACCCTCTTGGACCCATTTTGGCCACCCTTCTTGGAGCTCAAGATAGAGTGAAGTGACAGTGAGCTCCCCAGCTCCCCGGAGGCACGGCTAGGCGAGTCGAAGGGCGGCTCCATCACCATCTCCGGCCACCTTAGCCGTGAGGTCCATCTCGCCATTCTTGGCTTGAGGTTTCGTATTTTCTATCATTTTTTTTCTCTTGTTTTCTTGCTCTTTATTCACTTGTAGATCATAGATTTATTCTAGCATTTCGTTTACTTGCTTTTTAGTCACTTAATCACCTAGTTCATCCCTCGCCGGAGCAAGCTCCGGCGAGCTTCGATCCCATCATTTCGACTTTCATTCATCCTCCTCGATGCGGCTTTCATCTCACCGCAGCCATCCTCCGCGATTCTACGTATCCTCATACACAACCCCCTTCATCTTCGGCCACATACGGTGGTTGGAGCACATCCTTCTTCCCTCAATAAAGCGAAGGAAAACCCATTCACATCCCATTTTTGTGTACCTAACATCTTGGCCGAGTTTTGTACTCGAGCCCTTCTTCTAATTGCAGGTACATCGGAGCACTTTCACGCACATTCCCTTGTTATCCAAGATCAGCTTGACGCCACCTGGGTTAGTGGGGCATTTTGCAATCACGTCCCCGCATTTTTGGCATATTTCGGAAAGTTTTCGAGTACATTTTTGTACTGCAGTTCCGTATTTACTTTTTCATTTGTACCCCTGTGTTGTAATAGCTATAACTCATTCGTCTGAACTCGGTTTCGCATGAGATGTTTTTTGTTAGAAAGTCGTTTAAGAGTTCTACATCATATCCAAATTTCAGATTTTTCTGGTGTAAGAACTATTTATGGTGAATTTATGAAGTCAGAGTAGTGATTGGGCTTGTTTTGTTGATAACACTTGAAATACTCAATATCACTTGCTCATTTTTGGATATGTTGTAGTAATTAGCAGGACCAAATTTGGTTTCAAATTTTAACAAAAAATATTGCGATTTGTGTCCTATAGAATTTCTACAATATTTTTAGTGATTGATTTATTTCTGGAGCATCTTTCATCTATTTGAAAATCTAAAAATATGTCCATGTGCCCCTAACTTTGTTCTATAATTAGATAATTTTTTTTGTTGTATTTTTATCTTTTTGTTTGAGTAGTCAAAAAAATCAAAAACATCATTTCTACCTTCTTGTAGTCTTTTATTTTTAATATATTCATTACCTTTTAAAAAATTCCAAAAAAATTATATTTTGTTTGTTTCTGTATGTTTTAACTTCAGACCAAAAATCATTAAAAATTTCAAAAGAAAACCCCTAAAAATAGCAAAACACCAAAAAACTTCCAAAAAATCTTAAAAATTCTAAAAAAATCGTAAAAATACAATTTCAGTTTCTGAATTTTCCTTATTTTGTTATCTTTATTAAAATTAAGTTGAGGAATTTTTGATTCTGTTTGATATTTTTCATCCTCATTTTAATTTCGGCCAACAACCTATCTCACTATTTACTAGTATTTTTGCCCTTAAAAATACCAAAAAATTAGGAAAAATCTAGAAAAATCACAAAAATATTAGAAAAATATAAAAATCACAAAAACATTCCATTTCCTGTATTTTGAGTATTTTCCCCTATTTTTATCACTCTCTTATCTCTAGTGTACATATATATTCCTTATATACATTATATCTTTATTAAAAGAAAAAGAAAATATAAAAGTACAAAATATAAAAAGAAAATACAAAATCAGTAAATTAAAAACCCAAATATAAAAATATAAAATCAAAAATTAAATAAAAAAATATAAAATTCAAAACCCACAAAAAAATAGCACTTGTAGGCACTTGATCACAATCACATTTTACACTTAGCTTGATCTATTCTGCCTTGCTCTCTGTGTTCGAACTCTCTACGTACTTGCACCTATACATCTTTTATGTAGAGTTAAAAATAAATTTGACTCCACATTTGCTTGTCATTGTTTGATATTTGATTGTGGGTTCATTGTTGATTAATTACGGGATTTTGTAGTGGTCAAGACATCGACTGTTGATTCGCCTTGTGAATCAATACGACCGCTCTCAATTCCGTGGTTATCAAATGGCGCCGTTGCCGGGGAGCAACAGCGCGTAGGTCATTTTTGCCTTGTGTTTGTGATTTTTGGTCTACCTTTGCGGCTTTTATTTCTGCTTGTTTTATTTTCCTTATTTTTGATATTTATTGTTTGAATTGTCTAACCTCTCTCGTGTTTGACTTCTTACGAGGAACGTGGATCGAGGGAGGAGCTCTCTTCTAGGAGCACTTGCGCACCCACGTGAGGCGACTTGACTTAGCACGAAGGCGGGCTCGGAGAGAATTTTGGAGACCGTTCTATTTCATTTATTTTCTTGTATTTATTTTGTATTTCGTAGTGAGAGAGAGACTATTTAATGTAATAATACAGGTACCCCCAGACATTTAGACTCTCGAGCCTAATTTCCAAGTGATTGTTCACTTGGGGGCTCACCGCGGTTTTGTCGGTTTTTCTTCGCATTCTTTTATTTTGTTTTGTTTTCCGATTTTATTTCTTTTGTGTGATTGAGCCCGTAGTTTTAGGATTGCTTGCGATAGACTAAGGCCAAACACCTAATACTTTGCATGCACCTATAGTTTCGTTTGGACTTAGTCAAAATTTTAAACAGTTAATCATCACCTTCAATCCGTCGTGCCGCGAGCTCTCCCCGCAAAGCGCTTTCTCCTAAACTCAAGTATGTTGAGCAGAGGAGGGGTGAGCCTAGACCGGACATTAGGGTTGAGGATTGGTGGTTAGCTTGTGGTTCTTCCTGCTAATAGCAGTTTCTGAAACTTAGGGCGATTTCATCGGCTTTGAATTTGCATATAGATAGGTTTCAATTCTGCTGAGCATCCTTGCATGTAGAGTGCTGGAGGCAAGGTGAGCATTTACGCTTTAGCATACATCATCGTTTTGCCGCTTGCATTGTTTTTCCGACTCTCCCTCTGATTTTGCCAACCTAGGTGCTCAAAGGAATTGACTCCCCGATAGGATCGTGCATTTCATTAACAATCCAAAAAAAAGTGATAATCCATAAAATTGGGACTGCTAATTTTACTCGACCCTAAAAGCAATCAAAAAGAAAATCTTGTATTTGGGCGAGTAATCCCCTCATTGTCTTCGATTTACTTGCTCGTGCACACACTAAGGTTAGTGCCTGAATCCCATCAAGCCCCCTAAGTGTGTGTGAAATTCTTTGACTTCTCACCTAACTCTAAAACAGACAAGATTAAAAGACCGCATTTTACGGTCTCTACCGAGTTGAGTAGGTGAATTGAGGGTTTGTCTTGTTTCATTTTTGACTGTGATTGTTTTGTGTGTGTCCTAGATCGCTTCTGCGCACTTGCGCCTTTTTCTTCACTCTCTTGACTTGACATTCGTGCTCCCCGAATCATTTTCTTTTGATTTCGAGATGGACCCCTGGAGTACTTTTTGTCCGGACTTTGCGGACCCCTCGCTCGCTCCAGCCGGTCCACCTCCTTTTTATCAAGAGGATCCTCCTCCTACCTTTTCTGATTTTTGTACATACCCGCCTCAGCCACAGTATCATGACTCGGACTTCTACCCACCTCCACCCTCACCTGTATATTATCCACCTCCACCTTCACATCCACCCGAGTTTGACCTGATGGAGTCACCTCCCTCGATCTCTATGAGTGATATCTTGAATCGGATGACAAAGCGCATTGATTTGATGAATGATGATATTGCTTTCTTGAGGAAGAATCAGATTAATGCTCCTTTCGTCGGAAATACGGCTTCACTTATAGGAAATCATGGGAGCTTGCAATCGCCAAAAATACAAAAAAATGAGAAAAATGTAAAAATCCAAAAAGAGTTCGGGAGACACTTGGTTGATCAATATTTTGAGGAGAGAGTCCACTTGCCAGAACACTTGACCACACATACATTCACACTGAGTCCCACCTTTGACCCCGAGGATGCCGTTGTACAGACTGCTCTTGGCATGCCTCGTGTACATGTTGATTCCGACTTCCTCCCTTGTATAGAGGAGGTCCAAAAGTTCAAAAAAATGCTATCTGAACCCGAAGTGATGGCTACTATTCATGAGATTATTCGTGCCCCACTTCAGCAGGCCATGACCCAATTATCTGCTCCTCTTCCCAAGAAGAGAAAGCGGAGGAGCAGATCTGAGCATCATATTTTGACCATGGCCATTGCCCACGCCATCACACACCGTCCCATTCCCAGAAAGAAGAACACAACTACACCTTTCATCACTTGCACCATCTCTGACTATACTTGTGATCACACTCTCCTGGACGGCGGTGCATCTATTAGCATATTACCCTTCTCACTGGTACAGTCTCTTCACTTAGGGCCTCTCAAGAAAACCAGGATGATAGTTCAGTTTGCTGATGGATCAATCAAGAGGCCGAAGGGTATACTTGAAAACGCCGTCATTTCTATTCAGGGCACGAGCCACCACGTTGATTTTGTCGTGTTGCCCATGGAGACCTCCACAGGGGAGCCGTCTCCAATCATTCTAGGACGACCGTTTCTCACCTCTGCGAGGGTCATTATCGACTATGGATCAGGAGAGATTCGCTTCCGTCCTGTTGACGAGAGCGAATTGTCGATCACCGCACCCATAGTTGACTAGAGACCTGCACCCGATGCACCTTCACCGATTGTAGCTGACTCTGAGGCCTGTGACCGATCTGATGCTATTCGAGATGTTTGCTTAGCGATCCCTGACGAGACCCGACGAATCCCCCGAAAGGGGAGGAAATCGGAAAGCATAGACCTCGCAGTTCCTCCTCCTGGTGTGTGGCGATGTGTTGATGAAATTCAAAGCATTTATGTGATTGATCCATTTGAGCGGAGGGCAGATACCAAGACTAGACAGGACAGACCTGGTTTGAACACTTCCACTGATAAGTCCGGTCACTCACAAGTAAAGATGATTGAGGGCGTTTATGATGTTGCCCATTATTTTGAGAGACCTCAAAAGGAAACAAATGACCTAGGTGAGACTCTTGAGGACGATCTGAGTTCGAATACTTCCACAGATGATTTCGTGCCTTTTGATTTCGACTTGGATGACACCTCGCAGGACGACTCTGATTACACCTCTGCCAATGATGATGAGTTTGTCCCATTCCACTTTGATATCTGCGAGACTTCCAAGGCCATACCTGACCGTACTTCTTCCACTCACCAGTCTGTGCCTTCACATCATAGGAACACCAAGGGAGAACCTAGCCATACTACTTCCATTGATCAGTTCGTCCCTTTCCGTTTTGATTCCACTGAGGGCCTTCACCGTGTCGACCCTGATCGGCTTCTGTCCACCATGGATCCCGATGTCGAGATACACCATATCAGATCTATCCCTCAGCGGTCTCGCAAGAAGGTTAGCTT
Organism: Ottelia alismoides; assembly: GCA_037367405.1. Taxonomy (NCBI): domain Eukaryota; kingdom Viridiplantae; phylum Streptophyta; class Magnoliopsida; order Alismatales; family Hydrocharitaceae; genus Ottelia; species Ottelia alismoides. The sequence continues at coordinate 365,345 of JAZKJV010007838.1, read as the reverse complement.
TCAGCCTTCTTGATCATATGTACATCCACCTCTGTTGTACATTCTCCTTTGTTCATCTTTGTCTCTCCCGTATTGTACGTCCACCCATTCTCGTGTTTGCCTTACTTAGGACGTACTTTGTCCTAAGTATAGGAGGCATGGACGAACCGAGTGCTCTTTCGTCGTTCTGTGTCATCACTCCTGTCGTTGCCTATACTTAGGGCTTCTTTTACCCTAAGTATAGGGGGAATGGTGTGTACATTCTCACGATATCTTCTTCCACTCTGATCTCTTTTCTTCTTTTCTTCTTTTCCTTTTCTATTTTCTTTATCTATCAAAAAGGTGCCGCCCTTGTAGACAGTTTTCCATACTTAGGACGTACTTTGTCCTAAGTATAGGGGGGCGTGCACCCCGAGTTTTTCTCTATTCTTTAATCCTCTCCATTGTCTCCTCTTCTTGTCTATACTTAGGGATATTTTACCCTAAGTATAGGGGGAGACAATCTGAGTACGATCTGTTCATTCCCACCCTTGACCCTCCCTGCGTTGTGTACAGTCTGCTATACTTAGGATTATTTGATCTTAAGTATGGGGGGGACGGTCAACTTCTCATTGATTCTTACATTTCTTTGTTCCTTTATTCTTTAGACTTGTCTATACGTAGTACGAGTTATGTCTTTTCTTTTCTCTCCGATCTATGAGGACATAGCTCAAGCTAAGTATAGGGGGGTCGTATATAATGTGTATATACTTTAGCCATAACTCGTACTTTCGTATTTTCTTAATAATATGGCTAATTATTCTTTAAAATTCATTAAAATCCTTAATAAAAAGATGTGGTCATTCCTCAAATTCTTTTTTGTATTTACTGATTAATAAATCAGGTGAAAATGTTTTTTGCAAAATGTTTGAAAAATAGTTTGAAAATCTTTGTGAACATTTATTGAAAACAATTTTGAAAATATTTTGTTACATGTTTTCAACCTTTGTAAAAATGTGTGTTTTGTAAAAATTTATTTTCTTTGTGTGAAATAAAATGTTTGAAAAATGATTTGCAAATGGTTTGAAAAATGGTTGCAAAAATATTTGAAAAACATATATACACTATTTGAAAAACCTTTGCAAAATGATTTTCAAATGTGTGTACATATTTGTAAAAATGTTTGTAAAAATTATTTTGGACTATAGTTTTCAACAATTGTTTGAAAAATCTGTGTCAAATAAGTTTGAGGAATACTTACATCTTACCAAAAGCCACTATATATATATGTATAAAACTGACCACTTACCCTTATAAATTCTTAAAACCCACTTCTTGTAAATATAAGAAGCGCTCCCGTGTAAATATTTTTCACCTAGCTTTTAGCCAAAATCTTTTTTTATTTTCAAAAATCCCAAAAATATTTGAAAAATTAAAATCCAAAAACATTTGAAAAATCTCTTTGAAAAATACAAAAAAATGCATATGCATCTTCATCATGTTTTCAAAAATCCATAAAAAGTTCAAAATCTTTGAAAATTGCATCACAAAAATATTTTCTGCATTTTGCATTGCATAGCATTAGCATTTTTCGGATTGAGTTTGATAGTTGAACAAGTGTAAGTAAATTCCGGAGATTGGAGCTTGATTGGACCTTAAAAATCTACCTAATAACAGGAACCTTATAGGAACTGGGTTTGAGGTACTTCAGGTCTAGTTGACTTAATTCTTTGAGGATCATGGGACTTGGTTCAATGGATTCTTGACTGCCTAAATAGAGTATTTCGGAGCACACGCACGACTCTTGTTGATAATGACCTAACTTGGACACTTGCACCTTTCACATGGCTCAACTCAGTTGGAGTGGTGAGGGGATTGGATTTGCCGGTATGAGACGCACACAAGTGGAAACACTTGTCCTCCTCTAGGGAGGGAAGTGCACCCCAACCCGTCCAGTGATGAGGAAGTCTAAAGACAGGAGAGTGTGGGTTGCAATAAAGCTTCAAAAGAGGGATAGTCTACTGGCTCAAGAGGAAAAACTCCTTATGTAAATGCTGCTGTGAATAGTTTTTCAAAAAAAAAAAGAAAAAAAAAGAGAAAAAAAGAGACAGGCCTGTACAAAAATAAAATGCCTGCAAAAGTATGTACATATGTTGTAAAGACAATAAGCAAGCTTGAGTTCCAAAGTCATATATGTGAGCCTGCAGCAGGATGACTTGACTACACTGGTCTTGCATCCAAGGATAGGTAGCTACACTGGCCACCGTCCATTCTTCTCTTCACCCCCTCCTCTTGAGCTGGTTGCCACTTGAACTTAGAAGGGAATACCCCGCTCCTCGAGGATGGAGTTATTGGATTGGGGAATCATTGGGTTGTCGTATTGGAGAAGTCAGTCTCTTTGCCATTCTAGTTGGGGAGAGTCACCATCACTTACACTGTACGAGGCAGAATCATAGTCGTAAGAGTTTGCGTATGAGTTGAAGTATTTCTGACCTGGCTATTGAGGAGACTTGGGCAGAGTTTTGGGATTCTCAGGGACTATTGGATTTCAAATTCGGTTCTCATTAAGGTTCCGTCCGCACTAAAATTCTAAAGGTCCGACTTAAGCTCCAAACTTTGATTTTGTGAAGACAAGTTTGATAATCAAATTTGATCCAACTCCTTCTTTTTCTTTTCTTTTTTTTCTTTCTGCACTTATTGCATAAGTGTTTGCTAGGGACTAGCAAAGGTAAAGTATAGGGGGATGATGAAGCCACATTTCATCATCTTTATTCTATCATTTTGGCATCAAAAATCCTAGCAAATGCGTGTAAATACCCTTAATTTCCATATCTTAGCATTCATGCATGTGCATGTAATTAGTGTATAAAAACACTGTAATTAAAGCCAAAATTATAGAATAAATAAAAGAAAAGAAAAAGAATAAAATATTGTAAATATTTTATGACCCGAAACCCCGAGACCTAGGCATCTCGATGGCTATGTCGACAAGGAATAAAGTAGGGGGAGATAAGGGCCAAAATACAATAAAAATTCCTTTTGTTTAATTCTTTCTTTAATTATTTTGGGACCTATTTTTAGTCCCACCTTTTATACTTTAAATAAAGAAACTTTGTACATAAAAGTTGTATATAATTAAATAAAGAAAAATACAAAATTGATTTCACTCAAAAATAATGCACAGATAAAAAGTTATGATCTGAATAAGATTCCGGAATCCCAACTTCCCAGACCCGTATCTCTCAAATAAAAACTCAAAATTTATCAAACTCACCTTTAATTGTATATAATTTTCAATAATCTATTTAATGAAGGTGGTTTCGTATTTTTCGGAGTTACGGTTTGAAAGTTGAGTTTTGGACCCCTATTGTATATTATACCAATTAAAATATTCATTTTATTTATTATTCATTATTTTATTCATATTTTTTATTATTTCATAGATTAATATATATGTACATATTAAAACTGGAATAAAATGATAAATAAAACATTAAAAAAATAAAATTCTTGTATAAAATACTTAGAAAAATTACCAATGTACTGTGTTAGAACCACGTTTTTGGCTGTTTTCGCCGATTTTTGGAGGATGCATCGTGCATCTTTTCACGATAAAGTCTTCTAGACTTTTTCTCCTCTTACGTCCTTTATACACGTCCAGTATATAGTTTTAGCATTGGATCATGTATTTGCCCTATTTTCTTCAAGCTTTGGAGCATATTTATCATGTTGTCTGACCCCGCCTCTGCTGTCCGTCAGAACATTAGTTTTTGCCAATATTCGCGAATTTTTATAGGCCGATTTGTTCACCCAATCGCTGGGCTTACTTCTAGACTCTTTCTCTACATACATCCATTATACACGCCCAACCTTTATATCTAGAGTTGAGTTGTCTATTCTCAAGATACACACCGATCTTCTTGCCACCACATCAACTCTCTAACCAGCCTCTGCCACTCCTGTCAGATCCTTATTTTTGTCCGATTTCGCGGATTTTTCAAGGCCGACCCTTTCACCCAATGGCTAAGCTTCCTTCACAACTTCTTCTCCTTGATGTACCCTCATACACGCCCAGAGGTTGCTTGAAGGATTGGATCAAGGATTTTCTAGATATCCATCGTTCTTTGGAGCCGCCCACCTCACATGTACAAAAAGACCACATCTTCTTCCAATTCGTTTTTGAACCCTCTTGGACCCATTTTGGCCACCCTCCCTGGAGCTCAAGATAGAGTGAAGTGATAGTGAGCTCCCCAGCTCCCCGGAGGCACGGCTATGCGAGTCGAAGGGCGGCTCCATCACCATCTCCGGCCACCTTAGCCGTGAGGTCCATCTCGCCATTCTTGGCTTGAGGTTTCGTATTTTCTTTCATTTTGTTTCTCTTGTTTTCTTGCTCTTTATTCACTTGTAGATCGTAGATTTATTCTAGCATTTCGTTTACTTGCTTTTTAGTCACTAAATCACCTAATTCATCTCTCGCCGGAGCAAGCTCTGGCGAGCTTCGATCCCATCATTTTGACTTTCATTCATCCTCCTCGACGCGGCTTTCATCTCACCGCCGCCATCCTCCGCGATTCTACGTATCCTCATACACAACCCCCTTCATCTTCGGCCACATACGGTGGTCGGAGCACATCCTTCTTGTCTCACTAAAGCGAAGGAAAACCCATTCACATCCCATTTTTTGTGTACCTAACATCTTGGCCGAGTTTTGTACTCGAGCCCTTCTTCTAATTGCAGGTACATCGGAGCACTTTCACGCATATTCCCTTGTTATCCAAGATCAGCTTGACGCCACCTGGGTTAATGGGGCATTTTGCAATCACGTCCCCGCATTTTTGGCATATTTCGGAAAGTTTTCGAGTACATTTTTGTACTGCAGTTCCGTATTTACTTTTTCATCTGTACCCCTGTGTTGTAATAGCTATAACTCATTTGTCTGAACTCGGTTTCACGTGAGATTTTTTTGTTAGAAAGTCGTTTAAGAGTTCTACATCATATCCAAATTTCAGATTTTTCTGGTCTAAGAACTATTTATGGTGAATTTATGAAATCAGAGTAGTGATTGGGCTTGTTTTGTTGATAACACTTAAAATACTCAATATCACTTGCTCATTTTTGGATATGTTGTAGTAATTAGCAGGACCGAATTTGGTTTCAAATTTCAACAAAAAATATTGCGATTTATGTCCTGTAGAATTTCTACAATACTTTTAGTGATTGATTTATTTCTGGAGCATCTTTCACTATTTGAAAATCTAAAAATATGTCCATGTGCCCCTAACTTTGTTCTATAATCAAATATTTTTGTTGTATTTTTATCTTTTTGTTTGAGTAGTCAAAAAAATCAAAAAAATCATTTCTACCTTCTTGCAGTCTTTTATTTTTAATATATTCATTACCTTTTAAAAATTTCCAAAAAAATTATATTTTGTTTGTTTCTATATGTTTTAACTTCAGACCAAAAATCATTAAAAATTTCAAAAGAAAACCCCTAAAAATAGCAAAACACCAAAAACCTTCCAAAAAATCTTAAAAATTCTAAAAAAATCCTAAAAATACAATTTCAGTTTTTGAATTTTCCTTATTTTGTTATCTTTATTAAAAATTAAGTTGAGGAAGTTTTGATTCTGTTTGATATTTTTCATCCTCATTTTAATTTCGGCCAACAACCTATCTCACTATTTACTAGTATTTTTGCCCTTAAAAATACCAAAAAATTAGGAAAAATCTAGAAAAATCACAAAAAGATTAGAAAAATATAAAAATCACAAAAACATTCCATTTCCTGTATTTTGAGTATTTTCCCCTATTTTTATCCCTCTCTTATCTCTAGTGTACATATATATTCCTTATATACATTATATCTTTATTAAAAGAAAAAGAAAATATAAAAGTACAAAATATAAAAAGAAAATACAAAATCAGTAAATTAAAAACCCAAATATAAAAATATAAAATCAAAAATTAAATAAAAAAATATAAAATTCAAAACCCACAATAAAATAGCACTTATAGGCACTTGATCACAATCACATTTTGCACTTAGCTTGATCTATCCTGCCATGCTCCCTGTGTTCGAACTCTCTACGTACTTGCACCTATACATCTTTTATGTAGAGTTAAAAATAAATTTGACTCCACATTTGCTTGTCATTGTTTGATATTTGATTGTGGGTTCATTGTTGATTAATTACGGGATTTTGTAATGGTCAAGACATCGACTGTTGATTCGCCTTGTGAATCAATACGACCGCTCTCAATTTCGTGATTATCAGTCATGTGCTCAAGAATGGTATCCATGAGAGGTAACTCCAATAGCTCAGTCAAGGGTGGGTGAGATTGTGGGATATATGATGGTGGTGGTGGTGGGTAAAAATCAAAATCTGAGGCCTGAAAGTGTGGATGAGGTGAATATGTACAAAAAGGAAAATTAGGATCAGAGTCCTCCTTATTAAATGAAAGTGGACCGACCAAAAAGTAAGAAGGATCTGTGAAGTTCGGATAAAAATAACTCCAGTTCGCCTTCTCTGAAACAAAAGATGGGGGTCGGGAGATCACGATGGTCAAGTCAAGATATGCACGAAAAAGGCGCAAATGCGCAGAGTAGATCGAGTATGCACACAAACAAAAACAAACAAACCCCTCAATCCACCAACTCAATGTAATGATGGCTGTGAAAGTTCGGTCTTTTTATCTTGTCAAATTTTAGAGTTTGGTGAGAAGACAAATATTAACAAACTCACAAATGCAGTCACCTAGAGTGTTTGTGTTCACGTCAACGGTGCACACCTACTAGAACACTGAGACCACTTCATCTAAAGTCAGAGGATAGTGATTCCAACAATAATAGGGCCCAAGGGTCGACCCAAGTGCTTAAGGCACAAGTCTAGAGATGGGGGATTTATTCCTTAGGTGCAGGTGCCTCTCTCGGTCTTGATAGTACCTGTGAACAATGAGGGGTGTTACTCTCCCCAAAATAATGATTTTTCCTTTATGCTTTTTTTAGGTCAAGTAGAGTTAGTAGTCCCAATTTTATTTGTTATCATTTTTTGGATGTTTGTGAATGTATAAATCCTAACAAGGTTCCAATTTATTTAGAATCATTGGTGCTCAAAATCGGAGGAGGAGATCAGGAAGGCAATGTAAGCATAAATCTATGATGGGTCCTCAGTCAAAAATGCTCATTTCACTTCCGGCTCCCTTCGTGTAGGATGCTAGACATGAACTAAAACCTACTTTATATGTAAATGCAAGCCGATTAAAGTGACCTAAAACATGAGTTATTATTATCGTGAAGAAGAAAGTGTTGAATACCTAGAGAAGAAACCTAAGTCTGGTCTTGGAGACTCCTCAGTGCCTGCCACAAAAAGTCCTACAAGCGTTGTGCGGAGTCTCTCGCGGCGTACTATTTCAAATCTAAATAGTCAATAGTTAATTTGATCTAAGTCCAAGTGTGAAACTATAGGTACATGATGTTTATTAGGGATTTGGACTCATTCTATCGATCAAGCAACTCCTAAGCTAGAGCTCAATCACACAAAATAAATGAAAATAAAGTCAAGAAAATCAAAATATGTCAAACAAAGAAAACACAAGCGATAAAATAACAAGAAATCCGACGAAGCCACCAAGTGAAAAGACACCCGGGCACTGGATCTCGTGAAGTGTGAAGTGTTCAAGTCCAAATTATAATAAACTATATTATAAAAATGAAATAAAAAACACTCCTCACAAAATAAAAAAATGGCTAAGTGTGCTAATCTTTCTCGTTCTCTCTATGGTCCTCTCTCCTACTCTCTCATGGTTGGCTCACAAGAAGAATAGCTAACCTCTTCGTGGCTCGAGTGTGTCCACCTCCTAAGAAGCGGTCGTTATCACGCGGTCCCTCACAAGAAAGTCAAACATAGACAAGTGGGTCATAACAAATAAGCAAATATCAAGAAAAAAGTAGAAAATAAAGAGAAAAATAATGTACAATCTATAAACAAAATGCTACACTATTCGTTGCTCCCCGGCAACGATGCCATTTGAAATAATCCAAAAGAGCAGAGTGGAGAAGTCTTGAGGTCACACAAGGCGGACCTCAATTATTGAAGTGACCGACAGGAAGCTTAGTGGATTAAATCAACAATCAATCCACAAGAGAAATAGTCTATCAATCAAAATGTAAAATATGGATCAAAATTTATTAGAACCCTACAATACATGTGTGTATAGTGACAAGCAGATTAGGGTGTAGAACATATGGAACACGAGACGTAGCAATGTATATTATTTATAAATAAATAATATAAGTATATATGTATATATGTAAGCACAATATCAATCATTGAATTGTGAGTTTTAATCAAAAATATTTTAATTAATTTAAATATACTTTTTATTTTTTTAATTTTCTAATTTAAATGTCTTTTGTAATATATAATATATAATAATATATATGTTTATATATGTATATATGGTATAATATATATAATATAAGTAATAAATAGTAGAATTTATACAAAATAAATACCCAAAAATCAGGAAATATCATAAGAACAACCCTTTTTAATTTTTAAAAGGTTGTAAAATATTTATTATGTATTTATTTTGATTAATAATAATATATACTACATATAATATTATATAGATATCTATAAGCAATATAGGGTATCATAATTATAAATATAATAAAAACAGTCAAAAATAACAAAATATAATATTTTTTATATAAAAAAATAGTCTTTTATTTTTGTGAATTTTTAAAGAATTTTTGTAATTTTTTGGTATTTTTTAAAATAAAAATAAGGCAAAACAAGAACTTTTATATAGGACAAATTGATTTGAGAATTAAAAAGCAAAAGGGTTCAAAATTTGTCAAAACTAGTGTTAATATATAGAAATTAGTAGATTAAAAATATGGGACATAATCTAATATTTTTGGAATTTTCGAAAATATTTTATATTTTTTTAGGGTTAGAAAGGGTTTGTTAATTTTTTAGGCTTCTTTTGAGATTTTTTGTGATTTTAGGTTTGGAGTGAGAAAGTAGACTAATAAACAGTAGTAATCTTTTTGGAGTTTTTAGAATAGGTTTTTTTTGTATTTTCTAAGTCAAATAGCGAATAAAATAACTCTTTTTAGTATTTTAATAAATAGTAAGCAAATAAAATGGTAAATAAATTTATAGCATGAACCAACATCTAATCATGCACTTACACCTATTTTTTCAACTTTTTTAGAGCACAGGAGCTATTTTAATAAATAGAAATGTAAACAAATAAATCAAATTGGTGGGGGTACTTTTGCAAAAAAAATAAAGCTCATGGGCACACATAAAAAATAACAGAAAGACTGAATGTCATTTTGATTTTTATGGAATAAACAATAAATACAAAAGTTGAGGGGGTGTCAGAGCAAAAAGTCCACACACGTGCGTTCCATATGAGTGTATATGGCACTGGAGTAAAGTACAATGTTCAAAATGTTTGAGGGAATATATGCACATTGTCCCAAAAGTTTTCAACTACATTAAATATTTACAGAACTTCTTTCGAAATACACAAAGGTATAAGGTGGACTTTGCAATTTTACCACTTAATGTGCTTTAATCCGGCTACTCTTCTGATTCCACGTGATGATCTGATGGTTGGAGGATGATAATGGTTCATATATAATGGACGACCCAGATTAGATCTGGGCCATGTTCTTGGTCCTATAGCTGGGAGGTGGGTTGGATAAACAACTAAGAACACCCGCCTAAGATCGCTTTGATTGCTTCGTTCTCCTCTGTCATGCATTCCTCAATCTAACGTCGGTTAAGGATGGTTGGGACTCCTCTGCAACTGCAGGACATGGCCAATGGGCTCTAGATGGATCAATGATAGATCTGGGCGCTCATTTGGCTCCAGGTAACTTGGAGTAGATCTAGGAGCAATTCTCGGTGTTGGATGGGGTTTCAAGGCTCTTATCCTGCACCAAAATATTACCCGACTCGAGAAAATATCTCGGCCAGCAAATGAAGCCAAAGAGCAAGATGGATGCACTGGCGGTGTGGTTTCGTCAAGATGGTGGAGGGTGAACCTCGATTCACAAAATCCGTGATGGATTTGGGTTGGGAAGATGGCCACAAGATGGAGAACGTGACAGAGATCGATATGGAGGAAGGATCGATTCGCTAAATCAAATCATGGAAGATTTATCATGAAGATCGAGGTCAAGGTCAAAAGGGGATGAATAAATTAACTTAATTTACTAACTAAAACTCGAAATTAAATGCGAGAAATAAGCATCTACACTAAGGTTTTCCTAGACACAAAAGAATAGGACCTCAAGTCAGCCGAAGGATAGAGAAGCTGATTGCTGGAAGGTCTCCCTAGTGATAGTTTAGATCAACTCCTCCGCTGCTCCTTCTCACTGCAAAACCCGCCTAATCACCTGTTGTCACCAAGTGAAGGGTATCTGAAGGGTTCTGAGGGGATAAGAATAACAAAAGAGTGATCAAAATTGGAGGTTGAGCTGGGGAGGAGGCTTTATAGGCAAGATGAGCAAGCTACTTGCGAGGAGAATCTTGATCGGTACGAGGGATATCAGGTGCACATGAAGATATGGAGAGAATCATGGGAGACATGAGCTCAAAAGATGTTCAAGGTACGAGGCAATTCCATCAGTAGATAACCTACAAAAATTGTGAAAAGTGAGGGACTCGAGGTGTCAAACGAGTCAGAGGAGGTAGAGGGGTAGTTGACCGAGGTCAAAAGAGGAGCGACTCTGGTTTGTCCACGTGGACCAACCAGAAAAATCCAAGGCAGAAATACCTTGGAAAAAAAATAATAAATAATAAAGGATTTAATTAATTTTTATTAAAACATAAAAAAATATTTATAAATTTATGTAGTATTTTATATGCATTTCTATTTATTTTTACGTTACATGTAAAATACAAGTATATATACCTATATTTTGATATTTTTATTTTTATTTTATATTAACACTACAAAAGAAACGCATTTGGCGTGCACATACTTGCGTGCCATGGGTGAGCACATGTGCTCGGTAGGTCCTGGGGGAGCATAGGAGGACCACATGTCGTCGCCCACGTGGCTCGCCGGTTTGAATCCTGAGGAGCGGTAGGCTGGCATGCGTCTACCAATTTGGGCGAGCACTTCTATTGCCCATGTGCTCGCCTATATGTGCTCGTCCACTTGAATTTTTATGCTCGGATAATGCGAGCGCCTGCAAATTTTGGGGCAAGCACCTGCGGACGGATGGGCGAGCACTTAAGTGTGCTCGCCCAAGTCCTTAAACAGAACGACAGGAGCCCTTTCTTCCTCTTTCTCATGCGCGTTTCTCCCCCTAAATTCCCCTCTGACGACCCACGGACCATCATCTCCTCCATCAGCGGCCATCCTTTGCGTGTTTCGAGTAGATACACATCTACCCTTCAGTACATTACTTCCTCCTCTCTCTCTCTATTTTTAAAATTTCATTAAATATTTGTCTTGTTTTGATAGATTTATGTTTTAAATTTTTGTTTTTCTTGATTTATATTTTGTATACACCATACGTATTTGAATGTTTTTTACATGTTTAAGATAAGAGTTGATCACTATATTATTGTTATATTTGATTGTGATTGTCTTATTTATATGTAGAATTTTATGTGTGGCAGGTGTTCGATAAAATGACACAACCAACAATAGGTTTAACCTTTGTAGAATATAAAGGATAGAAAGTCCATTAGAACATTTAAACTTGTTAGTATAGTTGTTTTTTATAATGACTAAAATTACGGTATAGGAATATCTTGCTATGATATTGTAATTTGTGCTTAAATAATTCACATTAGGCATAACTTGTGAATAACATTAAATATAATTATCTCCATACCTACAAACATCCTTTCTAGTGTGGATATGAGATATGATAAACTCCGTTAATATTAGTTAGACAACTTCATATAGTTTGGATATGAGATATGATAAACACCAATATTTTTCTGTGATAATTTATTATCACATTAAATTCTAGTTAATGTGATCAAGTATATCACATTAGATTATAGTTAGGTTCATGATAAGGCTAAAGCACTAACCACTAATTACTATTAAAATGCACAAAATCATTCACACACATTGCGTCCCTCCACAACGGGTGGTGTGTGGCCCTGCACATCGGGAGGTGTGTGCAACACATTGGAGGATTTGATCACCTCCAATTGTATTATATTTTTTTCACAGTACTATTAGACTCACTTTTGGATGGCTTATCCCAGTCCAATGGTCGTGGATTTTGATGTTTGCAGGTGGAAAAATCTTTTTTGCAGGTACACTTCCAATACTATTGAGCCAAACACTTTATTAGGCACTAATTTAGGATCACACTTATCATATCCCCATCGTTAACCAACCAAATTTACGTAAATGGCCAACTACCCATAAATGATTAAATATTTTAAGATTATTTTATAGTTCCATTTGTAATACGTACAAATGTATGACATAAAGTGATCTTAAAGTATTACATTTATGTTAGCTTTCCTTAGTTCGGAGATCCCGGACTAAGGGGGTCCGTAAGGATTCAAACTTACTAAAATGTGTTCATTGTCACAAGCTATTTGTTTCTGATGAAAATTCGGTTCCATAACCCCTTCCTCTTCGGTATACCAAATCAATCATAATTTACTATCGAAATAATCACCAATATGATTATTTTGAAAGCTGATTGCAATTGATTTTTGAGGCATACATGAGACGTGCAGGGTTATGCTCCAAAAATTTCCTCAGAAACAAACAGCTTGTGACAATGAGCATCTTTTAGTAAGTTTGAATCCTTATGGACGGGCTTAAGTGATAACATAATTAAGACACTTCTCTTCTCATCTTTGAAGTCAACAATGTGTTAGGTTTAGGTATTCTTCACATGTTCTCCTAGATAAAATCAAAGTTTAATCTTCCCATCTTATTTGACAATATGAATTGTTTCATTCAGGTTGATCAATATGACTAATAGAGAGTGGATGTACAAGCGTGTAGTAGATGGACGTGTTACAGATACCTTTCAAAGAGGTGTTCAGGAATTTATAGAATTTGCTCACGCACAAGGTTCCCTTGTCATGGATTCAGATGGAACTATCTTGTGTCCATGTCAAAAATGTCATTTAATGAGGAAGAGATCCAAGGATGAAACTCAATTACATCTTTATAAAATGGGTTTCATGGAAGGATATTAGATTTGGAGGAGGTATGGTGAGGATTACGAGGACAAGATGAATGAGTTAAAAGAAGTGGAAATATTAATCCATTGATATATGGTTGTGGACGTTGCGGGTCCAGACTTTAACACTGATTTTTTAGATGATGAGGAACCATATGGAGGGTCTACAGAATTCTGTGAGTTGTTGAAAAAAGCAGAAGAGCCATTGTGGTTGGGTTGCAAGACATATTCAAAACTCTCTATGGTTTCAGATCTTCTATCGATGAAGATGGAGTATAGTATGACTGATCGTAATTTTGATGCAATGCTTAAAATTATCAAGAAAATGTTAGCAGAAGATTTAGAATTACCTGATATTTATTACAAAAAAAAATGTTGCTGAAGATGGATTTAGCGAAAGTTAAAATATAGTCTTGTATAAATCACCATATTTTATATTATGGTGAACACCAGCATTTACAATGGTGTCCTGAATGTGACGAGCCAAGACATCAGGAAGCAAGTAAGAGTGGGACAAAAATCTCAAGAAAGATTTTATGTTATTATACGTTGATGTCGAGATTGAAACGGCTATATTATTGCAAAGAAACGACGAAGCATATGACATGGCATGCGGAACTTAAAGTCGATGAGTAGATGGAGCATCCATCTGAGTCTGATTTTTGGAAAGTATTGATGTCAACTTTTCCTATGTTTTCTGGAGAAAAGAGGAATTGTGATGTAGGTTTATGTACAAACGGGTTTAATCCTCATGGAAGAAGTAAAGATTAATCTTGCTATCCAGTAATGACAACACCATACAATCTACTCCCATGGTTATGTAATAAGAGACAGTTTATGTTTCTATTGTTGTTGGTGTCAGGACCTACACATCCGGGAAAATACATTAACATTTATTTACGTCCTCTCATAGATGAATTGAAAATGTTATGGGTCGATGGAGTAGGTACATATGATGCAAATAAAAGTCAAATATTTAACACTAAAGTAGCTGTACTTTGGATGATAAATGACTTCCTAGTATATGGAATGCTATCTGGATGGAGTACGCATGGACGTAAAAGTTGCCCATATTGTATGGAAGGTACTAAATCATTATAGCTTCAACACAGTCAGAAACCATTATTTTTTTATTGTCACAAATGTTTTCTTTCAAACAATCATCCATATCTATCGAAGACATAAGCAATCATTTAAAAAGAATACAATTGATCTTATGAATCCGCCGCCATTTGAGACAGGCGATACGATATTATAAAGCTTGAAAGAATTGGAGAAATCAGCCTTAGAGAATGGGGATAAAACAAAACATCTTCCTGATTTTGGTGACAGACATAATTGGATTAAGAAGGGTATATTTTAGGAATTACCATATTGGAGCAAGTTACTGATACGACACAACTTAGATGTTATGTATATAGAGACAAATATCTTCGATAACATATTATGTACTGTTATGAATGTAACCGGTCGCTCAAAAGATACAGTAAAGTCTCACCGTGATTTATAATTCAAATGTAATCGGCCATGGTTGTATATAAAGGAACATGATAATGGAAGGGTTGAACTTCCTAAAGCAAAGTATACATTAGACAGAAATCAACTGAAGCTGTCTGCAAATGGACAAGTAAATTGAAGTTATCAAAAATGTTGTCGATGTTCTATCAGATGTCAGCATATTTTTTCAGGTTTTATGCTCATCATGCGTACACCGCACGTAGATGGAATATCTTGAGAAAAATATTCCTGTGATTAAGTGTAATTTGGAGAAGATATTTCCGCTGTCATTTTTGATTCAATGGAGCATCTAATGATTCACATTCAATATGAAGCAAAAGTTGAAGGACCGGTAAAATATCGTTGGATGTATCCATATGAAAGGTATTTATAAATATTAAAATCTTCTTGCATTCTTTAATATTTGAATAAAATGTTTACATGTTTTATATAGGTTCACGTTCTTTCTCAAAAGAAAGGTTCAAAATAAAAATAAAGTTGAAGGATCAATAAGTTCGCAGTATATTTCCGAGGAAGTCGCAACATTCTGCACTAGGTATCTTTCAAAAGATGTGGAGACAATCCACAATAGATTTAGGAGGAATGAGACAATTTACTCGGAGGAAGAACCTTGTATCAGTATCTTTCGTCAATCCACTCAACTCATAGGAAAGGCAACTGAACGTTTCTTATCGAAACTGGAGAAGGATGCTGCAGAGTTATACGTATTAGTCAATTGCGAGGAAATAACACCATATGTTCAATACGTATTTTTATTACTTTATGTATATATGCAAATTTCCTTCCATGTAATACTAATGTTTCTTTTACTTATTTTAGGGAATGTAGGAAGAAATCTGTCGAAGAAAATCGTATGTATTCAGGTGACGAAGTTCTGAGCATCTATAGGAATCAATTTCCAGCTTGGTTGAAAGACCGGTCAAAACTATTGGATGATGATGATTATTCTACTCATATTTTAAAATATTTTGGAGAAGGACCTGTTTATAAGGTCTGATCTTACAACTCTTGCTGCAGTAATGGTTATCATTTTCATACCTTCAATTGGGGTAAATATTTAACAACTCAGAATCACGGAGTGATGGTTCGTGGATCTTGTTATGAGGAAGATCATATGAATTATTATGGAATTTTAAAGGAGATAATAGAAGTAGAATATAGTATTTCAGGCTTTAATAAAGTAGTTCTCTTTTTGTGTGATTGGTACGAACTCAATGGAGGTGTAGTACTCGATAGGAGAAATAACATTGTCGACGTGATACCAAGAAAATTTATACGCAGATTTGAACCCTTCGTTTTAGCTTCTCAAGCGGACCAAGTTTGTTATCTCCCACATGTGTCAAAAAAGAAAAAGAGCGTTGACACTTTAACTGTCATGAAGATAAATTCTTGAGGCTATATTTCTAATGAATACACTCATCATGAAGATGACATAGATGAAGCATTCACACCGACACATGAACGAATAAACGTAACAGAAGATGTCCCAATCATCGAATCGATTCAATTGGCTGATAATGAGGTGTTATGTGTTGACCTACAAGATGATTCCGACTCCACAAATGATGATTCAAAAAACTCAGAAATCGAAGAAATATCCTTTAATCCCACCGAAATAAATGATGAATATTAGTTGTAAGTTTTATTACATTATTATAATTGAATTAGCTAAATGTTCATTAATAACTATGTAATTAACTATTACATCATCATTACAGTCATGACAGGTTTTGGACGTGACGGTTCTCATGGATCTCATCGATCCAATCGTCCATCCTACTCAGACGTGCCTTCGTCCAGTAGGCAGCCAACCCCGGATGTTGTTTTATATTCATAGTCCGACGAGGCCCGACGGGTCATAGCCTACTACGAGTCCCTTGGTTATCCTCCTCCATCCTTTGTATATAGGCACCTATGGAGAGCCATCTACCTCAGCCGCTCCTACTGCATTTCCGGTCCTGGTCCTGATACCTGCACGGACATCGATGGATTCTGATTCTCCTTCTTCTGAACGTCCGAGCATCTCTGTGCCTTTACCTACTGGAGCTGGAAAGACTTCGGCATCCTACTCTTTGTTGGAGTTATAACGGATGGGAGCTACGATTTCAATAAATTTTGTCATTTTAATTTTACCAAACAAATAAATTATATAATGTTTACAAATTTTACCAAATGCAGGGATTTTTTGAATAGCAACAGGATGGCAAAGGAGATAACCACCATAATCAAGACACACTTGACTAGCATGCAATTTAGATGGTGTTGCATCCCTGCTACCGAATAGGAGAGACTGTTTGAAATGTTTCTAGTAAGAATATAATCTAAGAAATGATATAGATTTTTTTGTCATGTTTTCTTCTGATATTTTACAGTAATTTTCAGAGTAGGCGTCGCCTAGTTCTAGGTCTGGGGAAGGAGGATTATTGTCGAGCCTTTATTCATTTGGTGGAGAAGAGAATGAGCGATACATTTTTCAAGGCAAGAAGAGACTCGCATGTGAAGACGGGATGCGAGGAGATGAATTTTGAGGAGATGAAGAGGTTCCCGCCAGCATGGTGTACGGAGGATAGTTATTGCATTTCTTCAATAATTTATGATGTACTTTTTAAAGTAATCAATATTCATAACATATTCCTTGTAGATGGCGGGTTTCTGTGATGCATTCATTGCATATGCGGAGTTTGGAAGGAGATCCATGGCGGGATGGACAAACCGTAAAAAACAAAGGATTAAATTGACAAGTGGATCTAAAAGCCACAATCAGATTACAGCGGAGATGGTACTACAATATAAAAATTAATTTTTCGAATCTATTTTAATATAATACCATGTTGTTATTACATTTTAAAATTAACTTTCAGGCAGCTAGGTTGGAAAGAGAATCCTCATTTCAGGAGTGGTGGTCTAGGTCTCATATGAGTGGGAAAGAAGGAGAGTCGCAATGGTCCACTCCTGAAGAAGGAGAATTATTGGTTAGTCTTTTAATTATTCGCAATTGAAAGATATATTATAACTTATTATTCTCTATTTCAATTTTTATTTCAGGATCGTTATTTGGCACTATCTGCAGAAAAATGGGGTGGTCATCCAACTAGAGAGCAACCACCACTTGATAAAGCAATTTGGAAGCAGGTATAGATAAATATTAATTTACTATATTCATTTTTTATATATAAATGCATATTAAACCATCAAAATTTTATAAGGTGTTGGAGGAGAGGGACGTTGTGGCGAATAGGAAGCAAACGCTTGGCGGTCTTCCTCCATACTATGTGGAGGAACATCATCATTCCTATTCTACGTACTGTCAGCCGTCGTACACACAACTACAGTCATTCCAACCATCATTGCCAATGGAATCGCAGATGACATTGATGGCATAGCAGGTGATGAGGCTCCGTGATGATTTCACGGCATATATGTAAGTATTCTACTTAGAATGAGTAATAATTTCAAATTGTTGTATCTTCAAAATACAAATAACATGTATATATATTCCATAATATAGGTCACAAGGGCGTGCATCTCAACCTGAGGAGATTGAATCGGATGACGAAGAGGATGAGGAGAATGATCCTGAAGAAGAGGAACGCATGTATGCTAGGTTAAAAGAGAAGGAGAATGAGAAAAAGAAATCAAAGCATGGTTTGATATTAAAAAATTTTAGATCAAAGAAGAAGTGATTTTTGTTGATATTGGCTTGTTTCGTTTTTGAACTTTTAGCACATCTTTCAATTTATATGAACTTTGATAGTATAATTTGTTGTAATTTTACTTGTGGATTCTTTCGATCATATATTTATAGTATTTAGCTTATAAATATGAATATTTAGTTTCTAAGTTCACGTATATTGTGTGAGTTCGATATGTCAAAGTTAGTAAATTTAGTTGACAAACTGGTATATTATAGATACTCTTATCGACTCTATTAAGCACCTGCAGTGGTTTCTTGGCAGGCTATACAGGTTCGACGGGGTGGCTAAACCCCGTTGAACCTATATATTTTTTTCCTGCACTTCAGTATGGGCGAGCACATGTGCTCGCTAGGGGCTCCGCATATGATCGCCATATTTTTATGGGCGACCATGTTAGCGAGCACATCTGTGCACGCCTACAGGTGGGCGAGGACATAGCGTCCCCAAGTGCTCGCCCACCTGCCCTAGTGACTTTCGTATCAACGACCACCCATGGAACGAGCACATGTGCTCACCCAGTATACAGGCGTGCACATGGCATGCGGTTGGCGTGCACATTACGAGCCAACATGTGCACGCCAATCGCATCTTTTTTGTAGTGTAATTATTTTGTACATGTATTTTTATATATTTTTGATTTATTTTAATACACTTTTAGATATTTTTACATATTTTTTCAACTTACACGTACACTTAATTAATTATATATACACTTTATAAATATATAGAGGTATATTTTACCTATGTGTTTAAATGTATTGTTTATTTTGATGTTTTATTTTATTATAAATAAGTATGCATGTTTCAAATAATATATACAATTTCATAAAAATAAAAGAATTTGAAAAAAATATAAAGAATGAATATATTGAATATAATATACATGTATAATGCACAATAGGGATCCAAAACTTTAATTTTGCATCTTAACTCCAAATTAAATGAAACTACCTTAGTTAAATAGCTTATTGAAAGTTATATACAATTAAAGATGATATTGGTCTATTTTTATACAGTGTGGAGAAGATACAAGTCTGTGTTTTTTTTTTTGCTTTTTTATTTTATGTGTTCGAGGCACAATTTGATTATTTTTATGTAAACTGAATTTTGTATTTTTCTTTGTATTTTTATCTACAATATTCATGTTGAGTGTTTTATTATTTGATGTGTAAAAATAATGAAATAAAATAGGTCCTAAAAATTAATTATTAATTAATTATGGTTTTTATGTCTTTTATGTCCAATTCATCTGCCCTACCTCCACATACTTTATTCCTTGTCGACCAAGTCATTATGATGACTCGGTCTTAGGGTCTAGGATCATTCAAAACCTATGGTGTTTTATTTCTTTTTCTTTTTTCCTTTATTCTTTAATTTTGAAATTAAATACATTGAATATACAATATTTTGTACAGTATTTTGTACAAATTAAAGAGTGTTTATTTTGACAAATTAATGATATATACATGCATCTACCTAGGGATTTAAGGTAAAAATGAAAGGGTAAAGGTGAAGAAATGGAGATTCGTCACATACCATCCTCGTAAGCTTACCCTTACAATTTCAACCCTCCTCTACATTTAGTTTGGGAATGTTGCCATCGAACAATCTTCCTCTATTTTCATCATTGTGAGCTCATTGTCTGAGACCACATGTGTTAGGATTAGAGTCAAATTAGGATTAAAAATCTTAATGGGCTGAGACTCCTAATCCTAATAGTACTTAAGATATATTCTATTTATAGTTCTTTTAGAAATAGGACTATAGGGTTGTAACTGGGATATATAGAGAGAGGGTAAAGGCATTGCCTTTACACCACAACAAGAGAGAATGCCATAAGAGAAATAGAGACAAAGATAGAGAGACGAGAGAGCGATAAAGATAGAGAGATGAGAGAGCGAGTGAACGGAGAGAGTTGTCCTCATTCTAATTATAGTGAACTTTATTCTCTAGTGGTCGTGAGAGGTGACCGACCACCATTAAATCTGGTTGTTCTTTTCTTTACGTGCTTTCGTGCTGGTGGGAGATTCCACATCCTCATTCCTATGGTGGTTTGTATCCTAACAATCGGTATTTGAGAGGAGACGATATCGAGTGGTCATGTTCCCATAAATTGGTATCAGAGCCCGGTTCGATGATGGCGACGGATAAAACGTGGTGGATTAGAGCATGATTCAATGTTGACAAGATAACATGACACAATAAGTACATTTTCTTCAGAGGCAGTTAAGAAACAACAGTTACGGTGAATCGTTGAGATCGGGAGCATCTGTAGCCTAGTTGAGGTGATTTAAGAGTCTATATGGGGTTTTTTAGCGCTTCGAAAACAATTCATATCGAGAGGACTTTGCTTTGATTTTCAAATCATGCAAGGAGTTATGATAGAAAAGCAGGTGGTGAAATTTCCATTGAGGGGTGTATCATTCTCTATGGAACCCTTCAACAAGAAAAATGACTTCATCATATAGAAACAATGAGTGAAGAACATACTCATGTGAGAAGGATTTGTGAAAGATCTCCAAGATAAAGAAAAGAAACTAGAGAAGATGAAAGAGAAATAGTGGAAGGAGATGAGGGATATCATGAACAGTACAATACAACTATTTTTGGCAGACAACACTCTTCGCTAAGTCATTAGTCTCGAGGATCTAGTTGAGGTTTGGATGAAGCTCGAGGGATGATAGAGGTCCAAATCTTTGATGAACTGGCTATTGACGAAGAAGAAGCTCTATGGCTTAAAGATGACTGATAGGATTAGAGTCAAATTAGGATTAAGAATCCTAATGGTCTGAGACTCCTAATCTTAATAGTAGTTGAGTCGTATTCTATTTATAGTCATATTGGGAATTAGAGTATGGAGTTGTAACTGGGCTATCTATAGAGATGATGGAGGCATTGTCTCCACACCACAACAAGAGGGAATATCATTAGAGAAAAGAGAGAATGAGATAGAGAAGAGACAGAGGTGAGAGAGCAAGGAAACGGAGAGAGTTGTACTCATTCTAATTATAGTGATCTTTCTTCTCCAGTGGTCGCGAGTAGTGACCGACCACCGTTTTCTTCACATGCTTCTGTAGTGATGGGTGATTCCACATCCGCATGCATATGATGGTTTGTATCCTAACAACTGGTATCTAAGAGAAGACGATACCAATGGATCGTGTTCCCATCAACACGTACGTACTGCAAATTCGTTGTTGGAGCTCTATGGAATGATGATTTTATATTATGATTCATGAAGATTGCAACTTGCTTATGCGGTGTTCTTCTAATGTTGTGTAATATGGAGCACTCTTCTCCACATTACGTGACATTAGGAGAACACCGCGTAAGCAAGTTGCAATCTTCATGAATCATAATATAAAATCATCATTCCATTCAATTTTAGATGGATACTAGATCTATGGAATTTTTTATCTTCAAGAATCATAATATAAAATCATCATTCCATTCAATTTTAGATGGATACTTGATCGATGGAATTTTTTATCTTCAAGTGCCATAAAGCTAAAAAATGAATATACTAGCAATAAAATGTCTAGCCTTTGTTACGATATTCGAGGAGATAAGCTTAAAAATGTGCTCTTACTACTTCTTGCTTGTGTGTATATTAATATTAGAGCTTGCACTGGTTGTACCTATTTCACTACTTAAAGTCATGTTGGTTTGAATAACAAGTTCTAAAATAAGGGATCAATTCCTCGCCCGATGCGGTTCCCGAGAGTATTGCTATTCTCATCTTCATCATATTATTTTACTTTATTCTACCTTTATTCCTATCTTTGTTCCACCTTAATTACCCTTATTTCATATTATTCTCTTTATTCCTATCTTTCCAACTGGAGAATAGACTATTATTCTCATTATTCTTCATTATTATTCTTCATCATTATTCTTGTTTATTCTCGAACCGAACGCCCCTAAGATAGTGGACTGAAATGTATGGGCATGCGTGCTTATAATATTACCATTGATTTTCTAAGATTAATTGCAACATGATTGAAAACTGAATGACAACTTACAGATTTTGGTAGAATTGCACTTTGTAATACTTTTGTAAGGCATTGCCACAAAGGACCTCGAATAATGTATGTCTTGTTTTTAACAAAGTTATTAACCACAATTACTAATGCCATAAAAAGATGCAATTTTAAAAACAAATAATTAACCGAGAAGGCTAAATGTTGAATCTTTGTCGTAATAAATGTTCCCTTAAGATCATAAACAATTACTATGGAGATCAGCTTGTATAGAATTGTTGTTAATAGGATCATCGAGGTATACATTAATAAGTAATTATATGCATCAACGTAAATCAATAACAAAGTATAGATATTAACAAAAATATAATCATGCATTTCTCATTCATGGTCCAATTACATAATGTAAACATGAACTGACTAAAGCATTGATGCATTATATTAGAGCAAAATCTTTCCAAGGCAAAAGAGCGAACCAAATACAACAAACAAGATAGTAAAGAGATTAGCTTAGAGATCACCGAATCGTCCATGCAATGGACTAACCTTAGAGAGGATATCGCCCCCACATTACATGTGCGAAGGGTATTGGTGATCTGCTCCCAGTATACGATGGCACATAATCGTCGTCGGCGTACACTGACGATATCGTTCTCGAAAGCACTTCAGAGAACCGTAGTCAAGAGAGAAAGAATGGTCGCAGTCACGGTGGAAGAAAATAGAGTGAGAGGGAGAAGGTTTTCTTGCGAGTGGAGAAAACAAGCGTCCGGGGATAGGTATAAGAAGACTTGGCACGTGGCTTCTCATTCAACGGGCACCTCTTCAAATTCTCATCCTTGGATTGTGAACTCATATATAAGTCCTCTAGATTTTTAGAACTACTAGATGTGGTAGTAAAAATCCAACCAAAACTCTCCTTGTTTCAAATTTTGAGAATTCCCAACTTCCCTCCAACACAATTTGATTTCCCAGTAGAAATCAAATAGTTAATCTAATGTAATTACATAGGTTTACCAAGTTAGAATCTAATTCCATAGAGTTAAATACAAAAAGAATTACATGTCAGTTGCATCTCCATACATATTTATAGAGATGTTCCCTCCCTTCGTTGCTGGGATGAACATCTTTCATGATATTAAATAGTTTGTTATTTCTAGTCATGACAATACCACTATACTACCACTCATAATATTTCCACTTCATCTTCCAAGTGGATCATTGACTCTTGTGCATTGACATGTGAAAATATTGCTCTTATTCTCGATCTTGTATAAGTACATACGATCAACCAAGTTGGCATTTAGATCTCACTCTTAAGTTATCATTCACTTGACATCTAGACTAGGGCTCTTTGAAGTTTATTGTTCTCTTCAGCATTTTTGAGTGTACTGATAGTGGAATCCCAAACCTTAACTTATGGATATTAAGCTTCAAATCAAAACCTATCAAAAAAAATGGGATGGAATTTGAGTCATTAAATAGAACGGGTTCGGATTGGGTACCCAACAATATAGCTAGATTCACATCCCTAATATTTTCTGAACTAAATCCAATCAAGAATTAGAATTTCATTTGCGATGTACATTAGTTTAGAAACCATCATCAAGCCTTGTTCCCTTTGTGCATAAAACACGACCTTATGTACGCGGTCTATGACTTGTATGAACTTTATTTGATAATTATTACTTTATTATCTTTTTGGATGATTTTCGTAAAGTCACTTTGGTCTATTGAGAAAAAAATGATTGGATATTAATTCAGTTGTTAAATCTTCCTTTCAAGCAATAAAGGCATCTTTTACTTCTTGCAATAGTTTTTTTTTCGATTTGATAATGCCTCGAGCTTATTTAAAATTTGAAGTTAAAAGAGTTGGATTTATATCTTGAATTTGTAATGCACACAAGGGGGTCAAAATTTTACAACCTGAAAGTGCATGCAATGCGGTATGAGGTTAAAGTGAAACTTACAAATCATCAAGTGACAAAACAGTGAGTTGAGCACAATGCTTAGACACATTTTCTTCTCACAACAATCAAAGTGGAAATGAGTAAGATACTATTTCTTTTAAGGCCACAAAGATAGAACTGAAATCTTGACTTTGAGTGCTAAAAACACAACTTAGGGTTCATTTGGATACCGGATTACCTCGGGTTACTTTAGGGTAATACGATTTACCTTACTGTATTCTTGGGTTGGAATTGCATCACAAATCAATGTAACATCACATCACAATTCTTATTCCAACCCCTCTACCAACCCTCATAACCATCCAAATAGCTACTATTCACATGAGGATACCCCAACCCTTACCATCCCAGTAACCAAACAGACACCTAAGGTCTCTTTTTTAGTCCGTAAAAGAGTCATCAAGTCCTTACACGGCAAGACGCTTTGCTTCAAATGAACGGATTTCAACTTCTTTTAGCATTATTCGATTGACACTACCATTGCTTTCGTTGGAAACATAGTTAAATTTATCCAAGAGAATTCTAGAGATTTAGAGTGTAATATACTCAAGAAAATTTTGGATGATTTCATCTTCTAAAGAAATTTCTAGAAACTAAGAGTTTTACTCACGGAATTTTTGGAGAATAGAGAAGTTAGTGGAGCATTTTTATTTTACTAGGCTAAGTATTTTTGTTGAAGCGACATCGAAAGGACAAATAAAAAACAAAGAATTGCCTTTGAAAAAAGTTCTCCAGAGATAGTTCTTCTTTCGGTGTTTGTTTTGGAGGGTAGCTTTTTAGAGAGAAGATTACTTCTAATAATTCTTGTACGGACTTAAGGTAGTTAAATGCCATTTACTTCTCAATTATTCGTGTACTCAGTGTCATCATCGTCGTCGTCATCATCATCATCACCTTCTTATTTTTAAAATCAAAATAAGATGTCGTTTTTTTCTCAAGTGGATTTGGATCTTACATCCTCGCCATGGATCACATATTCACAAGAAACATGGAATTATTGGAGTGGAATGTTTAAGATGTAAGGATCCTTCCCTAGGCTGGATGATAGGTTTCTTGTTCATTGCTTGTTTCCCTGGATTACTTAGCGTGGCTCCTCTTCGCAAGGTACGGACCTCAGTGGTGATGGAATATATGCGACACTACTTTTCATTTATACATGTATTGATTTTTATCGGTTATTCTCCTATGTGGTTTCCTTATACATATATTTTTACCTATTCTTTTAGTCATGTAGCTAGTCTTGGATTTGCAAGGCTTCAATTAAATTTAGGGACGATCCAACGATTGATGGCAATGAAGACGGATCTGAGACAATGTATAATTTTCAAGCGAAAATTGTTTCTAACGAGAATTAATGGTGATTTGATCAAATTTACATATTACGGTTAGGGTGCGAAGAGCCGACTATAGTTTATGCATTCAATGAGGGTGCGAAAAGCCGACTATAGTTTATGCATTCAATGTTAGATCAATGGAAATTGAAACGGTTCACATGATTATACGTCAAGGTTCAATGACCAGATCACAGGGGAATGTTAAGTTGAGTTGTTTAGTTCAGGAAAAGCTACAAACTTCCCGCATGGGCCATATATTGCATATGAGAATGAGGATTATTCATAAAAACATTTTCATTAGACTTGTTTTTTCGATCCCACTCCAATGAGTAGTGTGGAAAGAATAGAACAATTTGTTTATTTTGCCGGCTATATAGCTCTCTTATACAAAGAATAGAAATCTTATAGGGTAAATTACATAATAGAGTCAAAATAAATAAGCAAATACAAAATCTCTTGACACTCTTGTCAAGATAGAGCATAGATGTCAATCATGCTCAGCTTACAGCAACACCTTGATGATCGTCAATTTTGCCTCTTTAATAATCTAAAATTGTCGTAGTATAGGAGGCAAATTCGGTTCAGCAAAAACCACAATTCTTTGAATGTTGTGGAGTATTTATACTTGGCAAGTCTACCAAGGTCGAATACAGGGACACGAGCTACTCTATTTATTTATTGATTTTTGATCAATTAAGAGCAATGTGAATTAATTCTCAATTTCAGGTCTTCATGAAAATTCAAGATGCACTATGCAGATTATAATGAAATGACATGGAGCATGCAATTTTTAGTTGATTTTTATGCAATTATAGGATGATGCATGAGAGTAATGCAATGAAACTTATATGCAGAACAAAAGATTACAAATATACCCTAAAAATATCAGTGAAAATGAGCAACATAAAAGAGATTGAAATTAGGGTCAATTTGATCACAACATAAAGATCAGTCATCAAATCAAAGCAAGGACAAGTAGAGCAGAGTCATCATCTAACACAAAATTTCACTTCATTTAAAATGGTGGCAGATGAGAAAATTAAGCATGTCATGATGTAGATGAGGAAACAAGGATCAAAACGACTCTAAAATCATGCAATTTGGACCTGCGATGCTCAAGTTATGAAGAAAACAATGCAGGGGTGTAATAGTAATAAAAATTGCAAGAAAATAAAAGGATAAATATTACATTTAGATCCCTAAAGGGACCTAAATGGAAATACCAAAAACTGCCTGGAGTACTATGCAATTTTTCCATATGTGTAGGGGAATTTTTGCAAATTCCAGAAGCTTCGAGGACCTTCCTGTAAATTACCCAGGCATGCACGTGAGGCAGGTACCCGGGGACCAGATTGTAAATACCAAACATTCATGGGTCATTCGTGCAATTTACCCAGACCCTCACGTGAGGAGCCTAGGCTGAGGAGGCGCCTCTAGCTCGGGACACGTGGCAGCACCCGGCGCTTGTGGTGAGGTTCGATGCTGATCGAGGCTGATGGTTTGGATGGAGGCTTGGTCATCCATGTGTCATCATCTCAGCCGTCCGATCAGAATGATCGGACAACATCTGAACTTCGTCCTCCACCGCAGACCACCGGAGAATGCGGGTCTCCGACGACCTGCCCTTTGCTCCTCCGTGAACAATATCATCATTTGAGGGTCGGAGAAAATGGCTGGTAGGCTGGCGAAGATCCGGGAGGCACGGTGAGGCTCCGAAGCTAGTCGGAGATGGAGGTTGATGAAGCCTCGTCGGAGTAGAAGAACGTGAAGGAGCGCCGATGCAAACTCCAGCCATTGAAGCCTTGAACACCTGCAATTGTTAGATAGCCGAAGCATGCGGTGAATAATGATTGAAGTGGGGTGAGTGGAGGGCATGCGATGATGGAGAAGGTGGTGGCCTTTGGGGATCCTCCGCCGTGACGATGAAGGAGTGGGTCGGAAAGTGGTAGGGTTCTGGAGGAAGGAGAAGATGGGGCGAGGAAGAGGGTGAGCTTGCGGAGGTGTGGAGCTTGTCGGATGGAGGTGGATGATGGTGGAGACGACCGGAAAATTAGGAGAAGTAGAAGGAAAATTTCCCTATGCTGGAGCAAGGAGTTGGTGGCGGCAGTGATCTGGGATGAGGTCCTCATCGGACCTCTGGGGTCATCGCACGACGAGGGCGATCATCCTCGGTTCTCAGCAGACTCCAGAGGCGCCGTGACACGGCGGAGCAGCCGAGGATCGACACCGGGCAAGAAGTCATCGTCGCCTCGAAGTTCCGCCCCTCCGTTGTCACCGGAGGGGCAGGGGAAGCTGGGCTAAATGCCTAAAATGGTGGACGAGGGTTCTTGGAGTGGAGGGAGGTGTTTTTATAGGAGGGGGCTGCCGGGAGTTATGTGGTGACGAGGCATTTTTGCAAGAGGAGTGAAGGCGAAGGAGATTAATGGAGGGGGTTATGGGAGTTACGCGAAGATGGTGGAAGAACAGGGATTGTGTAGGTGGCGTTACAACAAGGAGGGAGCACCGGGGGTGATAGCTAAACTGGAAAGGGGGTGAGGCATTACGAGGGAGAACGGCGGTGCTGGAGGAAGATGATGGACAACAACCGTTGGATCTAGAGATCCAATGGCTTGGATAAGGACGCTAGTCGAGGGTTGCGATTAGATCTTAGGATATGATCAAAAGGTGGAGATCAAGGCGTTGATGGATGGATAGGATGCGGTCTTGAAAAAGAACCAATGGCCTGAGGAGGATGGGTGATGTGGAGCGCTTTGGATCATGGGATATAGTGGGATCGGGCGGCTGAAGTGAAAGGGTGACGTGGAGAGATGTTGTTCGTCAGATCAAAAGAAGATCAAATGACTGGTAGTGAGGCGCGATGGAGCGGTCAAGATGCGAGCTGGGTGATGATCTGACAGATGTGGATGAAGTGGAATGGGCAGTTGAGATGGAGGCGGAGTGAAGGGCATCTGATGGCCCAGGCGAGCGCCGGGTGGCGGAAAGGGAGGCGGGCCACGTGGGCAGCCCAGAGGGCGCCACGTGGCCCAATCAGAAAATTCAGAATATAAAAATAAAGAAAAATACAAAAGAAATAATTAAAGACAAAATTAAGAAAAAGTCAAAACATGAAAGTTGCTTGTCTCGACGAGATCTACAAGTTTCATGTTGGATAAAAAATCGAAAGAGGTCATTTGTATAAAAAGTATGTTTGGGGGTATTTTTAAAGGGCTAAAAACACCGAATTTTATCTTTTGAGTTGTTTTTTCATTTTCTGTTTTTTAAGGGTTAGTGAATTATAGACAATTAATTATCTTAATTTTTAGGGGGTTTTGATGAGAAAATAATTATGAAGAAAATAAAGAAAATTAAATACAATTAATTAAGGTTAATTATGCACAATATATTACTAGATAAAAATACAGAATTAATGGAGATTTTTATTGGATTGATTAAGCAAGGGATTCAATTAATGAATTTTAGCATGATGAATACGAGATTCATCATACCCCTATACGTAAACCATGCTTGTCCGCGAGCATCTAATGAGTGAAGGAGTCGGATCAATTCTTGACAGTGCAAGTGAAGATTTCAAGGCTCAATCTATCGAAGACCCTTAATTAAGAGATCTTAAAATTCTGGGTTTATCCAAGCCTTAGTCAGAAGGAATCCAACTTCTCTAATTATCAGACTCTCTTTTTGTACATATAATATAAGGATATGAATTTAGGTGTACTGCATTTCATGAGAGTCGAGTCAATGCATCACTCAAAGTTCCAGTCTCAAAGACTCTCCTCAAGACCTCTTCCTCAATACTAGGGAATGAGTATATTCTTTCTTCAGTCAATTGTCTCTTTAGTTGGTCAGACTTGAAATGTGGATGGACGGCCAGATGATGGTGGGCATGGGATTGTGTCTATTTTTCTCTCCCTCACCATGGAACAAGGGGCCTCTCGAGTGCCTTTTTACTCAACACATGTAAATTTTTAGATTGTTGATCAATGTGTCCGTCAAGAGAGTTGGACTCGTCTGCACTTGTTTTTCCGGTAGTACACCGAAGTGTGTCTTTTCTGAGTATCTAAGATACCTTCGACACCCAAACTTGTATTGCTTACGATGCAGAGCCCTTTTGTGGTGTCAGCCTGACTCCTTGGTCCTAATTAGCGCTTGGTCCAAGTGGACACTTTGAAAATATTTGGGAGCGCTGATGAATCCACATTTCATCATCTTTATTCTATCATTTTGGTCTCAAAAACCTTAACAAATGCCTGTAAATAGCATTAAATCCATCATCTTAGCATGCATGCATGTACATCCAAATAGTGTATAAAATACTGTAATTAAAGCCAAAATTATAGAATAAATAAAAGAAAAGAAAAAGAATAAAATATTGTAAATATTTTATGACCCAAAACCCCGAGACCTAGGCATCTTGATGAATAGGTCGACAAGGAATAAAGTAGGGGGAGATAAGGGTCAAGTACAACAAAAATACCTATTCTTTCTAGTCATTCTTTATTCATTTTGGGACCTATTTTTGGTTCCACTTTTTATGCCTTAAATAAAGAAACTTTGTACATGAAAGTTGTAGATAATTTAATAAATAAAAATACAAAATTGATTTCACTGAAAAATAATGTACAGATAAAAAGTTATGGTCTGAATAAGATTTCAAAACTTCAACTTTCCAGACATGTATCTTGCAAATAAAAACTCGAAATATACCAAACTCACCTTTAATTGTATATAGAATAAAATAATCTATTTAATGGCGGTGGTTTCGCACTTGAAGGAGATACGGTTTGAAAGTTGAGTTTTGGACCCTCATTGTGTAGTTTTACTGATTAAAATATTCAATTTATTATTTATTCATTACTTTTGTATTTTTATATTTTTATAATTTTGTAAATATTACTTATAATAATTATGTACATTAAAATCAGAATAAAAATGCAAAGAAAACTCAAAATAAAAATATATGTATATAAAATACACAGGTATTATACCTATATACATACCTATACAATACCTACTTATATTTTATTAAATACACAAAACACATCAATAAAATAAAATAAAAATATATTTGTATGTATAAAAGTATTTTATAATTTTAGAAAATAATAAACAGAAATAAAGAAATTTAAAATAACAAAATGAAAATTAATTAATAAAATATATAGGTAATATATCTATAAAGGGCATAATAGTAATCTTGTAAAAATATACCTACTAAATAAATAAAAATTACCATAAAATACTTCATAAAATTACAAATACTTTTTATTTAGTAATCAAAAATTAATTAAATTGTTATCTATTTTTAATTGATTTTTTTTAGTTTTTCTCCAGGCTTTTTCCTGGTTGGTCCATGTGGACCAACCAGGGGGCAGCAAGAGTTGACCTTCGGTCAACTCTCTGCCCAACACCTGGATTGTGTCAGAAGATGCGTTTTGACCCGTTTTCAATCTTTTTTCGAGGGCACGTCTTGCACCATCTGGTGTTAGACCCTTCACAACTTTTGTTGCTCTACTCCCAAGGATACACGCCCATACGTTTTCCTGTGTTGTGGAGCATCGTACCACCCACCATCCCTCGTTCTTTGCGCCGCATTGCGCACCCGTTCAAAAATCATCCCAGTTCCCCCTTTCATCTCTGAACCATTTCTTGGCCGAAGCCAAAACCTCCGAGCATCCGCCGAGTGTCCCCGGTGACAGAGGGTTGACCCAGCATCTTCGTCGAGATGTGGCTGAGGTCAGAAATGTGTTCCAGCCACCTCCAATGGTCGCGCCGTCGTGAGGTTTTTACCTCGCCTTCCCGGGCTTGAGGTTTGTCGTCTGTCCATTTCCTCTTCATTTTCCTACTATGCTTCACCTGCTTGTAGCCGTAGATTCAATCCCCTCCTTTCAGTCAGCGTTGGATCCCTTCAACCACCCGAACCGCATCCGTACCGGAGCCAGCTCCGGTGAGCCTCACCTCCATCTCTACGCACCTCGCCACCGCGCTTACCGGGCTGAGGTAGTTTACCCTCAGCTCGAAGCTTCTTTTTGTGCAGGTCTTGCGGAGTACAACTGCCCTGGGAGATTTTGAAGCATTCGCCGGCGATGCCTGGGGAGTTACGGCTCCTCCGACCTCGCGGGTGAGCGCCAAAAGCCTTCCGGCCTTTTCGAGACCTCCCTCCAATAGAGGAGACCGCCGGCGTGCTCCTGGACCTCCTCGCAGCGAAGGAAGGAGACAGAGGAGGACGTGTGTGGCGATCCAAAGTCGATGGGCGCAAGTTCTTCGCGTGTTCTTTCTACGCATCTTCAAGCCGTCGGATTTTTGCATGTTCTTCCAGCACTCCTATCGACCGTCAGATCGCGCGAGCTCAGAGCCGTTCGATCATCGTCAAGCTCTAATCTGGGCCGAGCATCCACGAAAGGGCATCGGCGCACCAGGGATTGATACGTGGTTAAGTGGGGTTAATCCCACCGTTCATTGCTGTCGAAGCCTGGGTATTTTGCAAATTTTTACCCGGCCTTTTTCTTATTTAATTAAGAACTTGTTAAACATTCAGTGGTGTTATATGTTCTTGGGGCATTTGCATTATACCCCTTGGGTCTTTGTAATATTACAAGTCAGCCCTTGCCAGGCTCACGTGCTTAGCGCGTGAGTTTAGGCGTTTTTGCAGGGTTAGCCTTGGCGTTTTGGGAAATTTGCAGTTAATCCGCGAATTATTTTAATTAGTTATAACTTTTTGGGAAATTTGTCTGCAAGCCCCTGGATTCCTGACTAATTACACATATACCCCTACAAACATGTATTTTCTTTTTGCTTCTTGTATTTTTTGCATGCATCTATAAAACCCCAAAAAAATCCCCAAAAATCACATTAAGTTCCTGCTACATTGTAGTATCTCACCATATTTTTATTTTTCATATTTCTTGCATTTTAATATTTATTAAAAATCAAAAATAGCCATTTTCAACACTGTTTGCATTAGAAAAATACCAAAAAAATATTAAAATACCTTGAAAAATTCCAAAAAAATTAGCTACTGTCTATTTTAACCTATTTTAGTGTAATTCCAAAAATCATTAAAAATTTCAAAAGAAAAACCTAAAAAATCAGAAAATACTTAAAAACTTCAAAAAATATATAAAATCATAGAAAACTCAGAAAAATAGAAACTCAAGTTCTGTAGGTTCCATATTTTATTATCCTTATTTTAAAAATAGTTTGGAAAACTTTTGTGGCTGATTGATATTTTTAATATCCTGTTTTACCTTCAGCTAGTAATTCATTTCCTATTTTCTTGTATTTTTACCTTTAAAAATACCAAAAATATTTTGAAAAATACCCAAAAATCACAAAGATAGTAAAAAATCATAAAAATACCAAAAAGATTTCATTTCTTAATTTTTGGCTATTTTTCCTTATTTTTATAAATATTTTAGCACCTCTTTTATTGCCTTGTTTATATATTCCAATATAGGAAAAAAATATAAAATATAAAATTATAAAAATCAAAACACAAAAATATAAAATCGAAAATTAAAAAAATATAAAAAAATATAAAATCTAAAACCCACAAAATCATAGCCTTCTTGTAGACAAACAGTCACATTCACACTTTTGAGCAATTTTACCCCGATCTAGCCTTTCTGCTCCCTGTGTTCGACCTCTACACATACTTGCACATATACACATCTTTGTTGTAGAGTTATAATAAATTTTAACTCCGCATATTTATTTTCATTGCTTTATTTATCTGTTGTAGGTTAATTGTTGTTCAAAGTTCGGATCTTCTCGCGGGTCGCCTCAACGACACTGTGATCCCGCCTTGTGTGGATTACTTTAGACCCGTGGAAAATCCCCTTTATCAAGTGGCACCGTTGCTGGGGAGCAACAATGCGTAGATCATTTTCGCCTTGTGTTTGTGATTATCGGTCTACTTTTGCGGCTTTTATTTCTGCTTGTTGTAGTTTCTTTATTTTTGATATTTCTTGTTTGAATAGTCTAACCACTCTCTTGTTTGACTTCTTGCGAGGAACGCGGATCGAGGGAGGAGCTCTCTTCCAATAGCACCTGCGCACCCACATGAGGCGACTTGACTTAGCACGAAGGCGGACTAGGAGAGGATTTTGAAGGCAGTTCTATTTCATTTATTTTCTTGTATTTATTTTGTAATTTGTGAGAGAGAGATACCTATTATTGTAATAATACAGGTACCCCCGGACATTTAGACTCTCGAGCCTAATTTCCGAGTGATTGTTCACTTGGGGGCTCATCGCGGCTTTTCGTGTTTTCTTCGCATTCTTTTTATTTTGTTTTCCGGTTTTGTTTTATTTATTTTGTGTGATTGAGCCCCTAGCTTTAGGAGTTGCTTGCGATAGATTAAGGCCAAACACCTAATACCTTTGCATGTGCCTATAGTATCATTTGGACTTAGTCAAATCATTAAACAGTTGATTCACGGTCTTTGATCCACCGTGCCGCGAGCTCATCCCGCCAAGCGCTTCTCCTGGACTCGATTTGTCGAGAGGAGGAGGGGTGAGCCTAGACCGGGCTCTAAGGTTGAGGATTGGTGGTCGACTTGTGGTTCTTCACGATAATAGAAATTTCTGAAACTTAGGGCGATTTCATCGGCTTTTGCATTTGCATATAGATAGGTTTCAATTCTGCTGAGCATCCTTACATGTAGAGTGCTAGAGGCAAGGTGAGCATTTCTCTTTAGCATGCATCATTGATTCGATGCTTGCATTGCTTTTCCGACTCTCCCTCTAATTTTGCCAACCTAGGTGCTTAAAGGAATTGACTCCTCGTTAGGCGCGTGCATTTCTCACCAAGAATAAAAAGAAGTGATAATCAATAAAATTAGGACTGATAATATTACTTGACCCTAAAATCCACGAAAAAGAAAATCTTCTCTTAGGGCGAGTAATCCCCTCATTGTCTTCGTTTTACATTGCTCGCGCACACACTAAGTTTAGTGCCCAAATCCCATATTCAGCCCCTTAAGTGTTTGTGCAATTTTGGACTTCTCACCTAACTCTAAAACATACAAGATAAAAAGACCGCTCTTGCGGTCTCTACCGAGTTGAGTAGGTGAATTGAGGGTTTGTCTTATTTTCATTTTTTGTCTATGATTGTTGTGTGTGTCCTAGATCATTTCTACGCACTTGCGCCTTCTTCTTCACTCTCTTGACTGGACCGACGTGCTCCCCCGAATCATTTCCTTTTGTTTTCGACATGGACCCCTGGAGTGCATTTTATCCGTACTTTGCGGATCCCTCGCTCGCTCCACCCGGTCCACCTCCCTTTTATCAGGAGGATCCTCCTCCTACTTTTTCTGACATTTGTACATACCCGCCTCAGCCACAGTATCACGACTCAGACTTCTTCCCACCTCCACCCCCATCTGTATATTATCCACCTCCACCTTCATATCCACCCGAGTCTGACCTGTTGGAGTCACCTCCCTCGATCTTTGTGAGTGATATCTTGAACCGGATGATGATGCGCATTGATTTGATGAATGATAATCTTGTTATCTTGAGGAATAATCAGATTTATGCTCCTTTTGTCGGGGATACGGCTTCACTTGTGGGTGATCATGGGAGCTTACAATCGCCGAAAATACAAAAAAATGCGAAAAAAGGAAAAAATACAAAAAGAGTTCGGGAGACACTTGGTTGATCCATATTGTGAGGAGAGAGTCCATTTGCCAAAGCCCTTGACCACACATCCATTCACACCTAGTCCCACCTTTGACCCCGAGGATGCCGCTGTACAGACTGCTCTTGGCATGCCTCGTGTATACGCTGATTCTGACTTCCTTCCTTGTATGAAGGAAGTCCAAAAATTCAAAAAAATGCTATCTGAACCCGAAGTGGTGGCCACCATTCATGAGATTATCCAAGCCCCACTTCAGCAGGCCATGACCCAATTATATGCTCCTCTTCCCAAGAAGAGAAATCGGAGGAGCAGATCTGAGCGTCACATTTTGACCGTGGCCACTGCCCACGCCATCACACACCGTCCCATTCCCAAAAGGAAGAACACAGCTACACCATTCATCACTTGCACCATCTTTGACTATACATGTGATCACACTCTCCTAGACGGCGGTGCTTCGATTAGCATACTACCCTTCTCGCTGGTACAGTCTCTTCATATAGGGCCTCTCAAGAAAACCAAGATGATTGTTCAGTTTGCTGATGGATCTATTAAGAGGCCGAAGGGTATCCTTGAAAATGCCGTCATTTCTATTCCGGGCACGAGCCACCATGTTGATTTTGTCGTGTTGCCCATGGAGAGCTCCACAGAGGAGCCGTCTCCAATCATCCTGGGACAACCATTCCTCGCCTCTACGAGGGTCGTTATTGATTATGGATCAGGAGAGATTCGCTTCCGTCCTGTTGACGAGAGCGGAGTGTTGATCACCGCACCCACAGTTGACCAGAGACCTGCACCTGATGCACCCTCACCGATTATAGCTGACTCCGAGGCATGTGACCGATCTGATGATATTCGAGATGCTTCCTTCGCGACCGCTGATGAGACCCGATGAATCCCCCGAAAGGGGAGGAAATCGGAAAGCATAGACCTCGCGGTTCCTCCTCCTGCTGTGTGGCGATGTGTTGTTTGGTCTTTAACCGGGTTCGAATGTTGGGTCAATCCGGTTTGAGAATTCATGACTTCATCGTTTGTATCAATCTCAAATTGTTTGATCAAGCTTAATTTAACATTCATACTAGTGGAACTGATATTCTAAACCATGAAAACCTTGTGTGTGTCTATATAAGCACTAAGAACATTTTCGTTATCATTGTAATGTAATAATTAAAAGTGCAATTCAAAATTTATTATCCTAATTCAAATATCTCGTTTAAGTATCTTCTATGATTTCGCGGGAGATCGCCTTAGACCTGCAACATATCTACTCTCCTAAATTTGATCTTAGATATGTTCAAGGCGACACTGAAGATCATTTTTTCTTTTCCATACCAAACTAAACAACCAAAAAAAGGATGAATGGGAGAAGAAATTTGTCACATTTTTTGTATCTTTAATTTTATTTCTTTTTTCCATGTCATTAACTTATATGACAAGGCTTCTGTGAAGAAATGATTAATTTCTATTAATTGGCATGCTAATTACCCAAACATGTAGTATTTTTGCATGGGTGCATGTTGAATCATTATCGATAATTAATAATATCCAAATTTTGTGTACCAGTTTGATCCGAGTCAAATTGCTCCACTTCCAGCGGACATGATTAATATTCAAATCTATTTTTTAAATTTCTAATTATTCCATGGAACCAGTCGAATTGATGATCAGATCGAGGGTAGTATCTAATACAACCAGTCTAGCCAACCACTCCAATCTGATTTTTAAAATCACGACTGATATTATGAGAGATATTCTACAACGAAAGAGAGAAGAAGAAAATACGCATGGAAAGAGAATTCACTAGATGAGATATAGAAGAGAATCGTGGAGAGATAGAGAGATGATAAAGCAAATCCAAATTTGGAGAGGGAGTCACACATTTTAAATTTTTAAGTATATTTAGTATAGGAAAACTAAAATAATATTATAATTATAATATTATATCAATAATACAAAGGCGGTATCCAATATTCTAGGGGGGCATGTGCCTCTCCATGCCCCCTCTAGATCCGTCCATGTTTGCTTCTATGCTCTGCTCTTTGAGAATCAGTATTGTTTTCATGCTGAAAGAGGAATGATGCACGAGTCAAGATAAATAAAAACAAAGTCAAAAATGTGAAACTCAGAGTTGTAAATAGCTCATTCCAAGTTATAAAATATAAAAATAAAGTTGTAAAATGTAGCTTACAATTGTGAAAAATCTAACAATCATGATAAAGAAATATCATCATCAACAACAATAAGAAATCCTTTTCTCACAATTAAGTAGGGTTGGCCACATGGATTTTTTGCCTCCATTCAGATCTTTTTTGGTAATTCTCAGGCTTAAATCCAAATAACTAAGACCCACTTGTATAGTCTCATTCCAACACTTCTTGAGCCTTCCTCGCCCTCTCTAACTTGCTCAACATCCCAAATCTCGCATCTTCTAACAGGTGTATCAACTGACCTCCTTTGTAAATGGTTAAACCATCGTATGCGGTTCTCTCTCATCTTATCCTCTATCAGAGCTACACCAACTTTGCTTCTGATCACATCATTCAGAATCTGATCTTTTTGTGTATGACCACACATCCACCTTAGCATTTTCGTTTCGACTACTGCCATTCTCTGCATATATCTATGGTTAACATGCCAACATTCTGATCCACAGAGCATAGCAGGTCTCACGGCTGCTTTATAAAATTTTCCTTTGAATTTCAAAATGTTTTTCTTATCACACAGAACAATGGAGGTTCCTCTACACTTTAGCCAACTTGCTTTTATTCTGAGTAACATCTCCATCAATTTTCCCATCCTCTTGCAAAATAGATCCTAAGTATTTAAAAGAATCTTTCTTCTAAATGTTATTGTCTCCAATTTTCACTTTGAGTCCTTAAATGTTGTTTCCATTAAATGTGCACTCCATATATTCACTCTTAGCCCTCACATATGCAAAATCCTTTAGTCTCTAAGGCATGTCTCCAAATCTCCAAATCTTCATCTTCTTATTTACCCCATCTCTTGTTTCATCGATCAACATAATATCATTGGTGAATAATGTTGAGTCCGGGTGTATTTTGGGTAAGCAGATCTTGGGAGAAGATCCACTTCGCCCTATTGTATAAACATGTACTCTCCCCTCGTCTGTCTAGTTGTAATAAAAAAACAACCAAAAGCCCAAGACGTAGTGACGATAGGGAATCCTCTCCCTATGATTTTATCCCTTCGACATTGAAGGGTTTCCACGTAAATCTGTGAGTATCGTGGTTTCTTGCTTGTTCTACATGATATTAGAGAAGGTCGTTGCACAGTTCTTATCGTGGTGTAATCTTGGTTTGCTGGAGGTGCTGCAACCTCTGTTTCACAGTTGGCTTGCTGCTCGCAGGAGAATATGAAAGTTTTCTACCTTGGGCGCAAGTGGGACTGCGAGCTTTGCATGCTGTAATTGTTCTCTGTGCATTGGAGGATAGTGGGACAGGAAAGTCCCCTTTTTTTCTTCATGTGTTTCATCTCAAGTAAGCTGCTGGCGTTTTCTTTTCCAGGAAGGTATCCACTTGTTGATTGAGTTTTTTTGTTTCAAATTTTGTCTCATAAGTTTTCCCTTTTTCCTTGTGTAGTGGATTATTCTCTGTTAGTCTTTTTTTACTCACTTGATAGAAATGGAAGACAAAAATGAGAACGCGGGATAGTATACAAAGATGGATAATTACCCTATTCAAATCATCACTCTCAAGTTGACCAAAGAAAATTTTCTTTTATGGTACATTACAATAGAGATGGTAATTGCATGTCGAGGTCGAATGAGATATATTAATGGTCTCACTTTAAAGCCCGATGATAAGGATCCTTCATGGCAGAAGTGGTACCTTGAAGACAACCAAGTAAAAACTTGGATTGTCAACTTGGTATCTAGTGAGATACAACATTTAATTCTTCAGAAGAAATCGACACGTGATATGTTGGTAGTTCTAGAAAGTATGTATGGTCAGAGGAAGAAAGACCTACGGATTTATCAACTGACCTGTGAGATATACAATCTCCGTCAGGGGGAACTGTTTGTTTCTGCATATTATGGTGCACTAATGTCTAAATGGGAATATTTGGATTATCACTTTGAAGAATCATGGAAATGCACCACCTCAGAAAATTTTTCTAGGATAGAGAAAGGAAAAACATAACCTTCATATTATTTGGTGGTCTAAACAAAGAATTTGAGAGTGTCAGAAGAAGTCAGATATTGAGCTCTTATACTATTCTTGGTATTCAAGATGTATACCATCAGATTGAGGCTGAGAAATAGAGGAGGAAACTGATGAACGGTTCGTCTATGGAAGTTACGAACATGGAAAGGTCTGCATTCATATCTAGAGGAAAGTAGGCCAGGAAGTGCTCTCATTGTAAGAAGCCTGGTCATATTATCGACCACTGTTGGGAAATCCATCACGAAAAGAAACAAATAAAAGGATGATTTGATCAAAAAAATAAAAAGATTGTTGCTAGTGATTCAGATCAGAATGGTAGTGAGAGGAAGAAGATTACTCCAGACCAGATCCAAGAACTGCAAGCCTATCTCAACATGTTGAATACTCAACAGGAGAACTCTGATGAAGCCAAAATTACAAATAATGCTCTTGTTGTTGCTACCCAAAAGAAAGGTAAAAATTTATGCATTGATGTGTATAAGGAATGGGTAATTGATGGTGGGGCTTCAAACCACGTGACAGGGGATCCAAAACTATTTAGAACCTAAAAACTAACTTATAGTAAAGATCGTGTGGCTCTTGCTGATGGATCCCATGTTGATGTGGCAGGAAAGTTACGCATCTCTCTTCTAAATAAATTCATGATTCATGATACTCTTCACGTTCCTTACATGACTTTGAACCTACTCTCTCTATTAGCAAGAAAACTAGAGATTTGAAGTGTGAACTAAATTTCTCTTCTGATCGATGTATGTTGCAGGACATGGTGACAGGGTAGAGGATTGAGATTGGTTTGGTTTCTGAGGGCCTATATCATCTGCTTATTGAATGTGTTGATGCTTTAGCTTCTACTACTCATAGGAAAAAGGA
Organism: Ottelia alismoides; assembly: GCA_037367405.1. Classification (NCBI taxonomy): domain Eukaryota; kingdom Viridiplantae; phylum Streptophyta; class Magnoliopsida; order Alismatales; family Hydrocharitaceae; genus Ottelia; species Ottelia alismoides. The sequence goes on along the minus strand of JAZKJV010007838.1, from coordinate 325,011 downwards.
CGAGAAGGATTACCATCAACTGATCATGAGATGGCATGAACGTCTGAGTCATCTTCCTTTTGGTCCACTTAAGGAACCGTTCCCTAATTTGTTTGAAGGAGTAATGATTGAAAAACTTGTCTGTTGTGACTGTATGCATGCTAAGCACACACGTGCTACCTATCCTATCTCTGAAAGTAAGACAAGTGATATTTTTGAGTTAATTCATTCTGATATTTGGGATCCTTGTATTGTTGCCTCTACTAGTGGTTACAAGTACTTTATTACTTTTATCGACGACTATTCGAGAAGCACTTTTATCTGTATCCTTTGTAATCGTAAAGACGTGATTTTCATCATTAAAATTTTTTAAAATTTGATTGAGACGCAACATGGTAAATTGCCCAAGAGGTTCAGATCTGACAATGCTTGTAAGTATATCTCTAAAGCCCTTTCTGATGTCTTCCACACAAAAGAGATTATTCATGAAACCTTATGTGCATATACCCCCTTAACAGAATGGGACTGAAGAAAGAAAAAATTGATACCTTTTGGAGGTAACTAGAGCTCTTCTGTTTCAGAAGAATCTTCCAAAGAAGTTCTGGGGTGAGGCCTTCCTTACAAGCGCTTTTCTTATCATAAGAATGTCATCTAGAGTGTTGAACATGAAAACCCCTTAATCAATGATTCAACCTGGTAGTAAACCTTTTTCTCTCCCGCCAAAGATTTTTGGGTGTGTGTCTTATTTTCACAACTCTACACCAATTACTATGAAGCTTGATGCACGAATAACCAATGGATTTTTGGGGTATTCACCCACGCAAAAAGGATACAAATGTTTCAATCCAAAAGATAGCACCCTGCACGTGACGAGAGATGTTACCTTCCTTGAAAATGAATCTTATTTCCTAGTGCAATCCCTTCAGAGGGTGATGGAAGGAAATGGTAAAGGAAATGCTAAAGAATTTCTTCTATGGACTACAATAGGTGATGAGTTAGAGTTAGTTAGCTCTTCAAATGTGCAAGATCAGGAGGGTACCACTTCAGGTAGGAAGGAAGAACGGATGGTCCATGAACTCCACTTGCACGAGACACATCAACAAGAAACTCACCATCAATCTAGTGGGCATGAGACCAATCTAAATCCTTCCTTGGATGATCCATGCCTCTCTTTTACAAATTATGGATAAAGTTCTTCTTTCGCAAGTGATCTCTAAGATAATAATGATAGTCACAGTGAAAGTGCTCAGGTTGGTGATCAAAATGTTATTGTTGTAGGAGACACTATTGCTTATAGGTGAGAACGAAGACAAATAAAGCCCCCTTCTAGGTATGCGGAGTGCACGAGGTATCCTATAAACATATTTATTGGCTACTCTAACCTAAGTGCAAATTATAAGTGCTTCATAACTTCTCTTTCTATGTCTGCGATCCCCAATAATGTAGCGGATGTTGTTATTGATCCCAAGTGGATGTGCACCATACAAGAGGAGATGGAGGGTCTTAGAAAAAACTCTACTTGGGACATCGTGGACATCCCTGAAGGGGTTCATGTGGTTTGCTTAAAATGGGTCTACACCACGAAAATATAAACAAGATGGACAAGTGAAAAGATATAAGGCCAGACTTTTAGTGAAGGGGTTTAGTCAAAAATATGGTGTATACTACTTATAAACATTTGTCCCTGTGGCAAAAATGAATACCGTGCGAGTTGTCCTTTCTTTAGCTATTATTAAGGAATGGAAGCTTCATCGGATGGATGTAAAGAATGCCTTTTTGAATGGAGATCTCCAAGAAGAGGTTTACATGTGCATGCCACCAGGCTATGAAGAAACAAGGAAATGCTGCAAGTTAAAGAAGACTCGATATGGTCTAAAACAATCATCGAGAACCTGGTTTGAAATGCTTAGAGTGGTGTTGATCGGGTTGGGATACCATCAAGGAAATGGCGATCATACTCTCTTTGTTAAAAGAAATAAAAACAAAGTCTCCATTTTCCTTGTTTATTTTGATGACATGATCATTATTGAGGATGACAAAGAAGAGATTGTGCGATTGAAAAACGAACTTGCAATGGTGTTCGATCTAAAAGACCTTGGTAAATACTTCTTAGGCATAGGAATGGCAAGGTTGAGTGATGGACTTATCCCAAGACAAAGGAAGTATAGTTTGGACCTTCTAAAAGAAACTGGAAAACTGGGATGTAAACCTCCCACTACTCCGATTGAAGAGAATACAAGTTGAGCATAAATGACAGGAAACAATTAGATGAAGAATCAAAAGGCTGGTATCAGAAACGTGTTGATAAACTTATCTATCTCACGCTGACTAGACCTGAAATTACTTATGTTGTGAATGTAATGAGCCAATTTATGCATGGTCCCACAGATCTGCACATGAAGTCTATTGAATGTATTCTGTGCTATATAAAAGGAAGTCTCGGAAAAGGGCTCATTACAAAGATGATAAGCTCGAGATCGATTGTTACACTGACTCTGACTGGGCTGGGTGTACTGATACGAGGAGATCTACTACTTGCTATTGTGTGTACCTTGGTGGAAACCTTGTAATTTAGAGGACTAAATGTTAATCAGCTTGTGCAAGATCAAGTGCGGAAGCAGAATACAGAGCACTTGCAATGGGCATCACAGAGATGCTATGGCTCCAGATCATTCTGACAGATATTGGGGTTGACTTTGAATTGCCTATGAAACTATTCTGTGATAATATGTCTGCCATAAACCTATCCAACAATCCCATACTGCATGACAGAACAAAGCACGTTGAGATTGATCACCACTTCGTCCGAGAGAAAATTAATTCCAAGGAACTGGTGATGTCATATATAAAGACTGGTGAACAAATTGTTGATGTCTTCACCAAGGGGTTGTCAACCACAAAGTTCGCGAAGAATGTTAGCAAGTTGGGCATGTATGATCTCTATGCCCAACTTGAGGAAGAGTGTTGAGTCTGGGTGTATTTCTGGTAAGTGGATCTTGGGAGAAGATCTGCTTCACCCTATTGTATAAACATGTACTCTCCCCTCCTCTGTTTAGATATAATAAAAAAACAACCAAAAGACCTAGCCGTAGTGACGACAGGGAACCCTCTCCCCGTGGTTTCCTCCCTTCAACATTGAAGGGTTTCCACATAAATATGTGAGTATCGTGGTTGCTTGTTTTTTTCTACAAATAACATACACCATGATATATCATTCTGAATGTGACTAGTAATTACATAAGATCACGATAGATTAACACGAAGTTGTAATGTAACAAAGGAAACATGGGAGGAAAAATGAAGTTTAATAATTAATATTTCCATATATATATATATATTCAAGAAAAACTTTCTATAGATTCACTTATTTGCAAATATTTAAAAATGTGAATAATAGAAATAATTTTTTTGTAAAACTATGTAGTGATTTTCTTGTAATTAATGATGATTGTTGCGAGTAGCAGAAGCAAACATGCACAAACAATACACATATCAACAATAATAATGAATAAAAAATGGATGGTTATGATCACATACTTATTACTTTATCAACGATCCATATGCTTGTTGGAAAGGCCCTATGTGTGTGTACGCATGCATGCTTGTACACACGTGTGTAATGCGACTGAGTCAACACTGCATGTAAGAATATATACCAAATAAATTGACTCTTGTATCTTAGTCTAATGGTTCAAAAGCGAGCTATACTTCACTACTGTCATCACTTTTACTATTTTTTAAAAAAAATTGGAAAATAATGTTTATCATAACATAAGAGGATTTCCTATACTACACACATATATACAACTGCCAGCATCATATCTTTTGTAAATGATTCAGCTCTACTATAAATATGTACCAGGTCTTCATTTATAACAAGTTCAACCCCTTATTACAAACATATAGAGGGTTTCTTGCTTTTATAATAAAGGGAATGAAGAACAGAGTAAACAATAGTGGTGAAGTATAGGAGAGAATGGAAAAAGAATAATAGCAAGCATGCATGAAAATATAGTAGAGAGGAGTGAGGAAAATGGAAAATAGAAGGGGAAATAGAAAATAGTATGGGAAAAACTTATAATATCAAGGTGGCATTATATAGCAAGGGAAGTGAGAAATAGTACAAGGGAGCATATAGAAGAATGTGTAATAGAGGATAGTGTTGTAGCAAAAAATAGCAGGGGAGATGGAAAAATAATCGACATGAATAAAAAATAATAGCGGGGAGTGAAAAAGAGCATGAGAAAGCATGAAATAGAAGAGAGAAATGAATAACATCATGGGGGAGCATATAATAGAATAGAAGATGGAAAATAACTAGGGAAAATTTATCAAGGAGAGTATAAAAACATAAAAAAATAATTATCATCTTCCCTGCTATTTCCCCACCCTACCTGCTAATTTTTCTTTACCCATGCTATGTTTTCACTTCTTCATCTATCTCATCCTACTATATTTCCATCACACCATTCTATTTTCTCTAGAACGGAAGAGGGTTGAGTGGGATCCGTCCTCTATGACATCCAATGACAACTTGATGTGAAACAACAAAGAAATATTTTTATAGTTTTAATGATGTAGAGGCATATTATTAGTGCTACAACCTATTTAGATATATCCACTCATTAACTCCATAGCCCCTCCACCCCCCCAAAAAAAGAAAACACCAGACATGTATATATGTATATCTGTCTATTTATGTGTGTGTGTGTATGCTCATGTATACACTATTGTGAATCGTGAAAGCAAAACACACACAAACAATCAAACACACAAGCACGAAAATACGCAGGTTTACAAGGTTTACCCATAAGTAGGATATGTCCATAGGTGACAGTAATCGATGCTCACTATGTAGAAAAAGAAGGAAATACGAAGGCTATAGAGACCCCAAACCCTAGGGAGTTTGTATACCACTCCTATACAAAAGACCCAAAGTCAGATGGATCTGAATACCCATATAAGAAAAAATTCAATATGTGGGGCATAGGGGAAGGGACATTAGATGGCTCTTCAACCTATATCAGATGGTTGGGATTCAAGGCATATCAGTAATCTCCGCCCTCAATTGAATCTTCTAGGAAGCTTTACCGCGTTTAACCGTGTCGCTGCCATCCCCTCCTTAGGTCTACATCCAACTATCGATGTTGAGAAAGTTCAAATAGAGTTTGAAATTACTTCCAAGAACTTCTTTTGTGAATATATCATCTAGGTTACCTGTTGTGCCAATCTTTTTCACCTTGATCCTTTTCTCAGAATGATTGAAGTGATATCTGACATCTATGAGCTTGGTCCTTGCATGATGCGCCTGATCCTTGGCTAAGCATATTGCATTGAGACTGTTACATTATGTGATGGCCTCATCATATTGTAGATTGAGATATCTAACTAAACCCTTCATCCAAATGCCTTCCTTTGCAGCTTCCATGAAATCCATATACCCTACCTCTTTGTAGACAAATTAACTGATGGTTGGAAGGTAGCCTTCCAACTGATGATAGAATTCATCAAAATGAAAATGTAGCGTGCCATTGATCTCGTCCCATCAATGTATAGTCTGAATCTGAATGACCAAAAACTACACACTTCGAATCACTTCTGTGTATGAGGCCAATGTCTGATGTTCCTCTTAAATAGCGAAAAATCTGCATTACTGCTTGCCAATGCTCCTTCCATAGGTTGTCCGTGAATCTTATACCAACTCTTATAGTACGAACACTATCAGCTCTTGTGCATACCATGGCATATATAAGACTCCCAACTGCGCTGACATAGGGAACAAGTGATATGAGTTCCTTCTCTGAATCCAACAAGGCACGGAAGTAACTGAGAGATGAATATTCGTAGCAGATTGAGAACCTAGAGGCTTTGTTGTAGACATCTCAAATATCATTACAACATTCTTAATATAGGTCTTTTGAGATAAGATAAGTTTCCCTTCTTAAAAATCCCTAATAATCTCCATCATGAAAATCATCTCTATAGCACCAAGGTCCTTCATGTCAAACTTTAATCTAAGAAAAATTTTCAGATCATCTATGGTATTCTTCTTCTTAGCAGCAATTAGCATGTCGTTGACGTACAGTAAGAAATAGATGAAGGATCTCTCCTCCATCTTGTTCTGTTAAACACAATAATCGTATGAGCTCCTGTTGGACCCATGATAATCATGAAGCTATCAAACTTCTTGTACAACTTCCTGGGAGACTGCTTGAGCCCATACAAGAAAGATGGGCTTCTTCAATAGGCACACATGATCTGCCTTGCCCTGAAATGTAAATCCCTCCAGTTGGCTCATGAGAATGTCCTTTTCAAGTTCACCATATAAGAAAGATGTCATCACATTTAACTGCTCCAGCTCCAAGTCTCGATGTGTTACAAGATCTAGTAGCACCTTGATGGATGTATGTCTTACAACGGGAGATAATATCTCATTGTAATTCACACATTCCTTCTGAGTGTAACCCTTTGTAACTAGGCATGCCTTACATATGATGCTTTCACTGCCTGAGATTCTTGCCATTTTCTTGAAGGCACATTTATATCTAATAACTTTCCTCCCCTTTGGCAACTTGACAAGCTTCCATGTCCGATTCCTGTGAAGAGACTCCATCAATTCTGCAATAGAAACAATCTACTACCCAAATTCTATCGTTGTTATAACCTCCTTGTAAGTGGAGGGCTTTGGAGACTTTGCCTCCTTAGTAACCTATAGTGCAAATGCAACCATGTCTTCAAATTTGTATCTCTATGGAGGATGTATATCTTTGTGGGGTCCATCATTAGTAACACTTGGTTGCCTCTTCTTTGGTTGCTTACCTTCAAGTTGTTCAGCATCATCCTGATCAGAAGTGGTGTGATCAACTATATGATCACTGCTTGGTGTCAGTTCGAACTCCACATGTTCATATACATCATCACATATCCCTACATCAACAGACTCACTACTCGAGTAAAGTATGGAATTCTCATTAAATGTTACGTTCCTGCTAACAATAATTCTATGCTAAAAAAGGGATCAGATTTTGTGCCCCTTTACTCTTGCATTATAGTATGCAAACAACCCTTACTTTGCCATTGGTTCTATCCTTCCTTCACTAATATGGTAATAGGTAGCACAATCAAAGACTCATAAAATAGAATAATTAGACTAATTAATAGACCATACCTTCAAGGTGTCTTACAGTCAATAGTGGATTCGGGACTTTAATTCACCAAGTAACAAGATGTATTCACAGCTTCAACCGAGAATGTTCTACAAAGTCCAACATTAGAAAGCATGCACCTTGCTCTCACGAGAAGCATCATGTTCATTCGTTCCACAACTCCATTCTGTTGTGGTGTATCTCTGACGTTGTGGTGTCTCACAACTCCCTCTGCACTGCAGAACTCATTGAACTCAAAAGAAGAAAACTCTAGCCTAATATTTATACGTAGACACATCACCTTCTTAAAAATCTGGTTCTCCACTAAGGTCTTCCAATGCATGAAGGTCTGAAACGCCTTGCCCTTTTGCTTCAACATATATACCTAAACCATCTCGGAGAGTAATACTCAATAGTAGATAAAAATACTTGGCACCTCCCAAAGATAGACCCATTAATGGCCCTAACATTTAACATGGATGTAGTCAAGAATCTCCTTCATCCTGTGAATAGCTTTACTGAATTGCTTCTTGTGTTGTTTCTCGAATATGCAATTCTCATAAAACTCCAGTTTGGATCCCTTGAGATCCCCGATGAGACCTTTCTGACTGAGGACATTTATTCCGATTAGACTCGTGTGACCAAGGCACATATGTTATGATTCTGGATCTAATTTCATGGCTTGGGATACCACTGCAAGAAAACCTGTAACTATAGACACATGCATGACATACAAGGTCTTCTACTTGTTGCCCTTGATGACAACTATCCTGGTTTTGGCATCCTACATAACTCCACCTTCAATGTTGTACACATATCCTTGAGAGTCCAAGACTCCAAGGGAATATGAAGTTCTTTCTCAAATTAGGAATATGGTGAACTTTTGTCACTATCCTCATAACTCCATCATGCAACTGGATCTTCACAAAGCTTGTATCATTCCCCATGACTATGTTTCCACTATTTATCTTATCATATGTGCAAAACCAATCTTCATTGAGAGTCATATGGTAAGAACAACTTGAATCAAGAGTCCATGTGTTATTCTTCATCTTCTTACATGTACCCTTCTTCACGTAGCCAGAACCAACAAGACTCTTTTCATGAGTCATAATCAAGCATGTAGCGTTTGAGTCCTTCCTCCTTACATCCATATGCAACATTCCATGTGATGCAGACTTGGGCAACCTTTCTTTAGGGTTATCGGCTCTCTTCCCACAATATACAATTGAACCAAATTCTCATATAATGGAGGGGAAAAACCAACAAAATTAAAGTAGCATCCTCATCTTCAATCTTAACCTCTATATTTATTAGTTCCATCAATAATGTATTTAAGCAGTCGAGATGTTCTTTAAGAGATGTACCATCTTGTATATAGAGTAAGAATAGTAGCTTCCACATTAACTTATTGGTCAGAGACTTCGTTATGTATAAACTTTTGCGTCTCAACCACAAACCGACTATGGAATCCTGATCGGAAACCTACACGACAATATCTTCCATTAAATACAACATGATAGTCTAGTGCACCTTCTCTTCCCACACCATCAATGTGGAGGGTTCGAAAGCCTTCTCTCTTGGTCTAATGATACCCAGATCCCTAGTTGCTTCAATAGGGCACACAGTTGATATGTCATAGATTGAATCTATTCCTCCATGTGAACTTCTCAATCTTCAGATTGTGCGACGTCATCTTGCTTGACGAGCTTGATGGAACTCGATGTTCCGATACCACTTTGTTGTAGATCATGGAAGCGTAACATGCACAAACGACCAAACATGCAAGCATGAAGACACATATTTATAAGGTTAACATGTAACTGGGATTCATCTTTTGGCAGCAACGATCAGTTTTCACTATGTGGAGAAAGAAAAAAATATATAGGATACAAAGAGACCCAACCCTAAGAATTTATATAATACTACCATGCACAATGGATCCCAAAGTTATACGGATCCGAATACCCATATTTATATTTAAGATATAAATACTAACTCATGTGGATGTTCCTCAACTAAATGACATGATCCTTACCTTTACCCATCTGAATGAGGTACAAGTATAAGAAAGGATAAGAGATAAATGAGGTTTATTTGTAATTTTTGTATAGTTGATTTGAGGTATAAAGAAAGGATAAGTACTGTAGACAAATTATAGATAAAGGGAACATGACACCATGACAACCCTCACTCCCTTTAGATATGGAAAATTAAGAATTTGACATGCCTTACCCATCAAAAGACACTAAAGTGGCAACACCTGCTGACTTCTTATAGGATGGGACTTTGAACCATCTCATAACAGAAGCGGAGAAACGGAAAAAAATGAATTCTTTAATTTAATAGGATGTTTAAAAGTACAATCCTTTGTTTCTAATACCATTGTTTTGAGAAATTAGAACCATTTTAGGTATCCATAAAAAATCTACCGTCAACAAATTAATGAAAAATGAGCATTTTACTTCATTTTTATTTTCTTGTGATCTCCACTCAGTCCTTGGTTGATGCTCGTGTGCATACATCAAAAATTCAGTTTTGCAATTTATATGAAAATAAGGTAATATATTTTAGTTTAATTTAATACTATTAATTTCTTTTTTGTGAATGGCAATATCTTTTTTTAAGGAAGATGATTCTTCACTAAAGGTTTCCTTTACAAGGACTAAATTATTTATCTTCTTTACTAATTTTTGATTAAATTATTTAGATTAAGTAGATTATTTGAAAATTTTCTAGTGAAAGACAATATATAATAAGGGCCATGTGGATACATCAATCTGTCTTGGCCTGAGGAAGATCATCAAGCTCCTCATTTATCAAGCACATTTGCAGGGTATCATTACAAGGCTTGCATTGACAATAATGCAGATGCCTTCCCATATTCATCGATGTTCTTTGTTAGACTCAAGTTAATTCCCTACCATGAAATAAAGGAAGGCTCTTCTCCATTTATACCAAAAAAATGTCCCAACTTTGATGCTTAAGCCTATATTATATCTGTCTAACATGTACTTGTGTTTTCCACACTGTTCTACCACAGTTAGTTCACAACTACAAACCACTGAAATGCTCTAAACTTAAAGGGATTTAACAAACTATTCCTTTTGTTTTCTTAATAGCAACATGCTCTAAAAAACTCCTTTAAGAATTCCCACTACTGCCGCTTTCTATATCTTTCTAAGGTGCCCCATCCATCCCCATCGCACTCTCCTCTTTGATGCCATGGATAATCTGGCCACGGTTGAGAAGCTCCATGCCATCAAAAGGAAACATAACAGGAAGAACATCTATCTGGTTTTCCCTGACATAAATTTAATTCTCCTCCTCTTCTTGATCCCAAAGCTTTACTTCCTCTACTCTTCCTTCTCTTTCGTTTTTGTGCATATTGTATCGAGACCCTTCTTACTCATGCTTAATCTTGTCATAGTCGTGTTACTAGGGGATGAGTCGAAGACGAAGCTCTTGGAGATGCACGGTGAGTACAAGAGGAGGGAAGAGATTGTGATGAGAGTTGGAAGTGGGGCAGAAGGAGGTGATGGCGGCGGCAGGGACGAGGAGGAGAAGGGAGAAGATTGTGAGATGGCCGTCGACGAGCTGAATAAAAGAGTGGAGGACTTTATTGCGAGGGTCAACATCGAGAGGAGGCTCGAAGATGAGATGCTTTTTAAAGGGTAGGCTCCTTCCCAAGTGTAGGTTCTGCTTCTCTTGAGCTGTTTAGTTTAGTAGTTGGGGAGGTGGGATATATAACTAAGATGTGTAACTTTTGTCGAAAAGCGGCATTGGCTAAAAACTTCTGGAGCAAAGTAAGTCTGACTCTTTCTAACTGCAGCCTTTTGGAATTTTCTTACTTGGGAAATTTTCAATCCAGATTTTAATTTGTGATAATAAAGTTAAATTAGTAATAGGATATGTAATTCTCCTGCCTTCTCTTTTTTATTGAGCATGCATAACCGTGCCTTGCAATATTAGGATTAAGGTGATATTAGGATAAGGAATCCTAGTAGAATTGGGTTCCTAGTCCTAATAATAGTTAAGTTGTATTTATTTATAGCCCTAAAAGGAGTATGACTATGTGTCGTAATTGAGCTATATAAAGTAGGGTGGAGGCATTGTCTCAACACCACCACAAGAACAATGTATCTCCTAGAGGGGGAGAGAGAGGAGAAATAGATAAGAGAGTGAGAGAACGGAGAGAGTTGTACTCGTTCTACTTTATAGTGATCTTTCTTTTCCGATAGTTGCGAGAGGTGACCGATCACCGTTATATCAAGTTGTTATATCTTTCACGTGCTTCTGTGGTTGTGGGTGATTGCGAATCTGCATATGCATCCGTATCCGCATAAGATGATCTGTGTTCCCATCATGCAAATCATAAGGTTCTTCGTGTAAAACTGTGACGCATAAAGCAACTCAGCTCCGTCAGTGCATTCCCATCCATGTCATTTTCAACGATAATGAATAATGTAACATTATTTAATATCTAATGTAATGTATGTATGCCCAACATGGATATGCAAGTAAAGTGGCACATAAAAACCCAACCTGAAAAAAGAATAATAAAATTAGACATAATGATAACAGCTTCGTAAGAAACCCGAAAAAATTTAATATGCCAACTTTACATAGTGACCCAGGATTACACGATATGAAAACAAACAAAGAACAAAGCTATAGAACAAAATATTAAGCATAGGAACGTTGGGGACCGATAACATGGATAAGTGATTAAGTTCCATTGAGACGACGGAGCAGCATAAGAGAGTGGGCTTTCATTTGTTTTTTTTTGGTTTAATGGCGTTTAATTTGGGGTATGTAAGAGGGTTAGATATGCCCTTTTTGTTTGTTATTATCTAGTCTCAAAATAGGAGGGGATTGTCGGGCAATTATTTCCTTGGGGTCCTATTTCAAATAGGATTAGGAGAGTTATCGGTGAAGGGAGATGATTAAAATAAGGCCCCATGCATTGCTTTAGATATCACCAACAACAAGCATCTCTCTCTCTTATCTCTTAGTTCTCTCTCTCGAAGCAAGTAGAGAAGCATCCCACGCAAGGCGTGAGGAGCAGACTGTGCAAGGCGCGAAGAGTAGCCCAAGGGACGTGAAGAGAACCTGCGTCGAAGGCGCGAAGAGTAGCCATCAGGGAGGTCCGTCTCTAGGAGGGCATCACGTGACAAGGAGAAGCAATGGTATCATGTTCTTGAAGGATATAGGATAATGCTCAAGCGCATCACGGAAGCATGAGCACCGTATCGAATACGATGAGGAACGACTAGTCGGACTAGTTGTTCTATGCAGCGGAAATTAAAATTTTTTCATGCGATGAAACCACATGATCCAAGAACACTTCTCAGATCGTTTCATCGAAACTACAAACAAGTATTAGGGTTACCTCTTGAAGCATGGTTACGATCGAGTCTCTAAACAAAGAGACCTCCTGTCTCAAGTCCGATCCGATGGAGGAGACGCTTGCGAGCGTATTGATGAAACACGTGCTTCTCGCAATCCATGTTGATGATCCAAACGACGGATCTCCTGATCTCGACACACGAGATCCGACGTCTTCTTCACGAGCGAGGCGCACCGAAGGAGACGGAGATCCACAAGCAAATGATCGGACAGTATAACGACGACGCTACGACGATGGAGACTCCCTCTAGGGCATCCATGGTGGACGACCACATGAGAGGGAGAGTGATAGTAGGCGTGTAGAGAGAGGAAGAGAAAGAGAGACTTATGTTCTCATTTTGTAAAGAAGAGCAAAGGGATGCCCTTCTATTTATAATATTTTGGGATCCATGGATCTCAATTCATGGGCAACACAAATCCAATGGCTCTCATCGATTTTTGTTTTTTTTAATGGCTAAGATTTGTGTTGGTAAAACCAACAACAATTAATTTAATTGAGATTAAATATATATTGATAAATCAACATAATTTAATCCTCAAATTAAATCAACTAATATTGGAGACAATGGAAAGGAGAATCTCTCCTTTCATATAGGAGGGGTGGACGGCTACCCTTTCCTTGTAGGAATTGGTGGCCGTCCCTTTTCCTATTATGAAAGGGAGATTCCAATGCAATCTCCAAGATTGCATATATCTCCAATATTTACAACAACAATTGTTGTAAATTATTCTAAAAAATAATTCATAATTATTTTGTGAATATTGCAATCTTGCCATTGGAAAATTGTGAATCACATTCACAACCCAAAATAAAATGTGAATTACATTTTCAATTTAATGTTCAATGTGAATCCGATTCACATTAACATTTAATTAATAAATGTAAATTCTAAATAGCTCTCCCTTATATATTATAAATCACATTTATAATATATATGATTAATATGGATATTTCTATCCACATTATTTATATCCATGATAATTAAATCACATTTAATCATCTTGGATCTCTATTCTCATGTGGCCAAATAATACGAATCATATTCACATTATTTACATCTTTGATAATCAAATCACATTTAATTATCTAAGATAGCTCTCTTTATAATATGAATCGAATTCATATTACTCATGATAATTAAATCACATTTAATTATCTATTTAATCAATGCTCGGATACTTATATCAACAATGAAATTATCTTGAACTCTTTCAAGGATAATGCGCTTTCTCCACGAATACTTGGAGATAAGGACATGGTGATTGCATTGTTCCACGTATAGTGACTTGGATATTGAGATCACATCTCAAATCCCGATCTTAGGCCTCCCATAGATGCTTGATTAAATCAAGATCGTAAATCTAATCTTCTTATTGCATCTGAATCATATTCAGATAAATTCCCAACATTTGGACTAAGATTGGATTATTTCTCTACTGAGAGGAGTCACTAAAATCCAGACCCATTTCATCACTCCCTAGGAATGGAAGCGTCATGGTTATACAATCGTTTATGATCACATCACCCTCAGGTATTCCCAATAACTGTACATCCTGCATACGGGAAGACTCAGAATAAACTTGAAGTATAAGATCAATTTTACACTGTCTACTTCAGAGTTTTATCATTAAGTTTTTCATTCGATCATTGGGAGTCGGTATCGATCATATACTTTCCAAAAGCATATATCATACCTAGGTCTTGATCATATACTTTCCAGAAGTATATATCAAACCTACAAATTCAATCAAGCTTCTAAGGCAAGACGACCGTGCACGAAATTTGATTTTCCCAATATCTCATGAGTGAGATCATGTCTTCCGGTTCGGTAACTGAACCTGTATGATCACTTTAAGAGATCGTATTACTCATATGCCCTTGCATGCACACCAGCGCGTCGGTGTATAGACCTTGATTAGGTCATCAACCTATTGGTCTGCCAAATGTACATACTCAGACATATAGTAACACATCTGTCTCCAGTCAGAAGATGTGTGCCTATATCATGACAACATACGATATAGGACTTTGGTTATCTCGATCTCGTTAAGTCAACTCTTTTAACTAATCTGACACCTACGAATCTCTATTCCTATGTAGAGGACCTGCATCAAGAGGTCGGTCAGATATCTGCCTAACTGAGAAAGTATTGCCATCTCCTACTCAGGCTGGAGATCATCTCTGAACAATCATTTGACGGTGCTTGATGAGTCCTCAATCTAACTCATTATATATTCATATAAGCACCAGCCTCTATGATTCAATAATTGAATCAACAGTTGTATGATCATCAAGATGGCCATGGTAAATAGCCCTAATTGTACTAAGGGACCTATTATGCAAATTATCTTTTCTTCATTTCAGATCAGGGAATGATATTCGCAATAACATTTATTACATAATGGCTCATCGTGGGCTCGCATATCCAACAATCTCCCACTAGCCCAAAGAGCCACTAATGGGCTAATCATTTAAACCCACACTCATGTGACAATCATAGGCTATTTAGAAAAATAGCTAGGTAAGATGATCAGTCACTCTGTTCTTGAGAGACTACGCCAAGTCCTTTTATGGCACTTGCATATCCCCTAGTTACAGTGCTCGCATCCAATGCGAATGTTGTATCTTATGAAACCAATACTCAATATTGTCAGTTATAGTGTCCTTGACACTATATCTTAATAATTATTATAACCAATATTTCCATAATCCTTATCAGAATACCTTTATTCCTGGAGATCTCTATCTCCTAAGGTATCTACAGTTAAGACCTTTTAGATCACTATCTATAAAGTCTTAATTTCTTGAAGATAAGACTTTGAGATCACTATCTCTAAGTTTCATCATCTTTGAAGATATCATTTTTACTAGAATCAAGTGTTTTATCTCCATATAGGATTAGTAACAGTTTACTACTCCCACTACATGGTAGACATCTGGCTCTTGTACACATTTACCATACACTCAGCTTCTCGCAACTGATGCACAAGTGCAAGCCGTTCTAGCATTCACTTCCTCAACTCTTTGAGGTGCAATCCCTTTAGATATGTTATTACCACATCTTAAGGGAAGGAAGCCTTTATTGGATTTTTCTAAAAATGGAATGTGTCCAGGGTGTATTACTAATGTGACAATCCCAATACCCTCTTCTCTTTGCTTATGAACATCTTCAGAACTAAGATCTAAGAGGTATTCTTGAGATCATATCTCAAGGTATGGAATAGCCAGACTATAAAACACTTAATATTATCATCTACATATAGCACGATGAACACAATGGCACTCCCACTAAGCTTCACATGGTACATCAAGATACTATCTAAAATCATAACATTTATGAATTCATCAGATCCAATGTTCCAACTACAAGAAGCTTATTTGAGTCCACAGATGGAGTTTCTTCAGCTTGCACACCTTGCTTTCCTCAACCATGAAGCCCTGGAGCTTCTTCATGTGAATATCCTCAAAGAGGTATTCATAAGGGAATACAATCTTGACTCACATCTTGTAGATGCCATAGTCAAGTTGTGTAGATAGGGTTAGCAATATTCTGATGGGTTTAAGCATGGTCATTGAAGAGAAAGTCTCATCGCAAGCGATGTCTTCTCTTCGGTGTGTAGCTCATGGCTACGAACCATGCTTTGAAGGTCTCTACCTTCTGATCAGGTTCCCTCTTTCTCTTGAAGATCCATTTACACCATAATGGGTCTTACCCATATAGTTGGATCCTCGAGGGTCTACATACAACATTTGTATATGAAGTCTACTATGACTTTATTGCTAACATCCATCTTTCCATGCTATGATCTTCAAAAGCTTCATCACATGAAGTCGGATCATTGTCAGATTCAACTGACACATGGAATCCATCCTCAAACTTATTTGAAGAGGTATTAATGTTTCATATTTAATTGTCTATTTAGTTTCCGATTCCAGGAGCCTCATTATCTTCTCAAGATTAAATGAGTTCATTTACTTCATTTTCATCTTGATTCTCAAGAGAGTCATCCTCTATGAATCACATTCTCAAAGATGAGATCGTTTAAGAATCTCAAGGTCATAAAATAGGTATCCAATACCATCCTTTATTTTCCTAATGAAGTAGCACTCTCCAGTGCCAGATTCCAGCTTAATCACATGGAACCTTATTAAGGATATATAATGCAGTCTCTACCACATATATATACCTGGAAACTAAGAGATAATTATGTTAAGATTCATCATTAATTAAATCATGTCATATATGATCCAATTGTATCTCCCCACAACTCTCTTGAGTTTAGGTGCATTAGGAGGATTGAGATAGGAAAGATATTCACATCTCCATAAGGTATTCCTTGAATTCATCTAATAAGTACAAGCTACCTCGGTTAGATCAAATTCATTTCATCTTCCTTCAAACTTTTGTTCTAAACCAAAATTGTGAAATCTTTGAACATTTCAAAGGTTTCTTAGTGAAGAGAAGAAATCTCATATCACAAATAATCATCAATAGATATCACATATCCATAATATTTATTATGATATAGATGATTCACATACATCAATATGTATGAGATCTTGAATAACTTGACATCTTTCACCATTCCAAGGAATGGTGTATTGGACATTTCTACTTTTTAATACAATATTAACAAGTATGTAATATTTTAACATTTAGGCAATCTAAAGTTTCATCTCTTATCGGTCCATTGATCACATCAACAAACAAATGTCCAAGGTTTGATGCCAGATCATTCTCAAATGATCTTCATTCTTCTATTGATCTTTAAAGGTTCAATTTTCAGTATTAGAAATCTTAATAAACCATTCATTAATTTTCTAATTTAGTGGAGTCCACTAGATGTTAGATTACTATATGAAATATACCCATCATAACTCTTTATGATAGGTCTATTCTAGAATTCATGCTTATTCCCAACATTTAGAAACAAAGTGAGTGTATTCTAATATCCAGGTCACAGAGACATTCTCTAAAACTAAGGGCTCCCACTGAAAATATGAAGTCTATTGATCCAATGGAAATTTTTGCAACAATTGCGTCACTTCCAACATGGATGACCATTAAACCTTAAGATCAAATTTCTAATATTCTAATACATATGCAACCAATTGCAAGTGTCATTAGAAGATTGAGATACAATTATTAAACTTTATCTTATCAAATAAATAAGTCAATTTCAATGATTATATGTAGATTATTTTGATGTACTATCCGATTCCTTCTCTAAGGATTCTAGATAGATTTGATAGTCATACTATCAACACATCAACTTATTACATTATTGGCATTCATCCAACTCTTTGGATGTCATATGTAAGTCACAAAAGTACTTCAACTCTTTGACTATACTTCTTACTTGGGTCCAACCCATGCTTCCACTGCGCTCCCTTTATCTACAAGCAACCATTGCTCAAGACAAAGGATCATGCTTCATTCAATTCATACAATATGAATTTTATGAAGCTTCATGAATGACTAGAGTATAGATAGTAGAATGATGGCACTCATCATATCTACATCCATTTAAACTCTTAAAACTTAGGTTCAGGTAGGTACTCAAATAATTTGAATACATCATCTCCTATAGAGCCACCATTCTGCATAATGCAGAGAACCATGTCATTCATGATTATATGTCGAGAGCACATATGTATGCCATAACATCTTCTTAGATTTTATAAGGATTATTTGATAATTACGATCATTATCGACATGTCACTTCAAAAGTACATTCGATGAGATCAAGACTTATAGAGACATACAAACTCTAGGGTTTTAGTCCTATTATCTATTTAATTATCATTCCTCATTATTATGAGGAAACTTGCACATTGCAACCACATACATTATATGTCCAATTACAAGTACAATATCTAGATCATGGGTCCAATCCATGATATTCTACTGGTCATTATTGAGTATAACATTGATTGGAATTAAAGAAGGATTACTGAAATAAGAAATTTGCATAAACATATATAAATATATAATTTACTTTGATTTAGGAATTTTTATATCAAAATTGTCTTGCCTTGTCAACACTGAAAGTTCATTCCCTTAATCACTTTAAATGTAAGAGATATACTTACCATTATATCTCAAGCAAGATCTGGGATCTCCTTCCTTATCTTTGTTGCATCCCAATAATATGAAAATATCCAACTCCGATAAAAAGAAGCGGGAACATATTCCGCCTTGCAAGTCCAACTTGCATTCCCAATTCGATCTTTAACACCCGGGCCCACCACCCCTAAGGTAATGTTGACCTGTCATTAATTGAACCAACCGTCAACAGGATTAGTACTCACTATGCGTAATCTAATATCGCTCCAATAATATGAGGATCCGATATTGGGGTCACTACACATACGACCTTACTCTTTTGAGAAGCAAAGAGCCCGATCCAGATGCGCTTGCATGTAGGAGCTGTCACTTCGTACAGGCATCTCCTATATGCAATCTCTGGTGAGAGAAACTCTTCGCCTTGACGGGAGACGAAGGATGTCAATTATGTGATCCTCCATCTCTTATTCAAATTTTAATTAATTATTATGAATCATATTCATATAATTAATTCTTCCAAGGGAAATAAACATCTACTCATAATAGAGTATTTTAATTGGATATAATTAACTTAATCGCATTAAATTAATTATCAGTCCAATTCAATCAACAAATTTGATTTTTTTACTTGAATATATGGTATTATCTCAAAGTGCATATTAATTCGAATCTTAATAATTAAAAAATACATCATGATCTCTCAGGCATCATTCGTTCCCTACCCGCTGTCATGGCCAGTACCGGCGGGAGTGGGATGGACTGCAACCGGTGCGACCCCATACCCCAACGCTCCCCGACTAGACACTTTATCCGTCTCGGGAAAAAATAATGCCAAGCCAATCACTTTGTACTTGAGATGATCATCGGTTTTTCAATCGAAGTTATACCATATAGTAATAATCAAAACAATTTTGGTTATAAGGAAATTTGCTAACCAAATTCTCAATCCTATTTAAGCAAGTTGTTTGTTGATTGTGTTTCCAATTATGATCTAGATCAAATCTAATTAAGTATTGATTGAGGTCAAGTCAATTAAGGAAATAATCATCATTAAATATTTCTCAAATATTTTTCATAATTATTTCATGAAATTAACAATTAATTTCACTAATTGATAATCACTTGGTTTATGATTAGGATTGTAATTTCAGCAGTGACCCCTACTTACTAAAATTAACATATCTCAATCAAAACAAATCCAAATTATGCAAAATTAGTTTCCTAAGATTGCTAATTTGATTTATGACAGAACTTAAGTTATATTTCACGCATTTCAAGGAGGATCAAAACAGTAATTAACTCATTAATCATGTTAAGATTCGCAGTACCCGCAACATTGAATACATGTTCATTAAAATGACCATATCTCGAGCAAACGGAATCCAAATTACGCAAACTCAGATCCTATGATTTCCTTATTTAATAATAAACAAAATCCAAGGATTAATTTATGTTTAAAAATTTTAAACAGGGCTGAATTTATTCACTAAACAGATGTGCGAAAATAAAATGCGATAAAAACTTTCACAACCATAACGAATCCAAGTCATCCTAGGTTTACGGATCGTATCCAAAACCTTCGACCTAAGGCTATGATACCACTTGAAGGATATGGGATAATCCTCAAGCGCATCACGGAAGCATGAGCGTCGTATCGAATACGACGAGGAACGACTAGTCAGACTAGTTGTTCTATGCAGTGGAAATTAAAAATTTTTCATACGATGAAACCACATGATACAAGAACACTTCTCGAATCGTTTCATCGAAACCACAAAGAAGTATTAGGGTTACCTCTTTAAGCGTGGTAGAGATCGAATCTCTAAACAAAGTGACCTCCTGTCTCAAGTCCGATCCGACGGAGGAGACGCTTGTGAGCGTGTTGATGAAACACGTGCTTCTCGCAATCCATGTTGATGATCCAAGCGGTAGATCTCCTGATCTCGACACACGAGATCCGACGTCTTCTTCACAACCGAAGGAGACAGAGATTACGAGCAAACGATCGGGCAACATAACGACGACGCTGTGGCAATGGAGACTCCCTTTAGGGCATCCATGGTGGACGGCCATATGAGAGGGAGAGAGAGTAGGCGTATAGAGAGAGAAAGAGAAAGAGATACTTATGTTCTCCTTTTGTAAAGAAGAACAAAGGGGTGCCCTTCTATTTATAATATTTTGGGATCCATGGATCTCAATCCATGGGCAACACAAATCCAATGGCTCTCATTGATTTGTGTTTCTTTTAATAACTAAGATTTGTGTTGGTAAAACCAACAATAATTAATTTAATTGAGATTAAATATATATTGATAAATCAACATAATTTAATCCTCAAATTAAATCAATTAATATTGGAGATAATGGAAAGGAGAATCTCTCCTTTCATATAGGAGGGGTGGGCGGCCACCCTTTCCTTGTAGGAATTGGTGGCCGTCCCTTCTCCTATTAGGAAAGGGAGATTCCAATGTAATCTCCAAGATTGCATATATCTCCAATATTTACTACAACCATTGTTGTAAATTATTCTAAAAATCAATTCATAATTATTATGTGAATATTACATTCTTGCCATTGGAAAATTGTGAATCACATTCACAATCCAAAATAAAATGTGAACTACATTTTCAATTTAATGTTCAATGTGAATCCAACTCACATTAACATTTAATTATTAAATGTAAATTACAAATAACTCTTTTTTATATATTATAAATCACATTTATAATATATATGATTAATATGGATATTTCTATCCACATTATTCATATCCATGATAATTAAATCACATTTAATCATCTTGGATCTCTATTCAAATGTGCCCAAATAATACGAATCATATTCACATTATTTACATCTTTTATAATCAAATCACATTTAATTATCTAAGATAGCTCTCTTTATAATATGAATCGAATTCATATTAATCATGATAATTAAATCACATTTAATTATCCATTTTCTCAATGCTCGGATACTTATATCAACAATGAAATTTCCTGAACTCTTTCAAGGATAATGCGCTTTCTCCGTGAATACTTGGAGATAAGGATAGGGTGATTGTATTGTTCCACGTATAGTGACTTGGATATTGAGATCACATCTCAAATCCATATCTCGGGCCTCCTATTGATGCTTGATTAATTCAAGACCACAAATCTAATCTTCTCATTGCATCTGAATCACATTCAGATCAATGGCCAACATATGGACTAAGATTGGATTATTTCTCTACTGAGAGGAGTCACTAAAATCCAGACCCGTTTCATCACTCCCTAGGAATGGAAGCGTCATGGTTATACAATCGTTTATGATCACATCACCCTCAGGTATTCCCAATACATGTACATCCCGCATACTGGAAGACTCGGAATAAACCTAAAGTATAAGATCAATTTTACACTGTCTACTTCAGAGTTTTATCACTAAGTTTTTCATTCGATCATTGGGAGTCGGTATCGATCATATACTTTCCAAAAGCATATATCATACCTAGGTCTTGATCATATACTTTCAAAAAGTATATATCAAACCTACAAATTCAGTCAAGCTTCCAAAGCGAAATGATCGTGCACGGAATTTGATTTTTCCAATATCTCATGAGTCAGCTCATGTCTTCCGATTCAGTAACTGAACATGTATGATCCCTCTGAGAGATTGTATTACTCGTATGCCCTTGCATGCACATCAGCGCGCCGGTGTATAGACCTTGATAAAGTCATCAACCTATTGGTCTGCCAAATGTACATACTCAGATATATAGTAACATCTGTCTCCGGTCAGAGGATGCGTGCCTATATCATGACAGCATACGATATAGGACTTTGGTTATCTCGATATCATTAAGTCAACTCTGAAGGATATGGAATAATCCTCAAGCGCATCACGGAAGAGTGAGCGTCGTATCGAATACGACGAAGATTGACTAGTCATACTAGTTATTCTATGCAGCGGAATTTAAAATTTTCATCTGATGAAACTACATGATCCAAGAACGATTCTCGGATCGTTTCATCTATAACCACAACAACTATAAAGAAATACCTCTTGAAGTGTGGTTGATCGAGTCTCTACGAAAACAGACCTCCTGTCTCAAGTCCGATCGTCGGAGAAGAAGCTTGCGAGCGCGGGGATGAGTCGCGTGATCCTCGCAATCCAACGAGTTGATCCAAGCATGGGGAACTCCTGATCTCGTCATACGAGATCGAACATCTTCTTCACGAGCGTAGTACTCCAAGAAGACGAAGAACCGAAGAACGTCGAAGCGGCGGTGCGGTGGCGAGGGCGTCGATGGCCTCCTTCTCTAGGGTTTGGTGGATGACCACCAAGGAGAGAGGAGAGATGTTGGCGTGTAGAATAAAGAGAGAGAGAGAGAGAGAGAGAGAGAGAGAGAGACGTGCTTCAAAAGCATAGCCTTAGAGAGCATGGTCTGCCTCTCTATTTATAGGATTTTAGGATCCATGGATCTCAATCCATGGGACATATAAGATCAATGGATGAGATTGATTTAATTTAGATTACATCTCCCAATACATTTGATTTAATCTTCATTGTCAAAATTGTCAAAATTGTTCAATACATCAATCCTAAAATGAGATTTAATCTCCAATACATTCTTCATTGTCAAAATTGTTGTTGGTAGAAACCAACAACTTATGATTTAATTTAGATCAAATATATTTGACAAATCAAATATACATCAATCCTAAAATTAAACCAATCAAATATGGAGACAATCAACATGGAGATTACATCTCCCTTGTTAACATGGTGGACGACCACCAATGCCATATAGGACTTGGTAGCAGTCCACATGTTTCCATGTGGAGGCAATCTCATGAGATTTCATGAGATTGCATATCTCAATGAAAATATCCTTTATTTAATCCAACAACTTTTGTTGCGATTTATTCTCTGAAAATAATTCATAATTAATTTTGAGAATATTGCAATCTTGCCATTGGAAATTTGGGAATCACATTCACAACCCAAAATAAAATATAATTTACATTTTTCAATTAATTACACAATGTGTATACAATACACATTAATAATTAATCAACAAATATAAATTATAATTAGCTCTCTCTAATACATTATAGATCACATTTATAATATATTATGAATAATTGGATATTTCTATCCACATTTTTCTTATCCACAATAATTAAATCACATTTAATTATATTGGATAATTTCCACACACATTATGATAATTAAATCACATTTAATTATCAATTTCTTAATGCTTAGATCTATGGAATTATTCTTGAACCCTTTCAAGAATAATGTGATTTCTCCGCATATACTTGGAGATAAGGACATGGCGATTGTATTGTTCCACGTATAGTGACTTGGATATTGAGATCATATCTCAAATCCAGATCCCATGGACCTCTCATAGATGTGTGATTAAATCAAGGTTGTTAACCTAATCTTCTCATTACATCTGAATCTCATTCAGAACAATGTCCAATACATGGATTAAGATTAGGTCACTTCTCTACTGAGAGGAGTCACTAAAATCCAGACCTGTTTCATCACTCCCTCGGAATGGAAGCATCATGGTTATACAATCGTTTATGACCACATCACCCTCGGGTATTCCCAAAACATGTACATTTTTCATACTGGAAGACCTATGATCATCATGAAGATATAGATCACTTTTACACTGTCATCTTCAGGGCTTGATCACTAAGTTTCTCATTCTTGGTCATTGAGATTTTGGTATAGATCATATGCTTTCACAAAGCATATATCTTACCTTCAAATTCATGTCGTGCTTCCAAAGCATGATGACCATGCATGGATTTGATCAGTCCCAATACCTCATGAGTGAGCTCATGTCTCCCAATTCACAAGTGAACCTGTATCATCCTTTTGAGAGATCGTATTACTCATATGTCCTTACATGTACACCAGCTTGCCGGTGTATAGACCTTGGTTAGGTCATCAACCTATTGGTCTGCCAAATATACATAC
Source organism: Ottelia alismoides (assembly GCA_037367405.1). Lineage (NCBI taxonomy): Eukaryota > Viridiplantae > Streptophyta > Magnoliopsida > Alismatales > Hydrocharitaceae > Ottelia > Ottelia alismoides. The sequence goes on along the minus strand of JAZKJV010007838.1, from coordinate 300,425 downwards.
TCAGACATATAGCAATACATCTGTCTCTAGTCAGAGGATGCATGCTTATGTTGTGACAGCATTCAACATAGGTCTTTGGTTATCTCGATATCGTCAAGTCAACCCATTGACTCAACTAATCTGACACCTGTGAATCACTATTCTCATGCGGAGGACCTGCATCAAGTGGTCAGTCAGATATCAACCTAATGAGCAACGATTGCCACCTCCTACTCAGGCTGGAGATCATCACTTAATAATCATTTGATGATGCTTGATGAGTCCTCTATCTAACTCCTTAGATATTCATCCAAGCATTAGCCTCTATGATTCAATCAATGAATCAACAACTGTATGATTATTAAGTTAGCCATGGTACATAACCCTTATTGTACAAAGGGACCTTATAGTGCATTCATTCATTCAATCTCATAAAAGGGAGTGAAACATAATCAATAACTTTTATTGATAAATCTATTATTACAATAACATTTATTGCAGGAATGGTTCGCTTCGGGCTCACATTGTTGACAATCTCCCACTAGCCCTCAGAACCATTCAGGAACAATCCTTAAACCCATACTCATTACATGCTGGTCGAAAACCTTCTGTGTCAGAGGTTTGGTAAGAGGATCAGCAACGTTGGCGGCAGAGGCCTCCTTGGTGATGATGATATCACCATGCTTTTGAATCTCCCGAATGATGTGGTATTTCCTTTCCACGTGCTTGCTCTTCTGATGCCATCTGGGTTCCTTCGCCTGGGCAATGGCTCCCATGTTATCGCAGAGTAGAGGGATGGGAGTATCAGAGGAAACTACGCCAAGCTCCAGGATGAACTTGCGTAACAACACCGCCTCCTTTGCAGCATCCAATGCGGCAATGTACTCGGCTTCTGTTGTTGAATCTGTTGTAGTGTCATGCTTCTTGCTTCTCCAGCTCACAGCACCACCATTCAACAGGAATACAAACCCCGATGTCGACTTTTGATCATCAATATCCGATTGGAAGTCAGAATCTGTATATCCCAAGACTTGGAGATCACCATCTCCATAGACCAAGATGCAATCTTGCATCTGTCTTAGATATTTGAATATGTTCTTTACTGCATTCCAGTGTTGTTCTCCATAGCATGATTGGTAACGACTTACCACTCCCACTACATGGCAGATATTTGGCCTAGTACACATCATGACATACATTAAGCTTCCTACAGCTGATGCATAAGGGCATCCAGTCATGGCTTTCTTTTCCTCAACAGTTTGAGGAGCCATTCCTTTAGACAGGTGGATACCATGTCTTAAGGGTAGGAATCCTTTCTTGGAACTATCCATACGAAATCGTTCAAGAATCTTCTTAATGTATCCATATTGTAACAATCCCAAAATCCTCTTTTCTCGGTTTCTGAACAACTTTAGACCTAAGATGTAAGAGGCTTCTCCAAGATCTTTCATCTCAAAGGTATGGGATAGCCAAATCTTTACACCGGTCATCATCCATGTATCATTCCCAATGATAAGGATGTCATCTACGTAAAGCACGACGAACACAATGGTTCTCCCACTAAGCTTCTTATACACACAAGTTTCATCAGGATTCTGCACAAAATCATAACTCTTTATGGTTTCGTCAAATCTTGGATGTTCCAGCTACGAGAAGATTGTTTGAGCCTATAGATAGATTTCTTTAGCTTGCATACTTTTCCATCCTCAGTTATGAAGCCCTGGGGCTGCACCATATAGATATCCTCCTCGAGGTATCCATTGAGGAAAGCTGTCTTGACGTCCATCTGCAAGATGCCGTAGTCAAGATATGCAGCTATAGCTAGCAGTGTCCTGATGGATTTAAGCATAGCCACAAGGGAGAATGTCTCATCGTAGTCGATGCCTTCTCTCTGTGTGTAACCCTTGGCTACGAGCCGTGCCTTGAAAGTCTCTACTTTTCCATCAGGTCCCCTCTTTCTCTTGAAGATCCATTTACACCCAATAGGTTTTACCCCTTTAGGTGGATCCTCTAGGGTCCATACACCATTCTTATGCATGGAGTCAATTTCTGACTTCATTGCTGGCATCCATCTATCCATGTCATGATCCGCGAGTGCTTCATCGAATGAAGAAGGATCATTGTCAGTTTCACCTGACACATGGAATCCATACCTTTCAGGTGGTGCAACCACCCTCAAACTCCTTCGAAGAGGTATGGATGTTTCATCTTTATTTATCTCTTCAGTTTCTGGTCCAGGAAGCTCAGAATCCTCAGGGGATTCAATGAGTTCCTCTACTTCATTTTTGTCTTGACTTTTAAGGAAATCATTCTCCAGAAATTTCACATCTCTAGAAACAAAAACCTTTTGGGTCTAAGGGTCATAGAGTTGGTATCCAATACCATCTCTAACATACCCAATGAAGTAACACTTACGAGAGCGAGATTCTAGCTTACTTGCGTCCACATTCTTCGCATGGACCAAGCAACCACAAACCCTCAAGTGATTAACACTAGGTTTGGTTCCATACCAAAGCTCATGAGGAGTCTTAGGTACAGATTTGCTAGGAATCTTATTCAGGATATATATTGCAGTCTCTACTGCATATCCCCAGAAACTAAGTGGTAAATGTGCTTTGCTCATCATTGAACGGACCATATTCATGATGGTCCTTTTGCGTCTTTCAGCAACACCATTAAGTTGAGGAGTTACAGGAGGAGTGAGATTGGAGACAATTCCATTCTCTTCAAGATATTTCTTGAATTCATCTGAGAGGTACTCGCCACCTCGATCAGATCGAATCCGTTTAATCTTCCTATCGGCTTGGTTCTCAGCCACAGCCTTGAATTCTTTGAACTTTTCAAAGGTTTCATATTTATGATGTAATAGGAAGTCAAACCCGTATCACGAATGGTCATCAATAAACGTCAAATAATATCGATATCCATTTCGAGTCGCAAACTGAAGGGACCACATACATCGGTATGTATTAGGTCAATAATACCTTCGCATCTTGTAACCTTGTTACGGAAAGGCATCCTGGTCATTTTACCTTGAATGCAATGTTTGCAGGCAGGCAAAGGTTGAACCTTTAGAAAATCAAAAGGTCCATCCTTTATCAATCTATTGATCTTATCAACAGATAAGTGACCAAGCCTTTGATGCCAAATCTCATTCGAAAGATTTTCATATTCCCTGGATCTTTTAGGGGTTTTATTAGTGGTTGTAACATTCATAATACATTTATCAATGCATAATTCATAGAGTCCATCAGAAGTCAAAATACCATCCGCAATATATTTATCATAACGATTTATGTCCAATTTATTACAGAATAGGAATGAATATCCACTTCCAACTAATTTAGATACAGATATCAAATTCCTTCTGACTTCGGGTACATAAAGACACTCTTTAAGTACTTGGACTCTACCACTAGATAGTGATAGTCTAAAGGTCCTGACAGCGACTGCTGCAACACTTGCATCAGATCCCATCTAGATGACTATCTCCCCTTCTTCCAGATTTCTAGTTTCTTGAAACAAATGCAGCATATTGCATACATGAACAGAAGCACGGAATCAACAACCCAACTTCCTTCTCGTCCAACGAGAAAACTAGTTTCAATGATAAAAGTAGATTTCATACCTGCTGGGACTTTACCTTTGTCGACCGACTTCAGGTATTTCGGGCAATTACGCTTCCAGTGCCCCGGCTTCTTGCAGTGGTGACAGACGTCGGTTTTCTTCGACGCTATCAGTGTGGATGCCTTGGAAGATGGGCCAACACTTTGACCCTTCTTCTTCTTTTCTGGGCCAGGCCCTTTTGAGAACCTTGCTTCCGACCACACTTCCCTCTGACCTGTGCAACCATTGCACTGCCAACGGGACCATATTTCTTTATTACATCTTCAGCAGACTTTAATGCAGCAAGAAGTCCAGCATTCATCAATTCCAGTTTGTTCATGTGCAATGAAACCACAAAGTTATTGAAAGACTTGGGCAAAGACAGCAGAATGAAATCAGATTGCATGTCTGCATCCATGGTTGCCCCAAGAGTTTCCAGCTCCGACAAGTACCCAAACATTTTGAGTACATGTTCACGGACCGACCTTCCTTCATGTATCTTACAGCGAACGAGTTCTTTCATAACGTTGTATCGCTGGGTGCGGTTAATGTCACCAAACATATCTTTCGGATTCTGCAACCACATTTTGCTTTTGAAGAACATTGGAGAGAGAACCCATGATATAGCATCTAGCCAAGACATGATCTTCATCATACTTGTCATTGTTTGCCTTCTCTTCATTCGATTTAGGGCTTTCATTCTTGTCTTCTGAGAGCACATAACTTATGCGCTCAGCGGAGAGAACAAGCTTCAAATTACGGATCCAATCCGAGTAATTCGGTCCGGTCAACTGGTTGACCTCCAGAAGCCTGCTTAATGGGTTCATGGACTTCATTTTCTGAAATTAAGAATGCACTATATAAGAACATATAATCATACATTCAATTTATGATATTTGATTAAGGCATTTTAAATCAAATTAGTCTTTCTCTGTCAACTATGAAAGTTTATTCCCTTAATCACTTTCAAAGTAAGAGATATACTTACCGCTATATCTCAAGCAAGAACTGGGATCTCCTCTTTATCTTTGTCACATCCCAATAATATGAGAATCTGCAACTCCAACAAAGAGAAGCGGGAACACATTCCATCTTGCAAGTCCAACTTGCATTTCCCAATTCGATTTTTAACACCCGGGCCCACCACCCCTAAGGTGATGTTGACCCGTCGTAAATTGAACCAACCGTCAACATGAATAGTACTCGCTATGCGCAATCCAATATCATCCCAATAATATGAGGATCCGATATGGGGTCACTATGCATACGGTCTTACTCTTTTGAGAAGCAAAGAGCCCGATCCAAATGCGCTTGCATATATGAGCTGTCACTTCGTACAAGCATCTCCTATATGCAATCCCTGGCAACGGAAACCCTTCGCCTTGACAGGAGACCATGGATGTCACTTATGTGATCCTCCACCTCTTATTCAAATTTTAATCAATTATCATGAATCATATTCATATAATTAATTCTTCCAAGGGAAATAATAACTCTATTCATAATAGAGTGTATCAATTGGACATAATTAATTCAATCATATTAAATTAATTATCAATCCAATTCAATCAACAAACTTAATTGTTTTACTTGAATATATATATGGTATTATCTCAAAATATGTATTAATTCGAATTTTAATAATTAAAAAAATACATCATGATCTCTCAGGCATCATTCGTTCCCTACCCACTGTCATGGCCAGCACTGGTGGGAGTGGGACGGACCGCAACCGGAGCGACCCGCTACCCCAGCGATCCTAGACTAGACACCATATCCGCCTTGGGAAAAAAATAATGTCGAGTCAATCACTTTGTACTTGAGATGATTATCGGTTCTTCAACTGAAATTATAACATATAGTAATAATCAAAACATTTTTTATTATAAGGAAATTTGCAAGACAAATTCTCAATCCTATTCAAGCAAGGAGTTTGATGAGTGTGTTTTCAATTATGATCTAGATCAAATCTAATCAATTTATTGGTTGAGGCAAAGTCAATTAAGGAAATAATCATCATTAAATATTTCTCAAATATTTTCCATAATATTTCATGAAATTAACAATTAATTTGACTAATTGACAATCAAATGGTTATTGATTAGGATTGTAATTTCAGCAGTGACCCTTACTTACTAAAATTAACATATCTCAATTAATTTAAATCCAAATTAGACAAAATAAATTTTCAAAGATTGAAAATTTGATTTAGGACAGAACTTAAGTGATATTTCACACATTTTGAAGCATATCAAAACAGTAATTAACTCATTAATCATGTTAAGATTTGCAGTTCCTGCAACAGTGAATACATGTTCATTAAAACAACCATATCTCGAGCAAACGGAATCCAAATTGTGTAAACTCAGATACTATGGTTTCCTTATTTAATGGAAAACAAAATCCAAAGATTAATTCGTTTTTAAACATTTAAACAGGGCAGAATTTATTTACTAAGCAGATGTGCGAAAATCGAACGCGATAAAACAATTCGCGACCTTAATGAACCCAAGTCGTCCTAGGTTTGCGGATCGTATCCAAATTCTTTGACCTAAGGCTCTAATACCACTTGAAGGATATGGAATAATCCTCAAGGACATCATGGAAGCATGAGCGTCGTATCGAATACGACGAAGAACGACTAGTCGTACTAGTTGTTCTATACAGCGGAATTTAAAATTTTCATGCGATAAAACTACATGATCCAAGAATGATTCTCGAATCGTTTCATCTATAACCACAACAAGTATAAATAAATACCTCTTGAAGCGTGGTTGATCAAGTCTCTACGAAAAGAGACCTCCTGTCTCAAGTCCGATCGTCGGAGAAGAAGCTTGCGAGCGCGGGGATGAGTCGCGTTATCCTCGCAATCCAAGGAGTTGATCCAAGCACTGTGAACTCCTGATCTTCTGGCATCATATCTCTCATTCCTATGGTACCGCCCATCTTCTGGCAGTCAATGCAATGCCTGCTGTTTTCTTCTCCATCGTTGAATAATGTAGGCCATCAAAGGCCACTTTGAAGAGCTTCTGTTGTCGTACGTCTTCCTGAATGGTGTCCTCATACTCTTTATCATGACAATGTGCAAGGACACTCAGAACCTCCTCCTGAGGAAATACACCTTCTATAGATGTAATCTACCCCCTCACAGAATAGATATGGATCCTACCAGTGGTAGAAATGGATATCAGACAAAAAATTGTCCACTTTCAACTTGGGCCAATCTTGTGGAGTTTTCTTGGACACAAGATAATTCACAACATCGGCGTACTAGGGGAGCGAGGTAACTGACAAGATCACCTCATCTGGGAATGTCTCTATAATCGGATACAGGTTCAACTCAGGAGCATCAGGTTCGAAAAGTCTGGACAAGTGATCGGCCACCACATTCTTGACTCCAAGTTTATCTCTGATTTCAATATCAAACTCCTAAAGGAGAAGGATCCACTGGATGGGCCGTTGTTTGGCGTCCTTCTTCTGTTGTAAATACTAGATGAGCGAGTGATCTGTATAAATCAAGGTTCTGAAATGCGGTATGAGGTATTCGTTCGGTCATGTAGTCTAAAGCGAGTAAGCAGATATGCAGAGGAGTATACAGAAATATATGTGGTTTATACAATTTATAATATTATAATTTTAAATATTATAAAATAAACAATAAAATGTGATTATATAAAAAAAAGTTGATAATCTAACAAAATCCAAAATCAAAATTTCAAATAAGATAATATAATCAATAAGATATATAAGCATGATATTATAATTGATTATTTTTTAGTGTGTATTTTGAATTTAATGTATATATATAGATATACAAATTTAGATTCAACAAGCAACACATGAATTCTATAAGAAAACCTTTGATGTATATATATATATATCCTTTAGATAACAAAAGCTAAAGAATAATCATAGATATACAAAATCATACACCGAAAATCATATGTGTATATGAATCTCCAAGGGATAAAATATGTTGACACAAAATATAGGGGAAAATTGTATTTGCCTATAAAATTTATTAGAAGCATAAAAATGTAAAGTTCCAGACTGTTAGTTAATTATTTCATGTTTTATTTGAAGAATTAGAAAAAAATTTCATTAGATAGAAAATTCAAAAAGTAATAAACAACTCATTACTAAGTGTTGAGAATAATGGGAAACAATGGATATGAGAAAAACACCCTAGATTATATAAATGCAACATATACGAGAATAATGAAAAGATGCATCGATGTAAATGATAATATAAGAGTTTCTCTAGAAAAAAATCGAGTTAATGTGCCATCAGCATGTCATGGATTAACATGAATCTTATCAGATATGAGAGAGCATATGCTGCATATGCGGACCACATATGCATTTTGATTGCATATTGCTGCATATGGCATAATCGCTTCGGTCAAGTGATTGGATACGCATATGCAGCCGCATGGACTACATCTCCAAATACTGGTATAAATTATAACCTTGGACCCAAGGAGATGAGATCTGAACTTCTCCATGGCAAAAACTATTCCTAGCAGCTCCTTCTCAGTGACGGTGTAATTTATTTGAGCTTTGTCGAGCATCCGGCTAGCGTAGTGAATAGTAAATGGAACATTATCTTTCCCCAATCCTAGTACGACATCGATGGCATAATCTGATGCATCTGTCATTATCTTGAATGACTGAGTCCAAATCGACGACTGCAAGACAGGGGCTTGAGTGATTAGTTCTTTCAACTGATTGAAGGCAAGGAGCACACGGTCATCAACAACGAAATTATTCTCCTTGCCTAACAGCTTTGTCAACGATCGATCCAACTTGCTAAAATCTTTGATAAACCATCAATATAAACTAACATGTCCCAAGAATGACCGGACTTGCATGAGAGTTGTAGGTGGCTCTAGTTTGGAAATTACTTACACCTTGGCTGGGTCAACTTCCATGCCATGTTTAGAAACAATGTGACCTAGCGTGAATCCTTCGGTCACCATGAAGTTGCTCTTCTCCCACGAGAGTACTAGGTTCACTTCACAGTACCTCCTCAAAACTCAGTCTAAATAATCCATATATTGATCGAAAGAATCTCCGTAGACCGAAAGTCATCCATGAAAATCTAAAGGAAACTGCTCACCATGTTGACGAATACTGCAAGCATACACCTTTGGAATGTAGCTGAGATGTTGCATAGCCCGAACGACATTCGTATGAAGGCATATATCCCAAATGGACAGGTGAATGTAGTTTTCTCTTGGTCCTCAGGAGCAATAGTGACTCGATTATATCTAGAGTATCCATCTAAAAAGTGAAATTATTCTTTTGATGCCAGTCTCTTGAGAATCTAGTCAATGAAAGGTAATGGAAAATGATCCTTCTTGGTGGAGAGGTTTAATCTTCGGTAAACAACACACACTCACCAAGAGATGAGGTACTTTGGTCAGAATCTCCTCTCCATTTTCATTCTTCACAATGGTGATACCAGACTTCTTTGGCATGACATGTAATGGACTCACCAATTTCGAGTCAGAGATGGGATAAATGAAATCGACATCACACCATTTCTGAATTTCCTTCATGATGACCTCCCGGAGGTTTGGATTCAGTCTTTTCTAAAATTCACGGGAGGGTTTGTTGTCGTCCTCGAGGTAGATGTGATGCGAGCAAAGTGAAGGATTGATCCCATGGACATCCGATATCTTCTAGCCTATCGCCTTGCAGTTTATTTCAAGAACTTACATCAGACAAGATTCTTGGTTTTTGATCAAATGTGCATTAATGATGAACTGGTACATATTAGGTTCACCCTCAAGGAAGGCGTACTTCATATTGGAGGGTAATGGTTTTAGCTCAGGTGGAGTGGGATCTACTTTGGTGGTGACTTATGCGATTACTACTGGTGGTGGTTTTTTTCATATGTTCAGTATCCACTTTTAATTGTTCAGCTTCTTTGTTCAAAAACTCACAGAAATTTTCAATGATATCCTCTTCATTGTAGAAATCCTCAATGATCTATTCTTGGTCTTCAAAACTCAACGAGCCCACAAAGAATTCATCTGGTACATCAATGAAGATCTCGTCATCATCGACAAGGGGAAGTTCGACTGCATCTTCCATTCCGTCCTTAGGACACCTGGATCATTATGTCATCTATAAAAAGATCTGTATCACTGAATTCCCTCAAAAAGTCGTGGTCATCAAGACGGTTATCAACTTGCACACTTACTGCAAATGCTCTCGAGGTTGGCTTGGATTCAGATATGGTTTCTATCTTGGCCTTGCTGTTGCTGAAGCTAAATACAATCTCTCCTGTGTCGTAGTTCACTATTGCTTTGGCAGTTCGAAGGATCGGTCATCCAAGAATAACTGGGGTATGGAGTAGAGGTGTCGAGATGTCCATGTCGAGCATGACAAAATCAACAGGGATCTGCATCCCCTGTATAGTAACAATCACATCTTCTAACATACCCTTTGGCCGCTTGACTGATTTGTCTCCGAATTGCATAATCATCTTTGTGGGATTGAGCAGTCCTAACCAAAATTCGGTGAGTAGTGAGGCAGGCATGAGATTCATAGAAGGCCCGGTGTCGAGAAGTGTCTTCTCTAATTCCTGGTCGAACATCATGGAGCAAATGAGCAATGCTCCCTTGTCTGCCTCTTCTTCTGGGAGATTGTTGATGGCATTAACTGTGGCCACGGTGAGGATGTGCTTTTCAGCCTTGCCACCAGGACTACTGGAATTGGGAGGGTGAGGATGATGCCTCATCGTATATGTGTCTTTCAGGCCTTTCTTTACTATTGACATGTACTCAAGAGCTTTCATCAGTGGCATATTCAAGACCAAATTATCAATGATTTCCACAATAGAAGGATCAGACAATGTATTTTTCAAAATTTTCATTTTTTGTTATTTTTCGTTGCTTCAAGGAAAGGAATATTTACAAAATAAAAAATGGTTTCATTCAACTATTTGTCCATATCAAGAATTACAGGTAGAGGGTGTTAATATACAAAATCCTCTATTATCTGTAGACCAAAAATAAGTGGTTAGGCTTCACGAGCTAGCATCAAGTCTGTTGTGGGAAATAGCGTCTCCGAAATCCGTTGGACTCCATCGAAACTATTGTTGATTCCATCTTTTGTGTTTTTGAATTTTCTTCAATTTTGTGTTTTTGGATCAACTAGTGCTCCTCCAAAAATGGCATCAGGCTCTGGGGCAAGTTGGGTTGATGACTTCCCATCAGATGCAATAATATTTCCCTTCGTTGTCTGACGAATCGTGAAATTACCCTACTTAATTTGCTTGAATTATCGTGCGTTTAATTATAATGTTGTTTTATTGTAGGCGGGCAATCGGAATCGGTCAAGAAATAACCACAAGAAAATTAGTCAATTTTGATCAATGTGGTTTTATGGTTATTTTACTTGGGCAAGTCCCAAGGTCGAACTCATGGAGGCAAAGGAACAACCTAGAATTTTATCTATCAAAGTTCGTGCTCGGTTTTCGAGACAATATTTTTTTGTATTTTCTAATGCATGTTTGGGATGCAAAATGAAAATTTGACCCAAAAAATATGAAACTTGGCCAAGGTAACAATTATGATTAAATGAATTCACTCTATTTTTTTTTGGAATTTTTGGATGCAAGATAAATATTTTATGAATTTCCAAATGCAAACAAAATGAATTCCAATAATTAATTATAATAAATATTAAACCTAATTATTTTCAAGAGATAAAATTATCAAAGATCTATCACTTGGTGATTGATCTAAGAAAAATCCTAAACTTAAAAATACTAGATTTAATACCTACTAAAAAAAAGTAAATATTGAAATATGGAAAATGAATTTTAGAGGGCAAACGATACATGTAAATGCAATTCTTTTTGGGCACGATGTAACATAGAACTAAATCTACAATCCGTCGGCAATTTCAGAGTAGTGGTTAATTAGTTATGAATTTTCAAGCACAGAGTGGGAATAATATGTAATTTTCCACAAAAAATATTTATTAGTTAACCACTTATCACAAAAATGTCAAACATATGTCAAGATGTAGAGAATTAGTTGTAAAACAAAATATCTATTATTAATAAATAAAATAATGCAATAGAGGTTCAAAACAACGGGGGAACACAGAGTATTTCTGCAAATGACAATAATAAAAAAATACAGGAAGGATTGATTTGTAATTACCACAATGCAAAGGGTTTCAGCTGTAGAATTTCTATAGGGGCACGTGCATCGCACATGCTCTTTGGTCGGCGGGACTGGATGGACAATAGGAGGTCTTCCGTGGGATTCCATGCAAATGTACCCACCATGCACGTGCGTATCACGTGGAGGGGGGTCTTCTAGTAATTTACAAATATGTGGGTGGGCTTCAGTGTAATAGTTCCCTCCCGTAACGTGCCTCTCACGTGGGGAGGGCCTCGGGCCTCCCGCCCGTTGGAGGCGTGCGGTGGGGAGAGGCAGAGAAGCTCACATGGAGGAGGTGTTGTTGTGGCTGCCTTGAGCTGGCGAAGGGCATGATGGAGTCGTTGTTGTTTGTGAAGCTTGTCGATGAAGTCGACTCCCGGCACCAGCCAGGAGGTGTTGGCGAAGGGAGTATGGAAACGGTGGCGAAGCCCAGGCTGAGGAGCGGCTATGGATGGATGTTCCTGTGGAGGTGGAGTGGTGGAGCACGGCTGGAGGAGAAGTCAGGATCCAATGGAGATTGTATGAGTCGAAGGGGCTCGACGGCATGGACCAGAGCAAGCAGATGCTAGTCGTTCCAAGCTGCAACAAGGCAGATGCCTTGGATCTCACCGGGCTCGCAGAGGCGACGTTGTCACCATCAACCCTTACTCGGCTATGTGATCGGCCGATAATGGAAGGAGGGGGCGGTAGTGAGTTTAAATAGGAGTGGCAAAGGGGTCGGATATGGGAGGGGAAATAATCGTGAGAACGTGTCGAGGATTGGCAGTGAGATTAGAAGGTTGAAGGCGATTGGAGTGGCGACGGTTATCACTAGATGGAAGGAGGCGGAGGCGCCCCGATTAGGCTGGCGGAGATTTTGCGGGAACGCAGTGCCAGAGATTTTGTCGGGGTGGCACTGCACAATTGGGAAAGGGGAGGAAGGAGACGATGTACAGGGGCCATCCGATCGGCCGAGATCGGACGTCCCTGATCTCGCCACGTGGCGGCAAGAGGAGGGATGACAGGAGCACGTGCATGGCATGTGCGCAGGAGGCACGTGCTCCACACTTGCGAGTCTTTTAATTTTTTTATAAAAATGAAATATAAAAAACCCAAAAATGGGTGATACATGGCGGTTCCAGAAATGACCACGTGTCAACCTCAGAAAATTTGAAAATAAAATAGAAAGATAATTCTGGAATAAATAGAAAATGATCTTGGAATGTAAAAGTTTCTTCACGAAAATTGCTCGTCTCGATAAGTTCTACAACTTTCATGAAGACATCAAAATCAAAATCGATCATTTGTGCAAATTGATATTTTTAGGGTATCCCATATACATAAAATACCTTGATTTCTGGGTTCTCTAATTTTTTTATCCTTTTTAAACCAGATAAAAATCCGAAAAAATGTGATAAAATCAAAGAAAAATATTTACAAATTAATCTATTTTTTTGGATTTTTATTAATTAAGAAAAGGTAGAAAAAAATAACAGACGAAAAAGACATTTTTTGTACAAACAGTTAGTGAAGACTCGGACTTAGTTAGTTGCTTTGATTTTAAGCTTAGTTTGGATTTGGATTTTTACACATTTTAATAAAACTTTCATCAAAGAAGACAAATGAAAAATAAATAAAATAAAATGGGTTAATTATGTACATAAAATAATAGGTCAAAAACCACTAAAATACAAAATGTACAAAAGTGGCCCAAAACCCAACTTTCACATATGAGCTCTGATTCACTTGAACTTGGTCTTATTTTGAAGGTAATAGAATGTACATTAGTTCAAAAGTGAGTAGGATCTAAGAGGACACTGGATGATGTAGTCCAAAAATCCTAGAACTAGTGTTTGGGTTTTTGGTCCACTTATTTAGGTTAATGATTTTTTGTATTTTTCATTTATTCTTGTTAGTGATATGTGCAGAGTGGAGGGTGGTTTCAAGTCATTTAGAGTTAGCATGAGTTAGTTAAAAATTGAGGAAGTTAGGCTATTTTACATGTTATTTTGGCTGAGATTTTTAACTTCTTATTTTGTGTCAAAATAAGTGATAAAATGCAATTCTTATCAAATCATGCATGAATGCTAATTATGCAGAATAATTGAAGAAATACCAATGATTTTTTGGGATTATAGCTTAATTAATGACTTTTAGAGTCATGAATCTGAGATTCATCATCCCCCTATACTTAAACCATGCTCGTCCCTGAGTATCAAAAGAAATGCTATGAGGTGAAATGAGATTGGGTTCCGTACCAAGAGCACGAGCTGAAGGTGAAAATGAAACTAGACTCGACCTTTGGATTATTAGTTTGGTGGAACATCTATGAGACTTTGAATTTTAAAGTCAACAACCTTCAAGTTCTACACATCATTGTCACAGTTTCGACTCAGAAGTCATCTTAGATCGATCCTCCTCCCAAAGCATACCCCATGAACATTGAACAATCGACTCATGTATGTGAAAGGTTTTAGCTCTTCCCATCCAGAATGCCAGACTGCCATGCAAACCTCCTCTCCAGTAACTCGTCCTCGGGGAGTCAGGTATTTCCTTCTAAGGTCTGTCGTGATGTGTTCACAATCAAAATAGGGGAGAAGTTAGAAGAAAAAGAAAAGAACTAGAGGGTGACCAGTATAGTCACCTCTCCTTATGAAGCCGGCCAATGTAGTCAAGTCTCCACCAAGATCTGCAGGTTTTCTTGAAGCTTGGACCTTTTTGGTCAGATATTTATTTGGTAGTGGCTTCTTTGTATTTGGATTTTTGGTAGTTCTACTTGGATCTTGTTGTGCCCCTATGGATATAGAATTTTTTTTTGTACATATTTTGAGGTCTTAGAAAAAATTGTGCCTAGCCATCCATCCATTTTCCGAAGCTTTATTTCAACCCGTACTCTGACCTTTAGATTTCCACGCTACCAGAAAAGAAACTCACATAGTCTTCCAACATCCCGTCTGAGTTGAGCTAAGTGCATAGTGTGAAAGTACATATTAATTTCCTATTCCAGAGTCGTATCCAGAATGAAGAGACCAGGTTAGACACTAAGAGTCAAATGCTGCACATTGTCATATTGAACTCGTAGAATAAGTCATAGATCTAAAGCTTCTAAAATCCTATTTCTCGGTGAAGTTCCTCTGAAAATTAGGCCGATTAAGGTCAAATCGAGATCACTCTCGATTTCTACTCATAACTCAGTTCAGAACCCAAAGGCTTTTCACAAATGCAAATGCAATGCTGGATGAAGTGCAGGTGTATGAAATACAGACACATTTTTTTATTTTTGTTTTTTTATTTTTTTATGCAAGGGAATTTTTTGAGAATTTTTTATGCAAAAATGAATAAGAAGCCATTTTTTCAAAAATTTTTGGTTGGATACAGTCAGTGTTAGTAGCATAACTCTTTTTCTTTTTCTTTTTGTTTGTTTGTTTGTTTGTTTTTCAAGTTAGTTACCCACCCTGTAAATACATATACAATTACACGAAAGTACGAGATATTGGTAAAATCTATAAACAGTATATATGCACACCCCCTATACTTAGCGAGTGATGTGTCCTCAGAGCACAAGAAGCATAAAGAAGACAGCTCGGGCTAAGCGTAAGAGAATGAAAGAAAAAAGAAAAAGAACAAGATACATCGGTTTGCCCCATATACTTAGGTTGTGAACAATATAAGTATAGAAGAAGAGAAAAAATGAGGCGGTCGGGATATGTGAATGAGGAGAGTATACACAGATGGGTATTGGTTCCCCCTATACTTAGGCTCTGGTCAGCTTACGTATGGAAGAAGGGTGGAAATGAGGTGATCGTGAGAAGGAATTTGATGAGGGAATTGGTATATACAAATGGCATTGATCCCCCCCTATACTTAGGTCTTGGCCTAAGTAGAGGAAGAATATGTATAAGGAGACTGATGGGGTCGGGAGGGAGGATGGGTAGCCGATGATTAAGGCGATTTTCGGCCGATCTTTTTGTGAGCCTGTGGTGGGAGATCGTAATGATAAGAAGGAGATGAAGCATATGATTCCCATTCATTATTAGTGTTATCTTCATAGAATCGTGCTGGATAGTATATGAAGCGTATGAATCAAATGAGAGATAACCGTCATCGGAGTTTTCCTCAGAGGAGTAGTATTTGAAAGTGGAGGCACTCCATATATTCTTATCTTTTAGTTTCTTCAGTTGTTTTATCAAAATTCGTTCCTTCTTGGGATCAAGCGATTTATCCTCGGATGAATACTATGAAGCACCAGTCTCAGTAGGCTCATAAGAAATTACTCCAGTATATTTGATGAGACCAAAAGAATCGGCTATGGATGAATAATAGTGAGGAACGAGAGTTGTCCAACGGGAATCGAAGTTTGGATCCTTCCGAAGACAGGGTTTTAGGACTGCCGAACAGACCTCACTCATGTAGATTACCTTTTCTGGACTTGATGAGGGATCATCAGACGATTCTTCTTCCGGAAGGTCAAAGGTGACTTTCTTTTTAGATGCAGGAACAATCCTTTTGTTTTGTGAAGGTGTTGGTCCCTAAAGTGAGGTGTTGACACTTGAGTCTCCCAATGAATAACCATTGAAATTTTTCTCCTTGGTCGATGTTCATCCTGCATGATTGTTTTTAGTTTTCTTAATGTTGGTGCACTCCTGAGTTGGAATGATTTGGTCAAGGTAGTCAGAGTAGGTTGACTCAAGGTGAGCCCATGCATAAGTCTCGGGATCATATGAGTCATATATTCGATTTTCCATGGTGAGAGTGGCTGGGAATGGAACAAGGAGGAGAGTCTCTAAACCAATAGTCTCATCAACAATCGCGATCTCAGGTGTAGCAACGGGGTAGGGCTCTTATATCGCTTGATGGTTACGACTGTCGAGGACTTTGTGGGATGCCTCAAAAAATCATGGTTCCTCAAAGACTTGTTAAGATCGAAGTGCTCCCAATGTTGTAAAATTGATTTCCCGAGTCTTACACTCAATAATTGCCTTAGCCAATGCCAAGAATAGCTTTCCGAGAATAATCGGAGACTGGATGAATTCTCCTTGATGCTCAATATCAATGATCATGAAGTCTATTTTGAGCAGAGCATCTTGGAATGTAATGATGATAGAAATGGTTCCTCTCAGCCGCTTTATCGATCGATCAGCCAGTTGAATGATCTCTCGTATCATCTTGATAGGTCCGAGTTTGAGCTCGTTAAATATAGAGGTCGGGAGGATATTAATTGGTGAGTCATCATCAATTCAAGCATAGGTAAATATTATGTCTTTGATTCCACAATCAAATCTGGGCAACCGCTTCACCATGCGGCTCTTGGTTTTTTCCCTCAACACGAGACCATTGACAAGATATGTCTTTTAGTCTTTATTCTTATCCTACCCGACTTTTTCATCATTAATTTGTTTATTACAAATCCCTTAAGGTCGAGGAAGTGTCCAATAGCCTGTATAAAGGGAAGTTCAAAAATCAATCTTTTCTCCAGTGCTTCCCATAAAGCATGATCCAAATTCTTCAGATCTTCTTCAGTTTCAATTTTTATGAATTTTTTTTATTTTTAGATTTTTTTGGTGTTTTCGGTATGGTGTGGTGATGTGGTGTTTTCTGTAGATGATGAGGGATAATAGTCAGGGTCAAAATCGGAGCCATCCCTAGAGAAGTAACATGCAGAAGTGTTACTATCAGAGTTATCCCTATGGTGAACATATTCTCTAGGTCTCTGAATATCTTCATAAATTTCAACAGGAGATCCAATCTTTTCCTCATTCATTTTTAGATCCAAGTTACCATAGAATGAAATTATTCGATCGACGAGCTTTCTAAATTTCTCCTCCATTAATTCATACCTCTTATTTATCCTCAAAATGTTATCCTCAAAAATCTTTTCATGATCAATCCTGGGAGTAGTCGGTGTATGTTCTTGTTTTTGAATTTGAGATTAAGTAATTTCATCTTCATTGTTCTTGTATGAGCTGAGAGGAGATTCTCTTTGATTCTCTAATATATGATTGTTATTTTCTGAAAATTTCTCCTCAAAAATTATGGAAGGAGTCTTCTCAGTCGAAGGATTTTGTGGGAATTTCTAGTCTCATACTCAGCATGCCATGACTCAGGCATGTAATGTTGGTTTGAGTAGAGTCTACTTCCATGGTCATGATTGATCGTATCCCCGAATAATGGAGTCATACAGGGTTCATATGTGTCGATATCATCAGTTTGGTCCTTAGTATGTGTACGTTGATTGAAAAAGTGGTATTCAGGTTTGTCGATAGGTATTTGATTGTTATGGTCAATCCAATGTTGATGATCGTTAAGTATGGATCTCCCCTCATGGTGCGATTGGGTTTCCATATTATTCCATGTGGTCAAGGAAAGATGTAAATTTGTGTAGTGTTGACCTATCCCAGTAGACTTGTGAGAAACGAATGAAGTTGGTTGGGGTTGATGTCTTGGAAAGCCATGTGTTTCGATGTTTTGTTCTTCAAATGGCTCTTGGGGTTTAGAAAGAAATCTGGTATAAGTCGGGTCATCCCAAGATGGCAATTGATCATATGCGGTCACAAGTGGTGGAGTGGGTGAATATGATACTGTGGTAACTTTAATCGGATGATTCAAGTAGAATGGCTTTGAATTTATCGAGGGGGTCGGATTCATCTGAGAGTGAAAGTCTCCCGCAAAAGTTGGAGGATTCTGGAAAGAAGAGAGTTTATATGATTTGGGCTTAACCGATACGAATTCATTTTCATAGTAAAGCTTTGATGGATACTTGGATATATGTTCCATCATTTTTGAAAGAGATAAAATGAATGACGATTTGGGTTTGACCGAGACGAATTTATTTTCATAATATAGATCAGATGGATACTCGGACAAAAGTTCCATAATTTTTGAAGGAGGTTTATCGGTTGTCATCATGGATCTTGATCGATGATGTTCAAGTGCTTGGGATATTCAACAGAAGAAACCGTAACTGTTTCAGATCAAGAAAGGAGAGTGATGGCACAAGGGTGCGATTTTTGGATATTCGAGATCGGTTCATGCAAACTAATACAAACACAAATCATACCCCAGGTTCACCAACTCACGCAATGAGGCCGTAAGAGTAAGGTAATTATCTTTTCAATTTTAGTTGGTGATAAATCAATCTTGGAAAATAATTAGCGAGTCGTTAGGTGTCGGAAGATTTCTTAATGACTAGCCCAAATTCCTACAACTAGTTGCACCTACTTTCAGCCAGTATGGGTGTAAGTACGGACCGTAAAACAACTACCTGTGTTACTTAAGGATGGAGCCTTACGCGGTGTCCTATATACCACCCACTCTGTTAAGGAAATCAAGACCGTTTACCAGCAACCCGTAGACCCTCATTGAGAAGTAGCTAATCGTTTTTATAGAATCAGTAGTCAATATGAAAATCCGAATTTGGGCTTTAGCCTTATGTGTCGTCTCTCACTCACTCCGACAAATAAAAGAATCCAAGGTCAGGGTTGCTCTCCTGCAAAAAATCTTGATTTTATGGATTATTTAAAATCGGCTATATTTTGCAGTCCTAATTTTTTTAGGCGATCATTGAAAATTTAAGGTGAGCACAAATGCATGTCTGCCGTCCAGTCCCAATTTCCTTTCAATATTATGTGACAAAACATGAGGGAGAAATTTGGGAAAAGTCGATGCCCACAAAAAACAATGATGTATGCTCAAATAGAAGACTGAGAGCGAATCCTCGCAATCTCCATGTGGGATGCAAGAAAAGAATTGAAAATTTAATCTATATGAATGCAAGCCTATGAAGAATCACACCTACCTGAAAGTTCTATTAGTTGGGAAGAATTGAGTTAAATTTGACTAAATTGAACGATCTAATGTGCGTCTCAATTAAGTGAAGTGTGGTCCTAGGTTCTACAAGCACAATCAAAAATTAAAAGCTCTAATAGCCGTATGTGCATGTCTATCCTAAGTGCCACTCAAGTCGGGCCCCACCGTCACTAGAGAGTGAAACAGGCCACGACACACCACAGAAAAAAGTTTGAGGTCTTTTACACATACGAGAGTCCAAACAGACACTGTTATAAATGAGAAATTAATTACAAAACAAAATTGCAGAAAAATAACCTAAACTCTACGCTCTCTCACGACTCGACTCGATCTTAATTTAATTGCGGTTTTTCGGCCGTCGGTGAAGATGCGTCTGTTTTATACGAAACCACTCCACGTTCGTCGGGTACCTCGGAAAAAATAAGAGAGAGAATGGAAGAGAGTGACTCAAAAATTTATAAAAAAATACAGATAGGAAATAAATACGGACAAATAAAAATAAATAAATGCATAAAAAATGAAATTTTTATAGTGAAAAATTCAGGGGTCAGACTACCCGAATGCGAAAAACCAAAAACAATTTTTTAGATAAAAAACTAAGCCGTTTGCCTCCCGACAATAGTGCCATCTGACGAATCACGAAATCGTCGTGCATAATTTGCTTGAATGATCATGCATTTAATTATGATGTCGTTTCATTGTAGGCTGGCAATCGGAATCGGTCAACAAATAACCACAAGAAATTTAGTCAATTTTGATCAATGCGGTTTTATGTTTATTTTACTTGGTCAAGTCCCTAGGTCGAACTCAAGGAGGCAAAGGAATAACCTAGAATTTTGTCTATCAATGTTCTTGCACGGTTTTCAAGATGGCATTTTTTTGTATTTTTAATGCAAGTTTGGGATGAAAATGAAACTTTCTATTTTAAGGACTAGATAAAGAATATCAATCAACCAATGTCTGAAAAATATGAAACTTTGCCAAGATGACAATTATGATGAAATGAATGCACTCTAATGTTTTTGGAATTTTTGGATACAAGATAAATATTCTATGCATTTATGAATGCAAACACAATGAATTCCAATAATTAAATATAATTAATATTAAACGTAATTATTTTTACGAGATAAAATTGTCGAAGATCTATCACTAGGTGATTGATCTCAGAAAAATCCTAAACCTTAAATATACTAGTTTTAATACTTACTAAAAATTAAATATTGAAATATGCAAAAAGATTTTTAGAGGGCAAACGATGAACGCAAATTCAATTCTTTTTGGCATGATGTAACATACAACTAAATCTACAATACATATTTTTTCGGCAATTTTCAGAGCAATGGTTAATTAGTTATGAATTTTCAAGCACAGAGTGGGTAAAATGTTTAACTTTCTACAAAATAATTATTTATTAATTAACCATTGATAACAAAAATGTCAAACATATGCTAAAATGTAGAGAATTAGTTGTAAAACAAAGTGCCTATTTTTTATAAATAAAATAATGCAATGTAGAAGTTCGAAACAACGGGGAACATAGGGGTATTTCTGCAAATGATAATAATAAAATAATGCAGAAAGGATTTATTTGTAATTACTGCAACTCCTAGGGTTTCAGCTGCAAAATTTTCAAAGGGGCACGTGCGTCGCACGTGCCCTCTGGTCGGTGAGACTGGATGGAGAATAGGAGTCTTCCGGGGTCTTCCACGCAAATGTACCCACGCCGCACATGTGTATCACATGGAGGGAGGTCTTCTAGTAATTTGCAAATCTGGGGGGGGGCTTCAGTGTAAGAGTTCCCTCCCGTCACGTACCTCGCACGTGGGGAGGGCCTCGGGCCTCCCATCTGTTGGAGGCGTGCGATAGGGAGAGGCGGAGAAGCTCGTGCAAAGGAGTTGCTGCTGTGGCCGCCTTGAGCTGGCGAAGGGCATCGATGGAGTCGTTGTTGTTGGTGAAGCTTGTCAATGAAGATGACTCCCGGAACCAGCCTGGAGGTGTTGGCGATGGGAGTACAGCAATGGCGGTGAAGCCGAGGCTGAGGAGCAACTACGGATGGATGTTCTGGGTCGGTGGAGTGGTGGAGCACGGTTGGCGGAGAAGTCAGGCTTCAATGGAGATTGGATGAGTCGAATCTCCATCGACCGGATCAAGTAGCTGCTAGTCATTCCAAGCTGCAACAAGGCAGATGCCTTTGATCTCGTCGAGCTCGCAGAGGCGACGCTGTCACCGTCAACCCTTACTAAGCTATGTGATCGGCGGATAATGGATGGAGGGGGCGGTGGTGAGGTTAAATAGAAACGGAGAAGGGGCCGGATATGGGAGGGGCGATAAACGTGAGGACGAGATCGAGGATTGGTGGTAAGATTGGAAGGTTGGAGGCGATTGGAGTGGCGGCGGTCATCCCTAGATGGAAGGAGGCGGAGGCGCCACGATTAGGCGGGTAGAGATTTCGCGGGGAAGGCAGTGCCGGAGATTTCGTGGGGGCGGCATTGCATAATTGGGAAAGGGGGAGGAAGGAGACGATGTACAGGGCCCGTCCGATCAGCCGAGATTGGACGCCCCTGATCTCGCCACGGCAGCAAGAGGAGGACCGACAGGAGCACCTGCAGGGCACGTGCGCAGGAGGCACGTGATCCGCACGTGCATGTATTTTAATTTTTTTATAAAAATGAAGTATGAAAAACCCAAAAATGGGTGTTACGTGGCGGCTCGAGGAGCTCCATGTGTCAACCCCAGAAAATTCGAAAATAAAATAGAAAGGTAATTCTAGAATAAATAACAAATGACATCGAAAAAGTTTCTTCACAAAAATTGCTCATCTCGATGAGATCTACAACTTTCATGAAGACACCAAAATCAAAATCAATCATTTGTGTAAAGTTATATTTTTGGGGTATCCCATGTACATAGAATACCTTGATTTTTGGGTTTTCGAATTTATTTGTCATTTTTAAATCAGATAAAAATACGAAAAATTATGATAAATTCAAAGATAAATAGTTACACTTTAATCTTTTTTTTTAACTTTTATTAATTAAGAAAAATAAGAAATAAATTAAAAGACGAAAAAGATAATTTGTGTACAAACAGTTAGTGAAGACTCGAACTTAGTTAGTTTCTTTGATTTCATGCTCAGTTTGGATTTGGATTTTTGCATATTTTAATAAAACTTTCATCAAAGAAGACAAATGAAAAAGAAATAAAATAAAATGGGTAAATTGTGCACGTAAAATAATAGGTCAAAAACTGCTAAAATACAAAATGTACAAAAGAGGTCCAAACCCAACTTTGACATATGAACTCTGATTCACTTGAACTTGGTCTTGTTTTGAAGGTAATTGAATGTACATTAGTTCAAAAATAAGTAGTACCAAAACTAATACTGGATGGGGAAGATATTGAGGTTTTAGTCCAGAAATCGTAGAACTAATGTTTGGGTTTTTGGTTCACTTATTTAGGTTAGTGATTTTTTTTGTATTTTTCATTTATTCTTGTTAGTGATATGTACATAGTTAAGGTGGTTTTAGGCCATTTGGAGTTAGCATGAATTAGATAACATCAGGGAAGTTAATCTATTTTACATATCATTTTGGCTGAGATTTTTGGCTTCTTATTTTGTGCAAAAATAAGTGATAAAATGTAATTTTTATCAAATCATGCATGAATGCTAATTATGCAGAATAATTGAAGAAATACCAATGATTTTTAGAGATTAGAGCTTAATTAATGACTTTTAGAATGATGAAGCTGAAATTCATCATTGTCATCGATGGTTAGAGTGTCCTACCACTCCTACGAGTAACATCATTAGATAAAAGGAAATTAAATTTTCCTTAATCGGGCTGGACACTACCAGCTACTTGCTCCTTACATCGGAAGTTGTTCGAATTAGTGTCGACCTGGGCTGGAATGACTGTCTTGGCTGTCATTAGGTCGTCGATCTTTTGGGTCATATCAGCCATATTCTTCACTAGTTGAGCTAAGCAATCGAGAGCCGGGTTCACCGGTGGGGCCTCGGACGAATCAGTCGGATGAGGATGCTGACTCTGGTACTGTGTAGGGGGAGGCTGCTGGTAACCCTGGTACTACTGATGATGAGGAGACTAGAATGATGAGTATTGGGAATAATAAGAGTGTGGAGGACCAGAATACTGATGCTAATATGAAGAAATCAGTTGTTATTGATGGTACCCCTGATTGCGGTAGCATGACTGCTGAGGATCGTGCTGGTAATTATGCCTCCAAGTGTTGTTGTAGTTTGGAGGTTGTTGGTTTTGATGGGGCTGGAATTGTCTTCCCCCTGCTGCTGTTGGTGGTAGGGCCTAATGGCCATGTTCTGACCCTAGGAGTGTCCCTAAGGATGGGTTAGTTGTGCATCATTGTTCCACACACCATTTATTTCCTGTATTTGTGGCGGTGGTGGAACTGCACAATGTCGGCTGGCTAAATCTCGAGTTGGTAAAAAAACCATCTGAGTCTGAGGGTTTTGTGGCTTCTCGGAGGTCTGCACGTAGTATACGTGCTGGACGAGTTGGGGCGGCGGGGGACTCAACTGAGGAGGTTGTGCCGATGTCAGCTCCTTCTGCTCAACGGGAGTCTTAGTAGTGGATGACACAGAACTGCAGGCATTGGCATTCAATGTCCACACAAGCTGCTCTAGCTGTTGTGAAATTTGGTCGAGCTTCTCCAATGGTCCTCTTTTCTATCACGATGATCTTCTTGAGGTCATATGACCTTTTCTTATTGATGTCAACCTTGGAGAGGTGGCTCCCAATGATACTAAGGTTGGAGCTCTCGTCCTTCTCCTCAGTGTGAGCCACCATATTGATGGTTCTGTGGTGGCTCCAGGTATGGTGTCCTTCTGATATGCGCAGGATGAGGAGAGAGCAGTTTCTCCTTCATCCATATCTTCAAAGATATGCCAGATGACATCCTCATCCTTAATAAAGTGGGAGCCTCCACAGGCGGCATCGACCAACTTACGATTGTCAAGTGTTAGTCCACCAAAAAAAGTGTTGCACAAGGCGTGTCTTGGGGATATCGTGGTGGGGAAACTTCTCTTGAAGATATCGGAACCTTTCCCATGCCTCATAAATGATCTCATGGGGTTTCTTCATAAAGTTGGAGATCCGGGATCGCATCTAGTTGAGTATGCCAAGATGATAAAATTTGTGAAGAACGGCAGACTTCAGCTCTTCCCATGTCGTCACCACCTTCCTGAGGTGGTTCACCCAAAAACGGGCCTTGTCTTGCATGATAAATGGGAAGGCAGACATCTTTATCACTCCCACTAGAATGTTGGGATAGTGGGTCGTGGCGCAGATGCGACTGAATTGTCGTAGGAAGATGTAAGGTCCCTCAATAGTGTTGTCGTGAAATGATGAAAGGAGAGATAAAAATTGTGACTTCAACTCAAAATGGGTGTGAACTGCTAGGACCCTGAATCCACTCTGTAATGTGCCCTACCCTAGGGGTTGTAAGTCTGCTTCAATGGGGGCTTGGGTATAAGGGGTATCTCTCCTACTCCCGCTCCTCCTCCATGGACAGAAAAGTTCTCAAATTTCTCATGATGGAATTCTCTCTCCTCACGACCTTCCCTTTCAATTCTCCTCTGCAGATCATTTAACATATCTTGGAATGCAGTCTAGGCAAAGGCCTGATTGGTCTGCTGTTATTGGATCGCCTGTATGGATGTGAGAAGCTAACTATTGACCTCAGCCTGTGTAGTGTGTTGTTCATTCTCATGAGTCTGCTCAGGGTTATGCCACTGGGGTCCCTTTGTTGGACATGCGAGCCACGGCGAGCCATTATGCAATAATTGTTATTGCAATTCACTCCTTAGTCTGAAATAAAGAGTACATAATTTGCATAATAGGTCCCTTAGTACAATTAGGGTTATGTACCATGGCCATCTTGATAATCATACAGCTGTTGATTCAATTATTGAACCATAGAGCTGGTGCCTAGATGAATATCTAATGAGTTAGATTGAGGACTCATCAAGCACCGTCAAATGATTATTAAGAGATGAATCTCCCAGCCTGAGTAGGAGATGGCAATCCTATCTCATTTAGGTTGATATCTGACCGACCTCTTGATGCAGGTCCTCTGCATAGGAATAGAGATTCGGAGGTGTCGGATGAGTTAGGTCAAAGAGTTGACTTAACGAGATCGAGATAACCAAAGACCTATGATGAATACTGTCACATCACAGACAAACATCCTCTGACCAGAGACAGATTATATTACTATGTGTCTGAACATGTACATTTGGCAGACTAATAGGTTGATGACCTAATCAAGGTCTATACACCGGCGAGCTGGTGTGCATGTAAGGGCATATGAGTAATATGATCTCTCAAAGGGATCATACAGGTTCACTTGTGAACCGGGAGACATGAGCTCACTCATGAGGTATTGGGATTGACCAAATTCCATGCATGGTCATCATGCTTTAGAAGCATGATATGAATTTGAAGGTAAGATATATGCTTTGAGAAAGCATATGATCTGTACCATATCCCAAGGACCAAGATTGAGAAAACTTAATGATCAGACTATGAAGATGACAGTGTAAAAGTCATCATTATCTTCATGATGATCATGAGTCTTCCAGTATGCAGGATGTGCAGGTATTGGGAATACCTGAAGGGTGATTTGATCATAAACGATTGTATAACCATGACGCTTCCATTCCGAGGGAGTGATGAAACAGGTCTGGATTTTAGTGATTCCTCTCATTAGAGAAGTAAACCTAATCTTAGTCCATTTACTGGACATTGATCTGAATGAGATTCAGATGCAATGAGAAGATTAGATTTACGGTCTTGATTTAATCAAGCATCTATGAGAGGTCCATGAGATCTGGATTTGAGATGTGATCTCAATATCCAAGTCACTATACATGGAACAATACAATCGCCCTGTCCTTATCTCCAAGTATCTGAGGAGAAATAGCATTGTTCTTAAATGGTTTAAGAGCAATTCCATAAGATCTAAGCAAAGAGAAGTTGATAATCAAATATGATTTAATTATCATGATGTATGAGAAAATTATCCAATATAATTAAATGTGATTTAATTATTATGGATAAGAATAATGTGGATAGTAATATCCAATTTTTCCTAATATATTATAAATGTGATTTATAATGTATTAGAGAGAGTTAAATATAATTTATATTAGTAGATTAATTATTAATGTTTATTGGATACACATTGTTTATTAATTGAAAATGTAAATTACATTTGTTTTGGGTTGTGAATTTGATTCACAATATTCCAATGTCAAGATTGTAATATTCCCAAAATTAATTGAGAATTATTTTGGTGAATTAAAATACCAACAAATTGTTGTTGGAAAATAAGTAGAGAGAAAAATAAGGAGATGTGCAATCTCATGGAATCATGAGATTGCACTCCTCATTAGGAATGAGGGGGGCGGCACTCAATTCCCTTGGGGAATTGGTGGCCGTCCCCTCTTCCAAATAAGGGAGGCATCTCCTTTGCCTTCTCTCTCTCTCTCTCTCTCTTATTTGATTGATTTAGATTTGGTATTAATATTTATTTGATTTATCAAATATATTTTATCAAATTAAATCACAAGTTGTTGGCTTTTACCAACAACAATCTTGACCATTGGATTGTCATAAATCAATCTCAACCATTGATTTTATATGACACATGGATTGAGATCCATGGATCCCAAAACCCTATAAATAGAGAGGCATTCTTGGTTTCTCTCTTTACACATGCTATTGTAGCAAAACTCTCTCTCTCTTCTCTCATACTCGACAGCCCTCTCTATTGGTGGTCGTCCACCTTAGTGGAGGGAATCGTCGTCGCCCTCGCCTTCGTGCTACCGCTTCGACGCTCTGCGGTTCTCCGTCTACTTCGAGTGCTTCGCCCGCGAAGGAGACGTTCGATCTCGGGAGACGAGATCAGGAGCAATCGCGCTTGGATCAACTTCTTGGATTGCGAGGACACCGCGGTTCATCCCGCGCTCGCAAGCGATTTCTCCGACTCGGACTTGAGACAGGAGGTCTCTTCTCTTAGAGACTCGATCAACCACGCTTCAGAGGTATTGCATTATACTTGCTGTGGTTATAGATGAAAAGATCCTAGAATGGTTCTTGGATCATGTGGTTTCATCGAATAAATTTTAAAATTCCGCTGCACCGAACAACTAGTGCGACTAGTCGTTCTTCGTCGTATCCGATACGACGCTCACGCTTCCGTGATGCGCTTGAGGATCTCTCCATATCCTTCACCCTTTCCTCTGCCACTGGTCATTTCTAGATCTGAGTGTTGTGTTAGCTCTGGATCAGGTCTGTGATATATAATATCCAATGATCTTGATTAGTATCTTGCTTAGCACTAGTGATTGAGATGAATCCGGAAGTATGGGCAATTCTAGAATGTTTGTGAATGGAGCATAGGATATTGATAGAAATTAATTTCCATATGTAAAGGGTTGGTTCGGGGATAAGAGTAATCCTGATTTATTTTAAGAGGGAGCGCTAGCTCAGGATGTGAGTCCATCTCGAACATTGGATTTATTGGCAAAAAGTGAGCGTTGAAGGAAGAGAGAATCAAAGAATCTAAGGAGAAGTTCGCAAGATCCAAACCGACTACTTGGATATCATCCAAGTTATGGGAGATGCATGCAACATAGATAGATGTGGGTGTCGGCAAGGCCCCGACTAAGCCATCTGTGTGTTGACATCTCAAGAGGGTCAATAGGAGATTGATTATGGAGGAAATATTACAGAGGCAAACAAGAAATAAAAGGAATGTAAACTAGTAGAAGGCTCAAAATGAGCAAGTGTCAAAGAGATTGAAAGAAGAGAAGGAGTGCAAAATGCCCAAGTGCGAGATGTTTTTGATCTTGACCTAAATGAAACTAACAATCAAACCTCAAAATAATAGATTCACCAACTCGACCGACGAAGCCGTGAAGGCTCTACAATTATCCTTTGTGTTTTAAATTGTTATTCAGGCAATTATCTTTTAACAATCCTTAGAGGCTGCTCCTATAGGAGTGAGAGTACTGCCAGAAAAGTATCTTGTACTTGTCCTCCTTCCTTTATAACATGTAGTCTGCACTTTTTATGATCCTTGTAACCTTCCTAGATCCCTAATCAACCAAAGAAATAGATGGAGGAAGCCGATAGGCAAAACCACTACTTTAGACCTCGCTCGCAATGGAATCACCCGTGACCGTGCAAGGACTTACTCAGACGCAAAACGATGAGACAGACACCACTGTGAAGGCATGGCCTTAGCTCAATACTTCGGACAAGTTCTACGTTCTACACAAACGAGAACATCATCGTTAATCAGGCCCTACTCGTCCACCTATGATAGAAGCGCCATTACTTCAGAAATCCAGGCAATACACAAGGCAGCCACATACTGGGTTTTCGGCTCTAATCCTTATGATAACGCCCTCTCATTCAGGAAGGGGACCTTCCAATGCTACATGAAAACAAATAAGAGATTTTCTCACCTAATGCAATGAGTCCAATTAGTCAATTTTATTTAGGTCAAGTATTTTTAGTAGTCCTTTTTTTATTTTTTGTGTAATTACTTTCTTTGAGTGAATTCAATACAAGCACCAAACATTTTTGTATTGTCTCAACTTCCTATGTGATCCAAAATCAGAGGGAGAGACGGCAAAGCAATGCAAGGCGACACTAAGATGGAAATCTCACCTTAGTGCCTAAATGATAAATATCCAGTTAGAAGACTTATAATGCTTCCTAGCTCTCTCCATGTGAGATGCAAAACATGAATTTGTAAACCTATACTAAATGCCTGATATGAACACAGAAATCATCCTAAGCAGGCGATTGCTACATGTGAGAACCAAATACTAAACACTAAAATATAGTCCAATTGTCTGGTCTTCGATGCCACTCGGTGCCCACCACGGTGGGTTCTGCAATGTTGTATGTGACCTCTCTTAACATGCGATCTCAAGTCCAAATGTTGAACAATTAATCAAACTAAGTCCAAACGCGAAGACTATAGGTGCATACGAGGATAGTTAGATGTTTGGCCTTAATTTACACGATCAAGCAAACCTAAAAACTAAGGCTCATTCCACAAAACAAAGAAAAATAAATCGGAAAGCACAAATCACGAGAAACAAGGAAAACAAAGCGGTAGAAACCTCAGAAACACGGTGAGCTCCCAAGTGAGCAAACAATTGGAAATTAGGCCTGAGTGTCCAAAGTCCATTGTACCTGTATTATTACAAATTATTTAAGCAAAAATAAAAGTCTCTCTCACAAAAAATAAAATCTAAGCCTAAAATAATGCTACTTTCATCTCTCTCTCAAGAGCCTCATGCTCTGTCCTACTGGCTAGGTCATAATAGTCGACTCCTCATCCTAAGGCTGCATAGAATCACCTAGGCAATCCTCCTCAGTACGCAGTCCCATCACAAGAAGACAAAAAGAAGAGATGTTAGACAGTTCAAAAATGATAATCAAAGGAATCAATGAAAAAATGCCTAAGTAGTATAAAAAGACATACTACTCTACAAATTGATGCTTCTTAGCAACGGTGCCATTTGATGGCACAGATTTTGCAAGGGTCTAAAATGGTATCCTCACGGAAGTGAAGATATATTATTTCTGAGGCGGTGATAAGCTCGAAAATCGCCTCTTTAACTGTCAATGATTGTAGTATAGGAGACAAAATTCGATCGATCAAAAACCACACTTTCGAATATGTGGAAGCTATTTTACTTGGCAAGTATACCAAATCGAACATAGGGACACGAACCTCTTAATATCTTTAACGAAAATTATTGGTTAATTCAAGAGTGATTATTTTCTAAACCTGGGTCTTCATGCAGATGCAAATAATATGAAGATAAAGTAATGCAAAGACAAGTTCACGTGATGCATGCAATTTTTGTTTGATTTTTAAAATGTAAAAATAGGATGCAATGAACACAATATATGATGACATGTAAAATACAGGCATGCATGATAAATATGTACAAAAATGCCCTAAATTAATTGTTCAATGAACAATCAAAGTACTGATCAAATTCAGAGATAACTTTAGCAACTTGATAAATAATGGCACTTAAATTGTGAGCGGGAGAAACTATTTATCTTCCAAGATTTTAAAACTATGGTTCAGTGTCAAATCATGAATTAAGCTATGCCATTAAATAGAGGGTAAAATATGCAACGGAATGAAATTGAAATCAACTGAAACAGAGTCTATATGCTCAAGATATTAAAAAACAGAGGAAGGGCATAATTAAAATAAAAATGGATGAAAATAAAGATAAATATTACAAATAGGTCCCTGGAAAGACCCATTTGTAATTTCAGAAAATCGAAGAGCCCATTTGAATTACCAATACGTGGGGCATTTTTGTAGTTATTGAAAATTTGTGGGGCTTTAGTGTAAAATTCCCAAGCGCACACATGAGGCACGTGCCTAGGGACCTGCTAGTAATTAGAAGAAAGCATTGTGGCTGACTTGCAAATATCCCAACCCCTCACGCGCATGGCATGTGAGGGGGCTAGGCTAGGGAGACGACCCAGGCTCGGGCCACGTGGCAGCTACTGGCAGTTCGGCTAGTGGCTCGGTCAGTGGATTGAAGTCCCGAACCCACATATTTGATGACCTGATGTGGCATCATCTAGGTCATTGTATGGCTGCCATAGGGGCGCCATCCAACAACAACTGTACTTCGTCCTCCGTCGTGAAGATGTCGGGGTGAATGGAGCTCCGGCAAGGTTACCAGAGCTCCACCGGCTTCGCAAGAGGCCGTATAAGACCCTGGAATCTCAATGATCTCCTAGCGATGATGATGATGCGTGGAGAATCCACTAGGGTAGCGGAAGATGGATGCCGACGATGTATCACTAGAGGCGGAGGGGACGACCGAAGCAAAGTCATGATGTCTGACCATTGAAGACCTGCAAGCATTAGGGTAGCTGAAGCATGTTTTGTGTGTGCATGTGAGTGAGCTGAGTGATATGGGGTCCTGTAGGAGCGAGGGGATGGAGGACCGGAGCTCCTTCTCCAAAGAGCCGAAAAGGAGGTAGGGCGGAGGTGATCCTGACTATGGAGAATAGAGGAAGGCGAGCGTAGTAGTTGGGCAAAGATCGGGGATGCAAGGCGGAGCTTGGGTCGTAGTTCGACTGAAATGGGGTGGTGTGTGTGCATTGGATAAAAACGTAGAAAACCCAAAAAAAGATGAAAGTATTTACCTAGTCGGAGAAGGTTGTCGAATGGAGATGTGATGTTGGCTGAACACCGGAGGTGCTCTGGTCTTCGCTCAACCTGGATGATCATTCCAGGGGGCTCAACGGTGGCAGAGCCAACCTTGACACGACCATGGAGTCTGTGGGTCAACACCGGAGCTAAGGCATCATTGTAGCCCTCACTCTACCCTCAGTTTGTCACAGGGAGGTGGAGGAGGCTAAGGTTTAGGCTTGTATTGGTGGACAGTGAATAAGTGAAGTGGAGGGAAGGTTTTAATAGGTGGTGGAGACCGATAGTGTCATGGTGTAATGTCACCGTTTATAACAACTAGTGGAGTGATGTAAGGAGGAGCTGGGTGTTACGCGAGGGAGAGGGATGTGCGGGCTGCTTGGAAGTGGTGTTAGGATGAGAAGAGATGGTCAGGGGAGATGGTGAAAAATGGAAGGGGGTGATGGTGGTTCAAGGCATAACGGATGGGGAGGGGGGTTAGGCGAGGCAGAAGAAGAGCTTTCCACTATTGGATCATGCAATCCAATGACATCTGTAGAGATGTGGGTGGACGGTGATGATCTGATCCATCATATCAGATCCAGCAGTGCGGGGAGTGGCGGAAGTGTACGGTCTAGATGAGATTTGGGGATCTCATCCAAGGGTGGAGCGAATAGTGGTTGCGTGGAAGATGAGGAGTCATTCGATGGAAGACCCATCTAATGGTCGAGATGTTAGTGGAAAGGAATGGTGGAGATGCGATATGGCTGTGTGATTTGATGACTGAGAAGTTCGCAGGAGAGGGCAGTTGAGATAGAGCATGCCAGAGTTGATCCAAGGGCATAAGGCAATTACAAGTGGCACAAGGAGATGCGGTCGTGTGGTGGCTCCAGAGAGCGCCACGTGGTCGCTCCACAAAAACAAAAAAATGACAAAAATAAAGAAAATTGTGAAAGAAATAAGAGGTCGATTTAGCAAAAGGTCAAAAAATGAAAGTTGTAGATCTCGATGAGATCTACAAGTTTCATGTTGGTCAAAAATCCTAAAGATGTCATTTGTACAATGAAGAATTTTTGCAAGTATTTTTTATTATTAAAAACACCTAATTTTAAGGGTTTTATCATTTCTTTGTCTTTCTAATTTATTTTTGAAACCAAAATAAATATATACAATATTTTATCTAATTTTTAGGGGTCCTTAATAAATAAAAAAATAAAGAAAAATGTTATTAATAAATACAATAAAATTGGGGTAAGTTTTATTATGGGTGATTGATTTATTCATAAAGATGCGGAATTAATGAAGATTTCTCATGAGGTTCTTATTTTTCGAGAATAAAAATAGAGAATAATGATGATCCAACAGAGATTCATCATACCCCTATACTTAAATTATGCTCGTCCTCGGCCATCTAAAGAATTAAGGAGATGGATCAATTCCTAACAGTGCATGTGAATTTTCATGGCTCAATTTATCGAAGACCCTTAATTTGAGTGATCCTAAAATTATGGACTCAACCATGATTTAATCAAAAGGAGTCCAACTTCTCTAATTATCAGACTCTTTGTTTGTACATGAAAAATAGGGATATGACTTTCAGTATACTACATTCATGAGATTCTAGCTATGATGTTACCCAAGGTTTCAGTCCAAGAGACTCTCTTCTAGACCTAATCCACAACACTAAGGAATAAGTCAGTTCTTGCATTCAATCCATTGTCTCATTAGTTTGGTAGACTTGAACGTATAGATGGTCTTCTAGATGATGCAAGGCATTGGATTGTGTATATTTTTCTCTCCCTCACATTGGAACAAGGGGCCTCTTGGGTGCCTTATTATTCAACACATGTACATTTTTGTTGTTGATCAATGTGTCCATCAAGAGAATTCGGAGTTGTCTGCACTTATTTTCCTGAGAATACATTGGGGTGTGTCTCTTTTGAGTACCTAATATACCTTCGTCACCTAGACTTATATCACTTTATGATGCAGAGCTCTTTTTGGATGCTAGCCTCACTCCTTTGTCCCAATATTTTTTGGTCCAAGTGGACACTTTCAAAATGGTTGGGAGCGCTCGCCTTTGGTGGAAGCTCACAGAATTTGTATTTGTAATGATAGAGATTATATTTGTATGAGATAGCTTCTCTTTAATTTTCATTTCATTGTTTGGCTAGCTCCACTTCTTTTACCAAAAGCTGGCGCACACTGATCAACAATTAAATTAGGTATCAACACATCCTGGCACATAGGTCAATATCAAACGATAACATGCAAACTTGTTCACATGCTAGAAAGGGTTTTGATGACACTCAGATTTATTGAAGCCTTCATAAACTTCATCCCATCCTCGAGCATCATTAAATCATATCTAAACTCAAATCTCTAGTCCTAGTTCCTCAAGTGATAACTCAACTCATCTCATAATCATGCAGTTGTAAAAGTGTTGTGTTGATCATATTCTTTAGAAGGTAGAGATGAAAAGTACAATATAGCACTCAAATCTTTCAAACTAGGGAAGTATGGATTATTAACTTTAAAACCCTAATGACTAGGGCTGGCTAACTCAGTCTCTCAAGATCTCTGAAATCAAGTGTCTTTAAATCCTCAAGCCTTGTGGGATAGTGAATGTGTCAGGAATACACCAACTCCAAAGTTAGTGAATTTTCTGATCTTTATCATTGGCACATTTTTACGAATTTTAATTTTAAATTTTCTTTTCTTTTTTATGTCATCAGAGAGATACTGATTGGCCCAAGCTCATATGAATAGTTGAATTACTTCCATCCGGTATGGGTGGAAGTACGGACCGTTAGACGGCTACCCATGTTACTTGAGGACAGAGCCATAGACAGTGTCCTCTAAACCACCCACTATGCTAATGGAGACCGTAGTTCCCTCACTACAGAGTAGCTACTCATTTTTAAGCCTAGTAGTCAGAGTCTCCATCAAAGAAAAATTTCATTTTTTTTATTTTTATGGAGTTTTTGAATAAAGTTAATCTTTAATTTTTAAAAAGTTATTCCCTCAATTTTTAAAAAGATTTTCACAAAAATCAGTTCACTAGTATACCTAAACCCTAACCCAAAAGTTTTCAAAAATTTTAACATACGAGCTTTGGCTAAAGTATATATACAATAATATACGGTATACGAAGTCCTAATATATTAATAATTATTGACCGCTCTTTCTTTCACACCCAAAGGGCTTATTACTATATATCACGAATCTTTTGAAATTCTGCTTGTACCTTAGCGCCAAATATATATTTAATCAAGATTTCTTAGTAGCGAAAGCGCCCGGTAAGATTAACGATGATTCAGAGCGGACTATCGCTTTGATCTCGACTAAAGTCTACCTTCCCTCTCACTTGGAAAGCATAATAGCTCCATGCACCGATGACCCTAGGGCTCATTTCATATTTCTTTTCATTTCTTTGTGGTGTGGAAAATTGAGTACTCATTCTTGAAATGTCCTCATAGCACAAGTGATATGAAGCCATAGCTCCGGTTAAATACAAAGTGATATAACGGAACTGACTCGGAGGTTCCTCCATACTAAAAAACAATAAGATGGGAGTCTCTAAGTAATGGCCTGACAAATCAGGCTCACTATCACTAAGGCGACTACTCGAATCATTTCGTCGTTCAACAATTAACCCACACAAGTAATTGAGTAATTAAGAGCAAGAGTTAAAATTTATTATACCCTACTAAGAATGTATAATGGCAAGCAAGTACAGCTCGAACACAGGAAGCAAAGGAGCAGAGCAGGAAAGATAGAAATCAACGCACCAAATATCCTCTCAAACACTTAGCCAAGTTACACTTTTTTATGGGTTTTTAATTTATAATTATTTATTTTAATTTTTTTGTTTTATATTTTTGTATTTTGCTTTTTATTTTTTCTGATTTTGTATTTTCTTTTTATATTTTATATATTTTTAATTCTTTTTCTCTTAATATATATAAAGCTATATAAAGATTATATATACAATATAGGTAAGAAAGAGATAATATATATAAATATATAAATAGGTAAAAATAATAAAAATACAAGAAAAAATATTTTTGAGTTTTATATAATTTTTCACTATTTTTGTGCTTTTTTAGATAATTTTGCATATATATATATATATATATTTAAAGTTAAAAATACCCAAAATCACGGTTTAAAATAAATAGTTGAATTTAAAATGGAGATTAAAAATATAAAACAAAGTCAAAAATTCTCTCAATTAATTTTAAAATACAGGTAATAAAAAAATAGAACCAGAAAATATAAATATTGGATTTTTAGGGATTTTATGAATTTTTATAAAGGTTTTAGAGTTTTCTATTTTTTTGAGTTTTCTGTTATATTTTTTAGTTATTTTTGGTCTGAAGGTCAAAAGCACATAGATACATGAAATATATTTTTTTTGTAATTTTTCAAAAGGCTTTTACAATTTTTATTTATTTTCGTTTGCAAATAGGGACAAAAGGGCACGTTTTTTATTTTTTATAAATAATAAAAACTTCAAAAAGCAAAATAAAAACTATGGCATGGAAGTATAATGCAACATGGAGCTATGCCTATTTTGTGGATTTTTTAGAGGTTTATAGATGTGTGAAATAAATACTAGATATAAAAAGAAAAATCAATACCGGTAGGGGTATTTTTGTAGACCTGAATGCAATTTTCCCAAAGATTTATAACTGAATATAAAATTTACTAGACCAATTAGAAATAACCAAAGCCGTGAGGGCTTCTCTACAAAAATGCCACATCTCACGTGTAGAAACACGTGAGTCACTAGTAGGAATCAGAAGTGCAATTATCCGAAAACCTTAGGGCCAACTTGCAAATTTACCAAAAAGTTTACACTTAATATTCAAAATATTTGACCAAGTGACTATTAACCACACCCGTGAGGGTCTGGTTGCAAAATCACCAAGTTGGTCGGCCGATTAAGCCTGGAACTAAAATATAAATAAACTAAATGCGGGGGTCTTAATACAAATATTACAAAACATTTTAAAGCAACAGATGAATGTTTTAGGGCTAAATAATAAACTACAAAATTGCTCGGTGGTGAAGTCGCAAAATACCCAACATGCACTGGATGCAACGAATCTGACGGTTGGTGGAGACCTAGGCGTCGAAGCTCAATAGGACGGTCGTGTTCCACCCTTGAAGAACAGGGAAGAACACAGGCCCGATCGACTTCAATCGATGATGGCGTGCTGCTCCGACCACCCGGAACGCTTGCGAGAGGCGCAAAATGTCGTCCAAGCCTCATCGCGTCGGATGACTCCTTCAATCGAGGTCCTGGAACCGTGTCGATGGAGAAAGAGCTCGGGGAGTATCCGGGCTCTAGGTACCTCACACCTTGGTAAAAATCGACCCCTCGTGGGGTATCAAGCTTCCAGACCAGCAAAGAGTAAGCACAGCGACACAAAAGGGGGTTCTGGGAGCTTGGTGGGTGACGGAGTTGAGTAGAGTGAGCTGGTGGAGGAGCTTCTGGCGGGCGGCGGAGTTGAAGCACCTATAATCAAATCCACGGTGGATCTGGTGATCTGGAATGGGTCGGGGCATAGTAGAAGCGAAGGGGAAGAAAATACGGGCAATTGCAAGGCGTGGGAACAGTCGGAGATGGAGGTGGAGGCTCGCCGGAGGTCAGCTCCGACAAACTACAGGGGATTAATCTACGATGAATGTGAGCGATGATACACAAAATAGAGCACGGGGAATTATCCTAGGATTACACTATGTTAAGAAAATGCAAGAAAAGTGGGTAAAAACTCATGTGATCCCATCGGAAGCATGCTCTGACGAAGCAACTCCGGCGAGCATGGACCGTCCTCGATTCGACGCAGTGCACCAAGAGAAGATCCGCAATAACCTCCTACTGTCACCAGGAAGCCTGGGGGGAACTTAGATCTAGAGCAAAGTGGCAGAAGAGGGATCAAAAAATGAATGGAAGGTCGAAGGCGGTTTTTATACATGTTGACGAGCAGGCCTCAAGATCTATGAAGATCGAGCGAATCGAGGATGCAATCCCCAAAGACAACCTTGGGCGTGAATCATGTATAATCGGGGAGAAAAAGTCAAGAAGGATTCATCCCGAAAGAATGCAAGGATCAACCTCGATAAATCCATGAAATAGGACAAAAAAATTAATCTGATGTAGTGCAGACCTCGGTCAGAGAGTTGATCGAGGTCAACCAACGGGGAGATCTGGTTGGTCCACGTGGACTAACCAAAAATCCCAAGAAAAATTATTTATAAAATCGATTTAAAATAATAAACAATTTTATTAATTTTAGGCTATAAAAGAAAAAATATTTATTATTTTCAAAATTATTTGTTTATGATTTTTCTTTATTATTTTGAGGTTTGTAATTATAAGTTACCTTTTATGGGTTATATATAGGTATATTTATCTATATATTTTTATATTTTATTTTTCTTTTGTATTTTTAATTTTACTAATTTAAGTTATTATTTTATATATTTATCACTTAATTTTATACACTTAAATATATTTTTATTTTATTTTTTTGATGTATTATATACACTTAAATAAATAGATGTATTATCTATATAGGTATAGATATATGTATTTTATCTATGTATTTTATACGAGTATTTTATTTTTATGTTTTCTAAATGTTTTAATTCCAATTTTGATATGCACATATATTATAAATAGTGTTTACAAAAATAATAAAAATATAAAAAAGTAAAAATAATGAATTATAAATAAAATGAATATTTTAATCGGCACAACTATACAATAGGGGTCCAAAACCTAGCTTTCAAACTGTAAATGCAAAATAAATGAAACCACCTTTATTAAATAACTTATTAAAAGTTATATAAATTAAAGGTGATTTTGATATATTTTGAGTTTTTATTTGAGAGATACAGGTCTGGGAAGTTGGGGTTTTGGAATTTTATTTAGATCATAACTTTTTATCTGTACATTATTTTTTTTATGAAATCAATTTTGTATTTTTCTATATTTTATTATCTACAACTTTCATGTACAAAGTTTCTTTATTTAAAGTATAAAAAGTGGAACTAAAAATATGTCCCAAAAATGAAAGAAAAATGAATAAAATAAAAGGGAATTTTATTTGTATTTTGGCCCTTATCTCCCCCTACTTTATTCCTTGTCGACCTAGTCATCGAGATGCCTAGGTCTCCGGGTTTAGGGTCATAGAATATTTTCAATATTTTATTTTTTTCTTTTCTTTTCTTTATTCCATAATTTTGTCTTTAAAAACCATATTTTATACTATATTTACACACAAATGCATGAATGCTAAAATGCATGAATTAATGGTATTTACACGTATTTACTAAGGTTTTTAAGGCCAAAATGATAGAATAAAGATGATGAAATGGAGGTTTATCATCCCCCTATACTTGCCTTTGATAGTCCCTAGCAAACACTTATGTAATAAGTGCAGGAAAAGAAAACTAAAGAAAAGAAAAAGAAGAAAGATGGATTAAATTTAATTATCAAACTTGTCTTCACAAAATCAAAGTTTGGAGCACAAGTCGGACCTTTGAAATTTTTGTGCGAGCGGAACCTTAATGGGAATCGGATTTGAAATCCAACAGCCTTCGAGAATCCCAAAACTCTGCTCAAATCTCCTCATTAGCCAGGTCAGAATACTTCAATTCATATACAAACCCTTATGACTATGAATCTGACTCATATAGTGTAAGTGATGGTGGCTCTCCCCAACTGAACTGATAGAGAGACTGACTTCTCCAGCATGACAACCCAATGATTCCCTAATCTAATAACTCCTTCCTCGAGGAGCGGGGTATTCCCTTCTAAGTTCAAGTGACAACCAGCTCAAGAGAAGGGGGTGACGAGAAGAATGGGCGGTGGCCAGTGCAGCTACCTATTCTAGAATGCAAGAACAGTGTAGTCAAGTCACCCAGCTGCAGGCTCACATGATTTGACTTTGAAGCTCATGTTTTCTTATTTTCTATACAACATACATATACTATGGTAGGCATCTTATTTTCAATCAGGCTTGTCCACTTTTTTTGGAGTTCTCTCTCTCTCTTTTCATATACTATATATAGCAGCATATACATAGGGAGTTTTTCCTCTTGAGCAAGTAGACTATCCCTCATTTGAAGCTTTATTGCAACCCACACTCTCCTAACTTCAAAATTCATCATCACTGGACGGGTTGGGGTGCACTTCCCTCCCTAGAGGAGGACAAATGTTTCCACTTGTGTGCGTCTCATACCGGAAAATCCAATCCCCTCACCATTCCAACTGAGTTGAGCCAAGTGAAAGGTGTAGGTGTCTAAGTTAGGTCATTATCAACAAGAGTCGCGTGTGTGCTCCAAAATACTCTACTTAGGCAGTCAAGAATCCATTGAACCAAGTCTCACAATTCTCAAAGAATTAAGTCAACTAGATCTGAAGTGCCTCAATTCCAGCTCCTATAAGGTTCCTGTTATTAGATAGATTTAAGGTCCAACTAAGCTCCAATCATCGAATTTTACTTAGACTTGTTCCATTATCAAACTCAATCCGAAAAAATGATCATGCTATGCAAATGCTATGCAGAATGCAGAAAATATTTTTGTGATGCAATTTTCAAATATTTTGAACTTTTTATGGATTTTTGAAAAGGTTGATGCATATGTAATCTTTTTGGTATTTTCAAAAAGGTTTTTCAAATGTTTTTTTTATTTTTACTTTTGCAAATGTTTTTGTGATTTTTGAAAATAAAAGATTTTGGATAAAAACTAGGTCGAAATATTTAGACAGGGATGCATCTTATATTTACAAGAAGTAAATTTTAATAATTTACAAAGGGTAAGTGGTCAACTTTATAATAAAAAAATTTCGGTGTGATGTATATATTCCTCAAACTTATTTGAAAAAGGTTTTTCAAACAATTGTTGAAAACTATAGTCCAAAAAACTTTGTACAAACAATTTTTTACAAACATGTACACACATTTGAAAATCATTATGCAACATTTTTTCAAACAGTATATATAGATTTTTCAAATATTTTTGCAACCATTTTTCAAACCATTAGCAAATAATTTTTCAAACCTTTTTATTTCATACAAATAAAATAAGTTTTTCAAACAAAATATTTTTACAAAGGTTGAAAATATTGAATAAACGTTTTCAAAAAAGTTTTCAAAAGATTTGACAAAAAGATTTTCAAACTATTTTTCAAACATTTTGCAAAAAACATTTTCACCTGATTTACTAACCAATAAATACAAAATGAATTTGGGAATAAACAACATCTTTTTATTAAGTGATTTTAATTAATTTAATTAGTGTTTTTAGCCAGATTTATTAATAAAAATATGAAAGTACGAGTTATGACTAAAGTATATACGGAGTATATACGACCCCCTATACATAGCTTGAGCTATGTCCTCATAGATCAGAGAGAAATAGAGAAGACATAACTCGTACTGAGCATAGGAAAATCTACAGAATAAACGAACGAAGAAATGAACCAATGAGAAGTTGACCATCCCCCCTATACTTAGGATCAAATAATCCTAAGTATAGCAGCATGTACACAAAGCAGGGAGGGTCAAGGGTGGGAATGAACAGATCGTACTCAAACTGTCTCTCCCTATACTTAGGTTAAAATATCCCTAATTATAGACAAGAAGAGGAGACAAAGGAGATGATCGAAAAAATGGCAAAACTCGGGATGCACACCCCCTATACTTAGGACAAAGTACGTCCTAAGTATAGAAGACTGACAAAAAGGGGTGACACCTTCTCGGTAGAAAAAGAAAATAGAAGAGGAAAAGAAGAAAAGAGATAGAAGAAGAAATATGAATCAACTCGGGGTGCACCTCTCCCCTAAACTTAGGATAAAGTACATACTAAGTATAGCAATGATGCAGGAGCTGACACCTTGTCGGTAGAATAAAAGGGAAAAGAAGGAAAAGAAGAAAAGAAGAAAAGAATTCAAAAATGTTTTGATTTGCTTTGTCTTCTACTGCCTCTATTAAAGTATTCCACTCATCCTTGAAAATCACTTGAACGGAGTCAATGACAAACATAAATGTATCATGTTCAAGATAAGTCATCAGGAGTTGTCCATTGACTACAAATGGTTGTGTGTCAGCTGAAAAACCAGATAGCATTACGCTCCCATTGTCACGCACATGCCTCACTATAAACAACCCATTCCATTTGCTCTTCAGTTTACCTGGAAAGATCCTTAATTTCGCATCAAATAGCCACACCTTCTGACCCAGCTCGAAGGATTTGCGGCGGATACGCTTGTCATGCCATGTTTTCACCTTCTCCTTGTACATCAGGCTGTTGTCGTATGCATAATCTCCGAATTCCAATAATCTGTTCAGGTCCACTTTCCGATTCGTTCCGGCTTTCTCGGAATCCAAATTACAAATATTGATGTCCCATAAAGACTTATGAATCAGCTCAATGGGAAAATGACATGGCTTTCCATACATAAGATGGAGGGAGACATTCCCAAGAGTGACTTGTAAGTGGTTCTGTATGCCCAAAGAACTGAATCAAGAAGCTGAGACCGATTCTTGTGATCTAGACGCACAAGCTTCTGTAAAATTATCTTGGTCTCCCTATTTGAACAATCAGCTAAGCCATTGGACGATGGGTGGTATGGTGAAGCGACACGATGTTCTATGCAGAATTCCCGAGTTAGCTTCTTCATCTATTTGTTTATGAAATGACTACCCCCGTCAGATATCAGAATATTGGGAATCATGAACCGTACGATGATGTGATCTTTCAAAAATCGACAAACAGTCCGACAGTCGGCGGTTCAGGTGGGAATAGCCTCCACCCAGCGACTTACATAATCGACAGCAAGCAAAATGTATTCATAGCCCAGGCTGTTAGGAAATAGACCCAGAAAGTCAATGCCCCATGAGTCGAAGATGTCTGATATCTGAATGAACTTTAGAGGCATCATGTCTCTCATTCCTATGGTTCTACCCATCTTCTAGCAGTCAGTGCAACACTTGACATAATCTTCTACATCTTTGAACAATGTGGGCCACCAGAGACCACTCTGAATAACCTTTGTTGCCATTCGTCTTCCTGTATGATGTCCTCCAGATTCTTGATCATGACAAAGTGCACGGACATTAGGAACTTCCTCCTGAGGGATACACCCTATCCATATGTAGTCTGCCCCTTCACGGAATAGATATGAATCCTCCCACTGGTAGAAATGGATTTTAGACAAAAATTTGTCTACTTTGAGATTTGGCCACTCTTATGGATTCCTCTTAGTCACAAGATAATTCACAATATCAGCATACAAGGGGAGCGAGATGACTGACAGAATGGCCTCGTCTGGAAAGGTTTCTGTGATCGGTTGCAAGTTCGGCTCAGGAGAATCAAGTACAAGAAGTCTAGATAAGTGGTCGGCCACCACATTCTTGACTCTAGGTTTATCTCTGATTTCAAGTTCAAATCCTTGGAGGAAAAGGATCCTCTGGATAAGACGTGGTTTGGCATCCTTCTTCTGCTGTAAGTATCAGATGGTCGAATGATCTATATAAATAATAACTTTGGACCCGAGAAGATGAGATCTAAAGTT
Source organism: Ottelia alismoides (assembly GCA_037367405.1). Lineage (NCBI taxonomy): Eukaryota > Viridiplantae > Streptophyta > Magnoliopsida > Alismatales > Hydrocharitaceae > Ottelia > Ottelia alismoides. The sequence continues at coordinate 257,051 of JAZKJV010007838.1, read as the reverse complement.
TTCCAATGTAAAGACTACCACTAGCAGCTCCTTTTCAATGACTGTATAGTTTCTTTGGGCTTCATCGAGTGTTCAACTAGTGTAGTAAATCACAAATGGCACATTGTCTTTCATGTGTTCGAGCACAGCACCAATGGCATAATCTGATGCATCTGTCATTTTCTCAAACGGTTGTGTCCAAATTGGCGGCTGTAAGACAGGGGCCTGAGTAATAAGTTCCTTCAGTTGATTAAAGGCAAGAAACACGCGGTCATCTACAACGAAATCATTCTCCTTGCCTAGCAACTCGGTCATTGGTCTGGCCAACTTGCTAAAAACTTTGATAAATCACCGATAAAAACCGACGTGGCCCAAGAATGACCCGACCTACTTGATGGTTGTATGTGGCTCAAGTTTAGAAATGGCCTCCACCTTGGCAGGATCAACCTCCATGCCACATTTAGAAATAACGTGACCCAGCACAATTCCTTCATTCACCATGAAGTTGCTCTTCTCCTACGAGAGCACCAGATTCACATCACAGCACCTCCGTAAAACTCTGTCTAAATAATCAAGACATTGATTGAAGGAGTCCCCGTAGACCGAAAAATCATCCATAAAGACCTCAAAAAAATCCCACAAAAATTGTGAGCATACACCTTTGAAAGGCCGTTGGGGAGTTGCATATCCCAAATAACATCCGTCTGAAGGCGTGCGTACCAAAGGTACAGGTGAACATGATCTTCTCTTAGTCCATCCAAGAAGAAGAAGTATTCCTTCACGTCCAATCTCTCAAGAATCTGGTCGATAATGGGTAACGGAAATTGGTCCTTCTTGGTGGCGAGATTCAATCTTCTATAGTCTACACACACACGCCAAGAAGTGGGTACTCTAGTCGCGATCTCCTCTTCTTTTTCATTCTTTACAATGGTGATCCCTGATTTCTTTGGTACTACATGCAGAGAGATCACCCATTTGCTATCAGAGATGGGATAAATGAAACCCGCATCGCACAATTTTTAAATTTCCTTCATAACAACCTCTCGTGGGTTTGGATTTAGTCTTCTCTAAATTTCTCGGGAGGGTTTGTTGTCTTCATCAAGGAAGATGCGATGCGAACAAAAGGACGGATTGATCCCATGGAGATCTGAAGTCTTCCAGCATATTGCCTTGCGGTTACGTTCAAGAACCTCCATCAAATGAGATTCTTGATCTTCAGTCAAATGCGCGTTGATAATGACTGGATACATGTTCGGTTAACCCGCAAGGAAGGCATATTCCATATTGGAGGGCAGTTGCTTCAGCTTTGGCAGAGTCGGAGCGGCTTTAGTGGTGACTTCAGCTATAGAAATGGGTGGTGGTTCTTTCATCTGTTCGAAGTCCACCATGTGTTGTTCTACCTCATCATTCAATAATTTACAGAACTCTTCAATGACTTCTTCATTGCAGAACTCTTTGATAACTTGCCCTTAGTATTGGAGGCACATCCCCACCTAGGTCTCCTCAAATAACTCAGCAAATGTCTTATCATGATCAATCTGGGGAAATTCGACTGCGTTCTCCAATCCCTTGTCCGAGTAGAGGAATTCATGGATCTCATTATCATCCATAAAGAGGTTGGTGTCTTGAATTTTGACCAAAAAGTCGCATTCTTCGGAGTGATTGGTCACTTTGCACATGCTGCAAATGTTCCTTCTGGCTGTCTTGCATCAGACACGGTCTCTATCTTGATTTTATTACTCTTGGAACCGAAGGTGATTTCTCTAGTGCCATAATTCACCACTGCATTGGCTGCTCGCAGGAACGATCACCCAAGTATGATTTACGTGAGGAGCAAAGGAGTGGAGACATCCATATCGAGTACGACAAAATCAACTATAAATTATTTCCCTTGAACTGTGACTATCGCATCTTCCAACATGCCCCTAGGCCGCTTGACTGATTTGTCTGCGAATTGCAGAATTATCTTTGTGGGTCTGAGCAGTCCTAACCCGAATTCTGTAAACAGTGAGGCTGGCATCAGGTTGACAGAAGACCCATTGTCCAGCAAAGTACGTTCGAACTCCTGATTGAATATCTGACAACGAACAAGCGATTCTCCCTTATCTAGCTTCTAATCCAAGAGATTGCTAATTGCGTTGAATGTGGCCATTGTAAGAATTTGCTTCTCAGATTTGCCACCTTTTCTTCTGGAGTTGTGAGGGTGAGGCCTACGCTTATTTGTACATGCATCTTTCAGTCCTTTCTTCACAGCTGACATGTACTCAAGATCTTTCATCAATTGCATGTTCAATATCAAATTCTTGATAATGTCTACAATGGCAGGATCTGACAAAGTATTTTTCTATTTTTTCATTTTTTGTGCTTTTTCATTGCTTCTGGAAAAGGAATATTTATAGAATCTTTAATAATATCATTCAAGACTATGTCCATATCATTGTTTACAAATAGATGGTGAAAAGGTATAGAATCATCTACAGTATGTCGACCAAAAACTGCAGGCCTGGCTTCTGGTGCTGACATTGGACTCGCTGCAGGTGCAACATTCTTCATGCCAAGAGCTTGTTTTGGGGTATGTGCAGGCGTCTCCAATGCTGGCTGGCCTCCACCGAGACGATTGTCATATTTTTCTATTTTTGTATTTTCGTATTTTCTTCATTTTTAGTGATTTTTCTGCAGATGGTGTTCCTCCAAAAGTGTTGCTTGGCCCTCGTGCTGGCCGGACTAACGACTCCCCGCTAGATGCAATGTGCTTTCCTTTCGTAGTTGCTAATGGCTGCAACACTATACCGCTCTTGAGAGTAACAATGTTAGATATAAACAAATCATTTTTACATGAATTGGGCAGATCACTGCAAGCTACCTGCTCCTTGCGGTGAATATTATTAGGATTGGCCTCAAAATGGACTGGAATGACGGTTTTGGCAGCTGTCAGGTCGTCTATATTCTGGGTCATCTCAGCCATAGTCGTCACGAGTTTCTCCAAACAAGCAAGAGCTGGGTTCACCGGTGCAACCTCAGAGGAATTGCCCACTTGGGGCCTCTAGTTCTGATAATGTGGGGGATGTTGTTGTTGGTAGCCCTGTGAGAATTGTTGAGAAGGAGAATGAGAGGGGCACTGTGAATACTGATGAGAGGGATAAAAATTTTGATATGATGCATCCAACTATTGCAAAGAAAAGCCCTGATGACGGTAGCCGGTATGTTGTTGGTATCCTTGCCTCCATGTGTTCCCATATTGCAGATGCTGCTGGTTTTGGGATTGGTAGGGCTAGAAGTTTCTCCCTCCAAGCTGTTGTTGGGGAGGTGGTCGGTTAGCTGAGTTCTGACCCTGGGGATGTCCCTGAGGATGGATCAGTTGTTGTTCTTGTTCCCACACACCATTGATCTCTTGAATTTGCGGCAAGGGAGGAGGAAGTTGCTCTGGGTAAACTAGTTGCAGCTCTAGTTGATAAACAACCCTGGTTCTGGGACTGTAGGGGCTGCTCTGGGACCTACACGTAATATACGTGCTAGACTGGTGGAGGTTGAAGGAGACTCGATTGAGGAGATTGTATCTTTGGTGAGTCCTTCTGCTCAGCTAGAGTTTCAGCAGTTGCAGATACAGAGTTGTATGTGTTGGTGTTCAAGGTACGGACTAGCTGCTCCAACAGTTGAGAAATCAAGTCGAGCTTCTCCAAGCCCTGGGTTCTCTTCTCAATAACAGATAGTTTTTCGAGGTCCTGCGACCTCTTCTCAATGATGTCGACCTTAGAAAAGTGGCTCCCAATAATGCTGAGGTTGGAGCTTTCATCCTTGTCTTCAGTATGGGTATATATGTTTACAGGCTTGCTGATGGCGGCCGACATCTTCATGTAGGCACGTGATGAGGACTGAGCAGCCTCTCCTTCAGCCATCTCCTAAAAATTGTTCCACACAATGTCCTCATCTTTGTTAAAATGCGAGCCTCCGCAAGCGGCATCGACGAGTCTTTGGCTTTCCAGTGTCAACCCACTAAAGAAATGTTGCACGAGAGTAGTCTTGGGAATCTCGTGGTGGGGACACTATTCTTGTAATTCTTTGAATTTCTCCCACGCTTCATGGACTGACTCATGGGGTTGTTAGCAGAAGCTAGAGATGCGAGCGTGCATTTGGTTCAGAGAACCGAGAGGATAAAATTTGTGAAGGATTGCAGATTTTAACACCTCCAATGTCGTGATTACCTTCCCCAAGTGGTCAAACCCAATACAATGAAGTATAAGGGGAGATCCTTAAGCGCATAATGGAAGCCTGAGCGTCGTATCGAATACGACGAGGAACGACTAGTCGCACTAGTTTCTTGATGCAACAGAAATTAAAAATTTTTCATGTGACGAAACCACATGATACAGGAACACTTCTCAGATCTTTTCGTCGAAGCCATAAACAAATAATAGGATTACCTCTTGAAGCATGGTTGCAATCGAGTCTCTAAATGAAGAGACCTCCTGTCTCAAGTCCGATCCGACGGAGGAGATGCTTGCGAGCGTGTTGATGAAACACGTGCTCCTCCCAATCCATGTTGATGATCCAAGCGGCGGATCTCCTGATCTCGACACACGAGACCCAACGTCTTCTTCTCGGGCGAGGCGCACCAAAGGAGGCGGAGATCCACGAGCAAACGATCGGGCAGTATATCGATGACACTGCGGCGATGGAGACTCTCTCTAGGGCATCCATAGTAGACGAACACATGAGAGAAGGAGAGAGGGCATGTAGAGAGAAAAAGAAAGAGAGAGACTTATGTTCTCTTGTGTAAAGAAGAGCAAAGGGGTGCCTCTCCTTTTATAATATTTTGGGATCCATGGATCTCAATCTATGTGTAACACAAATCCAATGGCTCTCATTGATTTGTGTTTCTTTTAATGGCTAAGATTTTGTTGGTAAAACCAACAACAATTAATTTAATTTAGATTATATATATATTGATAAATCAATATGATCTAATCACAAATTAAATTAATCAAGCTTGGAGATTATGGAATGAAGATTGCCACCTTCCATAATATGGAATTTGGTGGCAATCTCATGTAATCTCATGAGATTACATTATTCCATGGAAATCTCCAAGATTTACAACAACACTTGTTGTAAATTATTCAACAAAAATAATTCATAATTATTTTGTGAATATTGCAATCTTTCCATTGGAAAAATATGAATTACATTCACAACCCAAATAAAATGTGAATTACATTTTCAATTTAATGTCCAATGTGAATCTGATTCACATTAGCATTTAATTAACAAATGTAAATTACAAATAGCTCTCTCTTATATAGTATAAATCACATTTACAGTATATATGATTAATATGGATAGTGCTATCCACATTATTCATATCCATGATAATTAAATCACATTTAATCATCTTGGATCTCTATTCTCATGTGCCGAAACAATGTGAATCACATTCACATTATTTACATCTTTGATAATCAAATCAAATTTAATTATCTAAGATAGCTCTCTTTATAATATGAATCGAATTCATATTAATCATGATAATTAAATCACATTTAATTATCCATTTTCTCAATGCTCGGATACTTATATCAGCAATGAAATTATCCTGAACTCTTTCATGGATAATGCGCTTTCTCCGCGAATATTTGGAGATAAGGACATGGCGATTGTATTGTTCCACATATAATGACTTGGATATTGAGATCACATCTCAAATCCAAATCTTGGGCCTCCCATAGATGCTTCATTAAATCAAGACTGCAAATCTAATTTTCTCATTGTATCTGAATCACATTCAGATCAATGTCCAATATTTGGACCAAGTTCAGATTACTTCTCTACTGAGAGGAGTCACTAAAATCCAGACCCGTTTCATCACTCCCTAGGAATGGAAGCGTCATGGTTATACAATCGTTTATGAGCACATCACCCTCAAGTATTCCCAATAGCTGTACATCCTGCATACTTGAAGACTCAGAATAAAACATGAAGTATAAGATCAATTTTACACTGTCTACTTTAGAGTTTTATCATTAAGTTTCTCATTCGATCATTTGGAGTCGGTATCGATCATATACTTTCCAAAAGCATATATCATACCTAGGTTTTGATCATATACTTTCCAAAAGTATATATCAAACCTACAAATTCAGTCAAGCTTCCAAAGCGAGACGACCATGCATGAAATTTGATTCTTCCCAATATCTCATGAGTGAGCTCATGTCTTCCGGTTTGGTAACTGAACATGTATGATCCCTTTGAGAGATCGTATTACTCATATACCTTTGCATGCACACCAGCGCGCCGGTGTATAGACCTTGATTAGGTCATCAACCTATTGGTCTGCCAAATGTACATACTCAGACATATAGTAACACATATTTCTCCGGTCAGAGGATGCGTGCTTATATCATGACAGCATATGATGTAGGACCTTGGTTATCTCGATCTTGTCAAGTCAACTCTTTGACCTAACTAATCTGACACCTTCGAATCTCTATTCCTATGCAGAGGACCTGCATCAAGAGGTCGGTCAGATATCAGCCTAACTGAGAAAGGATTGCCATCTCCTACTCAGGCTAGAGATCATCTCTTAACAATCATTTGATGGTGCTTGATGAGTCCTCAATCTAACTCTTTAGATGTTCATCCAAGCACCAGCCTCTATGATTCAATATTTAAATCAACAGTTGTATGATCATCAAGATGGTCATGGTACATAACCCTAATTGTACTAAGGGACCTGTTATGCAAATTATGTATTCTTCATTTCAAATTAGGGAATGATATTTGCAATAACATTTATTGCATAATGGCTTGTCGTGGGCTCGCATGTCCAACAATCTCCCACTAGCCTTAAGAGCCATTAATGGGCTAATCATTTAAACCCACACTCATGTGACAACCATAGGCTATTTAGAAAATAGCTAGGTAAGCTGATCAGTCACTATGTTCCCAAGAGACTATGCCAAGTCCTTTTACGGCACTTGCATATCTCCTAGTAACAGTGTTTGCATCCAATGCGAATGTTGCATCTTATGCAACCAATACTCAATTTTGTTATAGTGTCCTTGACACTATAGCTCGATAATTACTATAACCAGTATGTCCATAATCCTTATCAGAATACCTTTATTCCTGGAGATTTCTATCTCCTAAGGTGTCTACAGTTAAGACCCTTATAGATTATTATCTATAAGGTCTTAAACTTTTGAAGATAAGACTTTGAGATCACTAATTCTAAATTTCATCATCTTTGAAGATATTGTTATTACTGCAATCAAGTGTTCAATCACCATAGTAGGATCAGTATCTGTTTACTACTCTCACTGCATGGCAGACATATGGCTTTTGTACACATCTATCATACACCCGGCTTATCGGAACCGATGCACAAGGGCAAGCAGTTTTAGCATTCACATCCTCAACTCCTTGAGGTGCTATCCCTTTAGAAAGGTTAGTACCATATCTTGAGGGAAAGAAGCCATTCTTGGAATTTTCCAGAAAATGGAAACGTCCAAGGTGTACCATTAATGTGACGGTCCCAATATCCTCTTTCTTTGCTTCTGAACAACTTCAGAACTAAGATCTAAGAGGTATTCTCGAGATCATATCTCAAGGCATTGAACAACCAGATTATGAAACACTTATTATTATCCTTATCTCATTCCAAATGATTAAGATATTATCGACATTTAGCATGATGAACACAATGACACTCCCACTAAGCTTCACATGGTTTATAAGGATTTTATCTGAAACCATAACATTTATGATTTCATCAAATCCAATATTCCAACTACAAGAAGCTTATTTGAGTCCACAGATGGAATTCCTTAGCTTGCACTCTTTGCTTTCCTCAACCATGAAGCCCTAGGGCTGCTTCATGTGAATGTCCTCAGAGAGGTATTCATGGAGAATTGCAATATTGACTTTCATCTTAAAGATGTCAAAGTCAAGTTGTGCAGCTATAGTTAGCAATATTCTGATGGGTACAAGCATGATCACTGAAGAGCATGTCTCATCGCAAGCGATGTCTTCTCTTCGGTGTGTAGATCATGGCTACGAACCGTGCTTTGAAGGTCTCTACCTTCTCATCAGGTTCCCTCTTTCTCCTGAAGATTCATTTACTCCTTAATGGGTCTTACCCATATAGGTGGATCCTCGAGGGTCCATATACAACACTTGTATATGAAGTCTACTTTAGACTTTATTGCTAACATCCATCTTTCCATGTCATGATCTTTAGAAGCTTCATTATCATTGCCAGATTCAACTGACACATGGAATCCATCTTCAAACTTATTTGAAGAGGTATTAGTGTTTCATCTTTAATTATCTTTTTAGTTTCCAATTTTAGGAGCCTCATTATCTTCTCAATACTAAATGTGTTCCTTTACTTCATTTTCATCTTGATTCTCAAGAGTGTCATCCTCTAAGAATCACATTCTCATAGATGAGACCCTTTCAGAATCTCAAGGTCATAAAGTAGGCATTTAATGCCATCCTTTATTTTCCTAATGAAGTGGCACTCTCCAGTGCCTGATTCCAGCTTAATCACATGGAACCTTATTAAGGATATATATAATGTAGTCTCTACCACACATATATATACCTGGAAATTAAGAGATAATTATGCTAAGATTAATCATTTATCAAATCATGTCACACATGATCAATTGTACCTCTCTACAACTCTATTGAGTTAAGGTTCATTAGGAGGATTGAGATAGGAATGATATTCAAATCTCCATAAGGTATTCCTTTAATTCATCTAATAGGTACAAGCTACCTTAGTTAGATCAAATTCATTCCATCTTCCTTCAAACTTTGATTCTAAACCAAAATTGTGAAATCTTTGAACATTTCAAAGTTTTCTAAGTGAAGAGAAGAAATCTCATATCACAAATAATCATCAATAGATATCACATATCCATAATGTTTACTATGATATAGATGATTCACATACATTAATATGTATGAGATCCGGAATACCTTCATATCTTACACCTTTCCCAAAGAAGGATGTATTGGACATTTTACTTTGAATACAATATTCATAAGTATGCAAGTTTTGAAATTTTAGGCATTCTAAAGTTTCATCTCTTACTTGTCCATTGATCTCATCAACAAACATATGTCCAAAACATTATGCCAGATCATTGTCAAATGATCTTTATCCTCCTATTGATCTTTAAAGGTTTAATTTTCAGTATTAGAAATCTTAATGAACCATTCATTAATTTTCTAATTTAGCGGAGTCCACTAGATGTTAGATTACTATCTAAAATATATCCATCATAACTCTCTGTGATAGGTTTATTCCAGAATTCATGTTTATTTCCAACATTTAGAAATAAACTGAGTGTATTCTAATATCCAGGTCAGAGAGACATTCTCTATGACTAAGGGCTCCCACTGAAAATATGAAGTCTTATTGATCCAATGGAAATTGTTGCAACAATTGCATCACTTCCAACATGGATGACCATTAAACTTTAAGATCAAATTTCTAATATTCTAATACAGATGCAACCAATTGCAAGTGTCATTAGAAGATTGAGATACAATTATTAGACTTTATCTTATCAAATAAGTAAGTCAATTTCCATTATTATATGTAGATTATTCTGATGTACTATCTGATTCCTTCTCTAAGGATTCTAGATAGATTTGATAGTCATACTATCAACACATCAAGTTATTGCAGTATTGGCATTCATCCAACTCTTTGGATGTCATATGGAAGTCACAGAAGTACAATCAAATCTTTGACTATACTTCTTACTTGGGTCCAACCCATGCTTCCACTGCGCTCCCTTTATCTATAAGCAACCATTGCTCAAGACAAAGGATCTCTTATGTTAAAATCAAAAAATTCAATATAAGAGTATTTCAACATTTATACATGCTTCATTCAGTTGATACAATATGAATATTATGAAGCTTCATGAATGACTAGAGTATAGATAGTAGAATGATGACACTCATCGTATCTACATCCATTTAAACTCTTAAAACTTAGGTTCAGGTAGGTACTCAAACAATATGAATACATCATCTCTTATAGAGCCACCATTCTGCATAATGCAGAGAACCATGTCATTCATGATTGAGAGCACATATGTATGCGAGAACATCTTCTTAGATTTTATAAGGATTATTTGATAATTATGATCATTAACGAAATGTCACTTCAAAAGTACATTCGATGAGATCAAGACTTATAGAGACATAAAAACCCTAGGGTTTTAGTCCTATTGTCTATTTAATTATCATTCCTCATTATTATGAGGAAACTTGCACATGCAACCACATACATTATGTGTCCAATTGCAAGTTCAATATCTGGATCATGGGTCTAATCCATGATATTCTACTGGTTATTATTGAGTATAACATTGAGTAGGATTAAAGAAGGATTATCTGAAATAAGAAATTCGCATAAACATATATAAATATATAATTTACTTTGATTTAGTAATTTTTATATCAAAGTTGTCTTGCCATATCAACATTGAAATTTCATTCCCTTAATCACTTTCAATGTAAGAGATATACTTGCCATTATATCGCAAGCAAGATCTGGGATCTCCTTCCTTATCTTTGTTACATCCCAATAATATGAGAACCTGTAACTCGGATAAAAAGAAGCGGGAACACTATCTGCCTTGCAAGTCCAACTTGCATCTCCCAATTCGGTCTTTAACACCCGGGCCCACCACCCCTAAGGTGATGTTGACCCGTCATTAATTGAATCAACCATCAATAGGAATACAACTCGCTATGCGCAATCCAATATCGCCCCAATAATATGAGGACTCGATATTGGGGTCACTACGCATAAGTCCTTACTCTTTCGAGAAGCGAAGAGCCCAATCCAAATGGATCGTATGCAGGAGCTGTCACTTCGGACAGGCATCTCCCACATACAATATCTGGCGACGGAACCCTTCGCCTAGACAGGAGACCATGGATGTCACTTATGTGATCCTCCACCTCATATTCAAATTTTTAATCAATTATTATGAATCATATTCATATAATTAATTCTTCCAAGGGAAATACACATCTATTCATAATAGAGTGTTTTTAATTGGATATAATTAACTTAATCATATTAAATTAATTATCAATCCAATTCAATCAACAAACTTGATTTTACTTGAATATATGGTATTATCTCAAAGTACGTATTAATTCGAATTTTATAAATTAGAAAATATATCATGACCTCTCAGGAATCATTTGTTCCCTACCCGTTGTCATGGCTAGTATCGGGGGAGTGGGACGGACTGCAACCGGTGTGACCCGCTACCCCAGCGATCCCCGATTAGACACCATATCTGCCTCGGGAAAAATAATGCCGAGTCAATCACTTTGTACTTGAGATGATCATCGGTTCTTCAACTGAAATGATACCATTTAGTAATAATCAAAACATTTTTTATTATAAGGAAATTTGCTAGATAAATTACCAATCATATTCTAGCAAAGAGTTTGATGATTGTGTTTCCAATTATGATCTATATCAAATCTATTTAATTTATTGGTTGAGGCCAAATCAATTAAGGAAATAATCATCATTAAATATTTCTCAAATATTTTCCATAGTTATTTCATGAAATTAACAATTAATTTCACTAATTGACAATCACATGATTCTTGATTAGGACTGTAATTTCAGCAGTGACCCCTACTTACTAAAATTAGCATATCTCAATCAATTTAAATCCAAATTAGACAAAATAAATTTTCAAAGATTGCTAATTTGATTTAGAACAGAACCTAAGTGACATTTCACGAATTTCGAGATGGATCAAAATAGTAATTAACTCATTAATCATGTTAAGATTCGAAGTTCCCGCAACAGTGAATACATGTTCATTAAAACAACCATATCTCGAGCAAACGGAATCCAAATTACGTAAACTCAGATCCTATGGTTTCCTTATTAAACGAGGAACAAAATCCAACTTTTATTTTCATGTTTAAACAATTTAAACAGGGCCGAAAATAATCACTAAACAGAGATGCGAAAATGAAATGCGATAAAACTTTCGCAACCCTAACGAACCCAAGTCGCCTTCGGTTTTACGGATCGTATCCAAAACCTTCGACCTAAGGCTCTGATACCACTTGAAGGATATGGGGAGATCCTTAAGCGCATCACAGAAGCGTGAGCGTCGTATCAAATATGACGAGGAACGACTAGTCGCACTAGTTGCTCGATGCAACGGAAATTAAAAATTTTTCATGTGATGAAAGCACATGATCCAAGAACACTTCTTGGATCATCTCATCTAAACTATAAATAAGTAAGAGGATTAACTCTTGAAGCGTGGTTGCGATCGAATCTCTAAACGAAGAGACCTCCTGTCTCAAGTCCGATCCGACGGAGGAGATGCTTGCGAGCGTGTTGATGAAACACGTGCTCCTCGCAATCCATGTTGATGATCCATGCGGCGGATCTCCTGATCTCGACATACGAGATACAACATATTCTTCATGAGCGAGGCGCACCGAAGGAGACGAAGATCCACGAGCAAACGATCGGGCAGTATAACGACGACACTGCGGCGATGGAGACTCTCTTTAGGGCATCCATGGTGGACGGTCACATGAGAGAAGGAGAGAGGGCATGTAGAGAGAAAAAGAAAGAGAGAGACTTATGTTCTCTTGTGTAAAGAAGAGCAAAAGGGTACCTCTCCTTTTATAATATTTTGGGATCCATGGATCTCAATCCATGGGTAACACAAATCCAATGGGTCTCATTGATTTGTGTTTCTTTTAGTGGCTAAGATTTTGTTGGTAAAAACCAACAATTAATTTAATTTATATTAAATATATATTGATAAATTAATATGATCTAATCATAAATTAAATCAATCAAGCATGGAGATTATGGAATGAAGATTGCCTCCTTTCATAATATGGAATTTGGTGGCAATCTCATGTAATCTCATGAGATTACATTATTCCATGGAAATCTTCAAGATTTACAACAACACTTGTTGTAAATTATTCAACAAAAATAATTCATAACTATTTTGTGAATATTGCAATCTTGCCATTGGAAAATTATGAATTACATTCGCAACCCAAAATAAAATGTGAATTACATTTTCAATTTAATGTCCAATGTGAATCCAATTCACATTAACATTTAATTAACAAATGTAAATTACAAATAGCTCTCTCTTACATATTATAAATCACATTTACAATATATATGGTTAATATGGATAGTGCTATCCACAGTATTAATATCCATGATAATTAAATCACATTTAATCATCTTGGATCTCTATTCTCATTTTCCCAAACAATGTGAATCACATTCACATTATTTACATCTTTGATAATCAAATCACATTTAATTATCTAAGATAGCTCTCTTTATAATATGAATCAAATTCATATTAATCATGATAATTAAATCACATTTAATAATCCATTTTCTTAATGCTCGGATACTTATATCAACCATTTAATTATCCTGAACTCTTTCAAGGATAATGCGCTTTCTCCACGAATACTTGGAGATAAGGACTGGCGATTGTATTGTTCCATGTATAGTGACGGATATTGAGATCACATCTCAAATCCAGATCTCGGGCCTTCCATAGATGCTTCATTAAATCAAGACTGCAAATCTAATTTTCTCATTGTATCTGAATCACATTCAGATCAATGTCCAACATTTGGAACAAGATCAGATTACTTCTCTACTAAGAGGAGTCACTAAAATCCAAACCTGTTTCATCACTCCCTAGGAATGGAAGCGTTATGGTTATACAATCGTTTATGATCACATCACCCTCAAGTATTCCCAATACCTGTACATCCTGCATACTGAAAGACTCAGAATAAACCTGAAGTATAAGATCAATTTTACACTTTCTACTTCAGAGTTTTATCATTAAGTTTCTCATTCGATCATTGGGAGTCAGTATCGATCATATACTTTCCAAAAGTATATATCATACCTAGGTCTTGATCATATACTTTCCAAAAGTATATATCAAACCTACAAATTCAGTCAAGCTTCCAAAGCGAGACGACCGTGCACGGAATTTGACTCTTCCCAATATCTCATGAGTGAGCTCATGTCTTCCGGATCGGTAACTGAACTTGTATTATCCCTTTGAGAGATCGTATTACTCATATGCCCTTGCATGCACACCAGCGCGTCGGTGTATAGACCTTGATTAGATCATCAACCTATTAGTCTGCCAAATGTACATACTCAGACATATAGTAACACATCTATCTCCAATCAGAGGATGCGTGCCTCTATCATGACAGCATATGATATAGGACCTTGGTTATCTCGATCTCGTTAAGTCAACTCGTTGACCTAACTAATCTGACACCTCCGAATCTCTATTCCTATGCCGAGGACCTGCATCAAGAAGTCGGTCAGATATCAGCCTAACTAAGAAAGGATTGCCATCTCCTACTCAGGCTGGAGATCATCTCTTAACAATCATTTTATTGTGCTTGATGAGTCCTCAATCTAACTCTTTAGGTGTTCATCCAAGCACCAGCCTCTATGATTCAATATTTGAATCAACAGCTGTATGATCATCAAGATGGCCATGGTACATAACCCTAATTGTACTAAGGGACCTGTTATGCAAATTATGTATTCGTCATTTCAGATTAGGGAATGATATTCGCAATAACATTTATTGCATAATGGCTCGTCGTGGGCTCGCAAGTCCAACATACAGGGCCTTGTCCTAGACATTGAAGGGGAAAGCAGTCATCTTGACTACCCCCAGCTGAATACCGAGGTAGTGAGCTGTGGCACAGATGCGACCAAACTTCTTGAGGTGGATATAAGGTTCTTCGATGGTGTTCCCATGGAATGTGGTGAATAGGGATAGAAACTGCGGCTTTAGCTCGAAGTGGGCATGGACTTGTGGAATTTGAATCCACTCGGTAATGCAGCCTGCTCCAGGGTTATATGTTTATTTTAAGTGGGCTTCGACGGCGGTGGTCCTTCCTCCCTTCTCTCAAAATAGGGTCCACCCATTGAAAATTCATCTCCTGCACCTCCCTGATTTGGTTCATCCTCAGGTTCTGGTTCTCCCTCCCTTCTACCATCTCTCTCATAAGCCCTCCTCCTCAAATCATTCAACATATCTTGGAATGCGATCTGAGCCAAAGCCTGGTTGGTCAGCTGTTGTTGGATATCTTGGATGGAAGCAAGCAGCTGAGTGTTGACCTTATTTTATGTCGTATATAGTCCTTCCCCTTGATCTGCTGGTTCGGTTGGTTGGGGTTGCGGACCCTTTCCTCTTCCAGTTGGAGCCATCTCAGAATCGACTTGAACCTCGGGCTCGTGATTAGGTTGAGAATCTGCATGATGGAGTAAACCCTGAGCAATTTCTTTCTAAATACCAACTGCTAAGATGAATCTGGAATTATGGTCAATCCCTTAGTGTTGTGAAGGAGCATAGGATATTGACTGAAATCGATCTCCATCCACAGGGGGTTAATTCTGGGACAAGAGTAATCATGGTTTATTTGAAGGGGAAGAGCTAATTCAGGTTATGAGTCCATCCTGAACAACGGATTTATTGGAGAAAGACAAGTGTTGAAGGAAGAGGGAATAGGGGAGTCCAAGGAGAAATTTGCGAGATCCGAGCTAACTTCTTGGAGATCACCCTGCCTTATTGAAGATGTAGGCGACACTGAATTGATGTGGGCATTGGCGGGGTCCCGACTAAACCATTCGTGTGATGACATCTCAAGAGGGTCAAAAGGGATAGATGATGGATGAAGAGTACGGAGGTAAACAAGGAATAAAAGGGATGTAAAATAGTAGAAGGCTCACAACGAGCAAGGGTCAAATGGGAAGGGGAGCAAAATTACGCAAGTACACGTTGTTTTTGATCTTGACCTTAATAAGACTAATCAATCAAACCACAAAACAATGGATTCACCAACTCAACCTGTAAAGCCATGAAGGTTCGGCAATTCTCTTTGTTAGATTTGAATTCATGCAATTTATCTTTTAACGAGTCCTTAGAGTGCTACGCCTATAGGAGAGAGAGTACTGCCGAAAAAGTATCTCGTACTTGTCCTCCTCCTTTGTAACATGTAGTCTGCAGTTTTTAAGGTCCTTGTAACCCTTCCTGGATCCCAACTCAGCCAAAGAAATAGAGGGAGGAAGCCGATAGGTGAAACCAATACTTCAGATCTCGCTTGTAATGGAATCACCTGTGAGCGTGCAAGAACCTACTCGGACGTAAGACGATGAGACAGACACCTCCGAGAAGGTGTGGCCTATACTTGATACTTCAGACAAGGTCGATACTCTACACAAAAGAGAGCATAACTGCTGACCAAGCCCTACTTGTCTACATACGATAGAAGCGTCAATACTTCAGAAATCCAGGTGATACACAAGGTAGTCACAGACTGGGTTTTTGGCTCTAATCCTTACGAAGCCGCTCTCTCACTGGGAAGGAGACCTTCCAATGCGACCTGAAGACAAATGACGACTTTCTCACCAAAGGCAATGAGTCCAATTAATCAATTTTATTTAGGTCAGGTATTTTTAGCAGTCCCTTTTTTAATTTTTTTGTGTTATAACTTGCTTTGAGTAGATTCAATACAAGCGCCTAATGTTTTAGTATTTTCTTTGATTCCTATTTGATCCAAAAACAGAGGAAGAAGGTTGGAAAAGCAATGTAAGATGACACTAAGATGGAAATATCACTTTAATGCCTAAATGATAAATTCCCAGTTAGAAGCAGTTCTCTCCATGCAGGATGCAAAACAAGAATTTATAAACCTGTACTATATGATGATATGCACACGAAAATTGTCCTAAGCAGAAAATTGCTACACGTGAAGAACCAGATGCTAGGTACTCAGAATGAATCCTAAGTTCCATTTCTAATGCCGATCGGTGCTCGCCACAACGGGTCCTACAATCGTTGTATAGGACTTCTAGCGACACGGTTTCGAGACTGAGTACTTTAGCAATTAATTAATTTCTAAGTCGAAATTTGAAGACAATAGGTACATGTACGATAGTTAGGTGTTTGGCCTTAGATTACTCGATCAAGCAAGCCTAAAAACTAAGGGCTCATTCCACAAAACAAATAGGAAAAAAGATGGAAAGCATAAATTTCGAGAAACAAAATGAAAGAAAGCGATAAAACTCGGAAATCCATGGTGAGCCCCCAAGTGAACAAACACTTAGATGTTGGGCCCCTAATGTCCAAAGTTCATAGTACATGTATTATTACAAATTAATAGTCAAATAATTCTCTCTCTCTCAAAAAGTAAAAATCCTAAACTATCACTCTCTCTCAAGATCCTCCTGCTCTCTCCTATCGTCTAGGGTAGAATAGTCGGCTCTGCTTTCCAAGGTTGCGTAGAATCACCTAGGTGATTCTCCTCGGTCAGTGGTCCCTCGTAAGAAGACAAGAAAGAGACGTCAAACATTTCAAAATTAATAATCAAGTATAGAGAGATAATCAAAAATGGCTAAGCAAGTGAAGAGATAAAAATTTACTCTACACGCCGATGGTTCCCAGCAACGAAGCCATTTGAAAAACGATAAGATGGGAGTCACTTAGTAATGGCTTGGAAAATCAGGCTCACTACCCTAAGGCGACTACTCGAATCATTTCGTCTTTCAACAATTAACCCACACAAATAATTAAGCAATTAAGAGCAAGAGTTAAAATTTATTATACCCTACTAAGAATGTATAATGGTAAACAAGTAGGGGTCGAGCACATGAAGCAAAGGAGCAGAGCAGGCAAGATAGAAATCAACACACCAAATATCTTCTCAAACACTTAGCCAAGTTACACTTTTTTGTGGGTTTTAAATTTATATTTTTTTTAAATTTTTTATTTTATATTTTTGTATTTTGCTTTTTAATATTTCATTTTGTATTTTCTTTTTATATTATATATATTTTATTCTTTTCTTTTAATATATATAAAGCTATATAAAGATTATATATATAATATAGGTAAGAAAGAGATAATATATATAAAAAATGGTAAAAATAATCAAAAATATAGGAAATAAATATTTTTGAGTTTTATATAATTTTTCACAATTTTTATGCTTTTTTTAGATAATTTTGCAAATTTTTATATATTTTTAAAGTCAAAAAATACTCAAAATCAAGGTTTAAAATAAATAGCCGAATTTAAAATGGAGATTAAAAATATAAAACAAAGTCAAAAATTCACATATTTAATTTTAAAATACAGGTAATAAAGACAAGAAAATAGAATTTTGGATTTTTAAGGATTTTATGAATTTTTATAAAGGTTTTTAGAGTTTTTCTATTTTTGAGTTTTCATTTATATTTTTTAGTGATTTTTGGTCTGAAAGTCAAAAACACATAAATACATAAAATATATTTTTTTCGTAATTTTTAAAAAGGTTTTTATAATTTTTATGTATTTTCTTTTGCAAATAGGGACAAAAAGGCATTTTTTTTATTTTTTTTTATAAATAATAAAAAACTTCAAAATGCAACGAAACTAAACGTGGAAGCACAATGCAACACGGAACTATGCCTATTTTTGTCCATTTTTTAGAGGTTTATAGAGGCATGAAATAAATACTATAAACAAAGAGAAAATTCAACACTAGCAGGGGTATTTTTGTAAATAACAATAAGTATCAGGGCATGAATGCAATTTTCCCAAAGATTTATAATTGAATATTAAATCTATTGAACCAATCAGAAATAACCAAAGCCGTGAGGGCTTCCCTGCAAAAATGCCACAGGTCACGTGTAGAAACATGTGAGCCACTAGCGGGGGCAGAAGTGCAATTATCCGAAAACCTCAACGTCAACTTGCAAATTTACCAAAAAGTTTACACTTAATATTCAAAATATTCGACCAAGTGCAAAATAGCCAAACCCGTGAGGGTTTGCTTGCAAAATCACCAAGGTTGATCGCCTGACTCATTACGGGACTAAAATGTATAAAGTAAATGTAGTGGTCTTAATGCAAATATTACAAAACTTTAAAAAGTTGTAGATGAATGTTTTAGGGCTAAATAATAAACTACAAAATTACATGGGGGTGAAGTCACAAAATACTCAACACACGCTGGAGGAGACGGTTCTGATCAGGTTATTAATCCACGTGGCGTGCTCCCGTATCCCGATGACGGTTCGTGGAGGAGCGGCTCGGATTAGATCCCAGCGCTGGGTCTGATGGCTGAGATGCAGCGAATCCGACGGTTGGTGGAGACCTGGGCGTCGAAGCTCAATCAGACGGTTGTGTACCACCCCGGAAGAACAGGGAAGAAAATGGGTCCGGTCGAGCTTCAATCAACGATGGTGTGCTGCTCTGACCACATGGGACACTTGCGGGAGGCGCAAAATGTCGACCAAGCCTCCCCACATCGGATGACTCCTTTAATCGAGGTCCTGGAACCGTGTCGACAGAGAAAGAGCTCGGGGAGGATCTGGGCTCCAGGTACCTCAAACCTTGGCAATAATCGACCCCTCGTGGGGTCTCAAGCTTCCAGACCTGCAAAGAGTAAGCACAATGACACAAAAGGGGTTTCTGGGAGCTTGTTGGGTGGTGGAGTTGAGCTGAGTGAGCTGGCGGAGGTGCTTCCGACGGGCGGCAAAGTTGAAGCACCTATAATCAGATCCACGGTGGATCTGGTGATCTGGAATGGGTCGGAACATAGTAGAAGCGAAGGGGAAGAAAATACGGGTGATTACGAGGCGTGAGAACAGTCGGAGATGGAGGTGAAGGCTCGCTAGAGGCCAGCTCCGGCGAACTACGGGGGATGAATCTACGACGAATGCGAGCGATGATACACAAAATAGAGTGCGGGGAATTATCCTAGGATTAAACTATGTTAAGAAAACGCAAGTAAAGAGGGTAAAAACTCACTGGGATCCTGTCGGAAGCACGCTCCGGCGAAGCAACTCCGACGAGCTTGGACCGTCTTCGATTAGCCCGCGCACCAAGAGAAGATCTGCAATAACCTCCTGCTATCACAAGGAAGCTTGGGGGGAACTTAGATCTAGGGCAAAGTGGCGGAAGAGAGATCAAAAAATGAATAGAAGGTCGGAGGTGGTTTTTATACATGTTGACGAGCGGGCTACAAGATCGACGAAGATTGAGCGAATCGGCGACGTAATCCCCAAAGACAACCCTAGGCGTGAATCATGGATAATCGGGGAAAAAAAGTCAAGAAGAATTTATCACGAAAGAATGCAAGGGTCAGCCTCGACAAATTTGTGAAATAGGACAAAAAACTCGATTCTGACGTAGTACAGACCTCGGTCAGAGAGTTGACCGAGGTCAACCAACGGGGAGATCTGGTTGGTCCACGTGGACCAACCACAAAAAATCCCTAGAAAAAATACTTATAAAATCAATTTAAAATAAAAAACAATTTTATTAATTTTATTATAAAATAAAAAATATTTATTATTTTTTGAATTATTTTATTATGATTTTTATTTATTTTTTTGAGGTTTGTAATTATAATTTATCTTTTAAGGGTTATATATAAGTATATTTATCTATATATTTTAATATTTTATTTTTATTTTGTATTTTTATATTTTTTTATTATTATTTTATATAGTTATAACTTAATTTTATATACTTAAATATATTTTTAATTTATTTTCCAGATGTATTATATACACTTAAATAAATAGACATATTATCTATATAGGTATAGATATAGGTATTTTACTTATGTATTTTATATGAGTATTTTATTTTTATGCTTTCTAGATGTTTTAATTCTATTTTTATATACACATATATTATAAATAATATTTATAAAATTATAAAAAAATAAAATAGTGAAAATAATGAATAATAAACAAAATGAATATTTTAATCTGCACAACTATATAATATGAATCCAAAACCTAACTTTCAAACCGTAACTCCAAAAAATATGAAAGCACCTCTATTAAATAGCTTATTAAAAGTTATATACTATTAAAGTGATTTTGATATATTTTGAGTTTTTATTTGAGAGATACAGGACATGTTTGGTAAGTTTGGGTTTTGGAATTTTATTCATATCATAACTTCTTATCTGCACATTATTTTTGTGTGAAATTAATTTTGCATTTTTCTATATTTTATTATCTACAACTTTCATATACAAAGTTTCTTTATTTAAAGTATAAAAAGTGGAACTAAAAATAGGTCACAAAAATGAAGGAAAACAGATAAAATAAAAGTGAATTTTATTTGTATTTTGGGCCTTATCTCCCCCTACTTTCTTCCTTATCGACCTAGTCATCGAGATGCCTAGGTCTCGGGGTTTAGTGTCGTAGAATATTTTCAATATTTTATTCTTTTTCTTGTTTTCTTTATTCTATAATTTTGGCTTTAAAAACCATATTTTATACAATATTTACACACAAATGCATGAATGCTAAAATGCATGAATTAGTGGTATTTACACGCACTTACTAGGGTTTTTAAGGACAAAATGATAGAATAAAGATGATTAAATGGAGATTCATCATATACTTAGGTCAAAAATGACCTAAGTATAAGAAGATATATGGAGGGAAGATGGATGGAGTCGGGTCCCCACTATACTTAGGCTGACAAAAGCCTAAGTATTGGATGTGGAATTTGGGCTGGGAGACTTGTGATTTTTAGGGTTCGAGAGGGCATTTATACAGATGTCTGGTTACTTGGAGGTGGGGGTGTGGATTTTTACAGATGAAGATGTGGGGTGGGGGTGAATGAATATATAGGGATATATGTGTATGTGGGGTGGGGGTGTGGATTTTAAGAGATGGATGTGTGTGTGGGGAGGGGGGGTGAAGATCATTGAGTGGTCTACTTTTTTTTACACATGCGAGCCCTCGAACGAGGACTGCTAGAAATCCATATGATACAATATTTTTTTACAACAAAAATGCATGAATGAAATTTCGATAAATCTTCCTTGAACTTATGAGTTTTCTCTGCCGCTCCTCGCAACGGGAGCTCCCAACTCCACACCTCCATGGGTCTCAAGCATCCTCGGTCTCCATGGGCCCCACCACAAAGAAATTGTCAGAAAAAATCTCGAAAAATAATCAACGTATGATGTAGAAACAACACAATGAGAAGACATGAAAATGTTCACATCGAAAACAAAACCATAAAATTCAACAAATAAAGAAAGATGAGCCATGTACTTGGTAACAATGCCATTTATATAGATCAAAAATTGCCTCTTTAATTGTCAATGATTGTAGAATAGGAGATAAAATTTGATCGATCAAAAACCGCACTTTCAAATATGTTGAAGATATTTTACTTGGCAACTATACTAAGGTCGAACATAGGGACACGAGCCTATTAATCTATTTATCAAAAATTATTGTTTAATTTAAGAGTGATTATTTTCTAAACCTAGGTCTTCATGCAGATGCAAAATAATATGCAGAAAAAATAACGCAAAGTCAATTTCACATGATGCACGCAATTTTTGTTTAATTTTTGAAAATGCAAAAAGAGGATGCAATGAACACAATACATGATGAGAGGCAAAAGACAGGCATGCACAATAAATATGTACAAATATATCCTAAATTAATTGTTCAATGAGAAATCAAATTACCGATCAATTTCAGAGGAAACTTTAGTAACTTGGTGAATAGTGACACTTAAATTGTGAGCAGGAGACACTATTTATCATCCAAGATTTCGTAACTATGGTCCAGAGTCAAGTCATGTAAAGCTATACCATTAAATAGTGGGTAAAATATGCAAGATAATGAAACTGAAATCAACTGCAACAGGGTCTATATGCTCAAGATATTAAAGAAACAGTGCAGGGGTAGAAATGTAATAAAAATACATGAAAATAAAGATAAATATTACAAAAAAGTCCCTGGAGGGACCCTTTTGTAATTTCAAAAAACAAGAGGGGCCTAATTGAATTTTTTTCCTAATGCAGCGAGGGCATTTTTTGCAATTATTGAAAATCGACGGTGCTTTTGTGTAAAATTCCAAAGCATGTACGTGAGGCACGCGCATGGGGACCTGCTTGTAATTACAAGAAAGCGCTGGGGTGACATGCTAATATACGAGCCCTTCACGTGCATGGCACACGAGGGGGCTAGGCTCGGGAGGTGGCCTAGGCTCCGGCCACGTGGAAGTTGCTGGTCGTTTGGCTAGTGGCTCGGTCAAAGGCTCGGAAGTCCCGAACTCAAAGCTTTGATGACATGATGTGGCATCATCTGGGTCGTTGGATGGCCACCGTAGGGCGCCACCCAGCGATACATGTACTTCATCCTCCGTCGTGAAGGTGGCGGCGCGAATGGATCTCAGGCGAGGCTGTCAGAGCTCCACCGGCTTTGCACGAGGTCGTAGAAGACCCTAGAAGCTATGTGATCTCTTGGAGATGACAACTGATGTGTGGAGAAGCCACTAGGATAGCGGAAGATGGTTGTCGACGATGTATCACCAGAGGCAGAGGGGACGATCAGAGTAAAGGCATGACGCCCGACCATTGAAGACATGCAAGCATTATGATAACCGAAGCGTGTTTTGTGTGTGCATGTGAGTGAGCTGAGTTATATGGGGTCCTGTAGGAGCGAGGGGATGGAGGACCGGAGCTCCTTCTCCAGCAAGCCGAAGAGGCCGTGGGGAGGAGGTGATCGTGACTCTGGAAAAGAGAGGAAGGCGACCGGAGCAATTGGCAAAGATCGGGGATGCAAGGCGGTGCTTAGGTCTTGGTTAGAGTGAAGTGGGGTGGTGTGTGTCTGTAGGATAAAATGGGAGAAAAACCAAAAAAATAAAGATGAAGGTATTTACCTAGTCGGAGAAGGTTGACAGATGGAGGAGGTGATCTAGGCTGGACACGGGAGGTGCTCGGGTCTTCGCTCAACCTGGACGATCGTTTCAAGGGGCTCAACGGTGATGGATCTAACCATGACACGACCATGAAGGTTATGGGTCAACACCGGAGCTGAGGCGCCATTGTGGCCCTCACTCAGACCTCTGCCTATCACAGGCGGAGGAGGCTAGGGCTTAGGCTTATATTGGTGGACAGGGAATAAGTGAGGTAGAGGGAAGGTTTTAATAGGTAGCATAGACCGACTATTTCGTGGTGTAATGGTGGCGTTTGTAACAGCTGGTGGAGTAATGGAAGGAGGAGCTGGGGTTTACGTAAGGGAGAGGGATGTGTGGGCTACTCAGAGGTAGTGTTAGGACGAGGAGAGAGTGTCGGGGGCAATGGCAAAAAATGGAAGGGGGTGATGGTGGTGCAAGTTGTAACGGATGGGGAGGGGGGTTATGCGAGGTGGAAGATGAGATTTCCACCATTGGATCATGCGATCCTGTAGCATCTGTAGAGGTATGGGTGGGCGGTAGTGATCTGATCCATCAGATCGGATCCAATGGTGCGTGGAGCAGCAGAAGCATGCGGTCTGGATGAGATCTGGGGATCTCATCCAAGGGTGGAGGGAATAGTGGTTGCATGGAAGATGAGAAGCCATTGGATGGAAGATCCATCGAATGGTCGAGATGTTGGCAGAAAGGAATGGTGGAGATGTGATATGGTTGTGTGATCTGATGGCTGAGAAGCTCGCGGGAGTGGGCGGTTGATGGAGCATGCTAGAGTTGATCCAAGGGCAGAAGGCAGTTACGGTGGCATAAGGAGATGCGACCGCGTGGCAGCTCCAGAGAGCACCATGTGGCCGCTCCAGAAAAAAATGACAAAAATAAAGAAAATTGTGAAAGATATAAAAGGAGGTAGATTTGGCAAAAGGTCGAAACATGAAAGTTGTAGATCTCGATGAGATCTACAAGTTTCTTATTGGACAAAAATCCAAAAGATGTCATTTGTAAAATGAAGAATTTTTGCAAGTATTTTTAATGATTAAAAACACTTAATTTTAAGGGTTCGTTATTTTTTGTCTTTTTAATTTCTTTTTGAAACCAAAATAAATATTTATAATATTTAATCTAATAATTAGGGGTTTTTAATAAAATAGAAAAATAAAGAAAAATGTTAGTAATAAATACAATAAAATTGTGGTTAGATTTATTTATAGGTGATTCATTTATTCACAAAGATGTGAAATTAATGAAGATTTCTCATGACATTCTTATTTTTCGAGGATAAAAATAGAGAATAATGATGATCCAGCAGTGATTCATCAGGTAGCTGCTCACAAAACCATGTGATCAGTCAACAATTAACCTACACAGATAATTAAGCAATTAATAACAAGAGTCAAAATTTATTATACCCTACTAAAGATGTATAGTGACAAGCAAGTAGGGGTTGAACATAGGAAACAATGGTGTAGAGGATATGGGATAAAAAATCAAAGCACAAAATGTCTCTCAAACACTTAGCCAAATTTAGGGTTTTGGGGGTTTTTGGTTTTGTATTTTTTATGGATTTTAATTTATATATATATATATATATATATATATATATATTAAAAAATTTTATTTATATTTTTTATTTTATTTTAATATTTTTTGCTTTTAATCCATTTTTCTTTTAAAATATATTATATAGAATACATAAGACTATATATACAATATAGAATAATATAGATATAAATACAAATACAAATAAATAAAATTTTTAAAATTAGATATTTTTGGGATTTTATTTTTTTTACTATTTTTATGATTTTTAGGGAATTTTGTTATTTTTTATGGATCTTTAAAGTAAAAAATGTCCGAAATCAAGGATTAAGAAAATAGGTAGAATTGAAATAAAGATTAAAAATATCAAACAATATCCCAAATTCTTTAAATTAATTTTATAAATAATAATATAAAGATATATATAAAATAGAAAAATGATATTTTTTGAATTTTTGAGATATTTTTACATTTTTTGGGGAATTTTTCAAAACAATGTTATATTTTTATGATTTTTTAAGTCAAATGGGGAATATTTGTGCTCTTTTTTATTTTTAATAAATAGAAAAAGTCCTAAATTAAAAATAAAAAGGTGACGTGAAATGGGTACAATCAGGAACTCTTAACCTATTTTTTGAGATTTTTTGGAGCATGGATGGTATATTTAATAAATGGAACAAACACACAAAAATCAATGAACTGGTAGGGCATATATGTAATTAAAAATAAACTTGAGATTCTTCTTTTAAATTACCCAAAAATAATGAACTACAAATGAAAGTTTGTGGATCTAATACAAAATATAAAAGCAGCGAGGGCTTTTATGCAAAATTACCAAACTAAAGTGTATGTTTTTCACATGCGAGTCTCGCTACCATGGAACCAATTGCAATATTAAATAATATCAGGTGTTCGCATGTTATTTTCACACAAAAATTAAAGCGTTAAATTATTACAAGACTGAATTGTAAATAGAACGAAAATAGGGGTCAAGTATGCAAATAACCCCAAAGGGCGCACGGATGGATGACCAGATGATACTCACTAAGACACGTGGTGCCTCCATGTTGCATGATACGTCTCTGTTGATAGACGTCTAGGATTAGATTTGACCCACGGATTTGACGGTGGTTGGTGCTCGGATCTGCCGGTGGTAGTGCGCCTGGAGCAAGCTCCTGATCTAAATACTGGAAGACCCTCAAGAAAACGGACGAAGAACAATGTTATGATGAACTTCGCTCCAATATCCGAGCATCCCTTACTCTTTCCACCTTCGCTGAGTGGCTCAAAATGCTCCAGGGTGTGATCCACGACTGAAGGGATCCTCAAAACAGGCTGAAGTTCATTGGAAAGGATCCGATGAGGATCAGCACAGGAGGCACAAAACAATCAGATGGATGGAGGATGTAGGGGATGGTGTTCCTCCAGTGAACGTCGGAGAAGAGGAACTGGATCTCTCGTTTTGTGCATGATTGAGGTGGATGGTGATGCGTCGGACGTCGACAAGGTGATGAGGAACGAGATGACAGTGACAGGTGAGGGGGAGATAGTCGGATGTGGTCGGGAAGGGATGGTGGAGCTGTAGCTCTATCGTACGTGTGATTGAAAAATATGAAAAAATGGACGAAATTAAACAAAACGAGAGGCTAAAGTAAGCTATATCTATCTTATAAAATGAAAAGAGGGGAAGATATAGAATCTTACCATCGAAGCACGAGCAGGAGCAAGAGCTCCGACAACGGTGGCGGTGAGCAGCGGACCAGCCTCAATTCCTTGCTAATTAACACGCGAAAGGCACGTTCTTGCCGTCACCAGGAAGAAGGATTGACCCTTATGGCTCGTTTGGTTGTTGGGTTGGAGTGGGTTGGGGTAGCCTGATTGGAATAGTAGTTGTTCGGGATATTTATGAGGGTTGGAGAGGGTTGGAATAAAGAATGTGATGTGATGTCACTATGATTTGTGATAGAATTCCATCCCATCAAAAGAGGGGGGTAAGCCGGGATACCCCGAGACAACCCGAGGGTAACCCGGTTACCAAACGAGCCCTTAGGATTAGGGTTTCATGGCGGTAGAGGGATCAAGGAGGTGAAGTTTGGTGGAGGCGACCTCTTACAGGGCATGACTTTGATCGAAGAATACATGAGGCACACGGGTTCCTCGATCGAGGAATCATCCACGTGTGCATCTCCGTGGGTCGAGGCAAAGATTCAAGGGGATTTTTATCGAAAAGATTGTAAGATTCAGTGGGAAAATCGAGGGAGGAAATGAGGGTGCGAGACTAGCAGGTGCTAGAACCAATGGGAGACTGGGGAGTTGACCTCGGTCAACCTGCCATATCCCTCGATTGGTCCACGTCAACCAAGTAATGACAAAATAAAGATAAATAAAGAATAAGAAATAGAAATAAACTATAAAATACTTTTATTCAAAAAAACTATAAACATGAATAATATTTATTATTCCATGTAGTATTTAATGATGATTTTTATTTATTTTTATGACTTTTTGAGTTTTTTTTTATAGGTATATTCATCTATGTTTTGTACATTTTATTTTATTTTGTATTTTTGATTTTATTATTTTATACAGTTATAACTTATTTTTATGTACATAAATATATTTTTATTATATTTTTCTGATGTATTTTGTACACTTAAATAAAAAAGTGTATCAATTTTATAGGTATAAGTGTAGGTAGTTCATCTATATATTTTTTTTGTATTATTTTATTTTTGTGTTTTATTTATGATTTTATTCTAATTAAATATATACATATAGTATAAGAAATATTTGCAAAATTATAAAAATATAAAAATGTAATAATAAAGAATAAATAAAATGAATATTTTATTCAAGTAAATATACAATAGGGGTCCACAACCTAACTTTCACACCTTAACTCCAAAAATATGAAACCACCTTCATTAAATAGATTCTTAAAAGTTATATACAATTAAAGGTGATTTTTATACGAGTTTTTATTTAAGATATATGGCTTTGGGAAGTTGGGATTTTGGCTTTTATATAGAGTCTAAATGTAGATTGTATATTATTTTTGTGTAAACTAAATTTTGTATTTTTATCTGCATTTTATCTAGAACTTTATGTATAAAGTTTCTTCATTTGATTTATAAAAAATATAGAATAAAATAGGTTCCAAAAATGAATTAATAATAAATAAATAAATGGGATTTTATTGGATTTATTGGCCCTTATCTCCCCCTACTTTATTCCATGTCGACCAAATCAATTATTGACTTGGTCTTAGGGTTTAGGTTCATAAAATACCTTTGACATTTTATTCTTTTTATTCTATTATCTTTATTCTATAATTTTGGCATTAAAAACAGTATTATTTACACAGTAAATGGAATAAATGATGAATGTTAATTTGTACAAATTAATGTTATCTACATGCATTATGTAGGGGTTTTAAGGCTAAAATGATAGAATAAAGGTGATCAAATGGAGATTCATCCATGACCCAGATCTAATCAGGGTCGTTCATCTTATTCGAAGGGGTATGCATGAGGAGCCGTCGAATCAGTCATGTGGTGCTTCAATAGTGGCTGGATCAAAGTACATTAATTGGTAAAAATTGCACCTTCACCCTCTATCCTTTTTGTTATTTGAAAAAGGTTCTGTATATATTTAATTTAGTTGAAAATTTTATGGATAAATTTCATGTATCCCCCCTAGAACTCTTTTTTTTGCACTTTAGTCCAGTGCGAGGTCACCTCACGTGGACTCCCACGTGAGTGGACATATTTTAGTACCCAAAAATTAAGTTGCAGTGCAAACTTTGTTGTTATTTGCATGTGCGCCCATGGAATATATTTTATTTACAAATATGTCTCTACTAGCTTGATTTAATTTTATTTAAGCATTTCTTTTTATAAAAATAGATCATGTACTATAAAATTTTGCAAATGTAGGTGTAAGTGATGATTGATTGTTTATTCATATATAATTTATTTACCATTTTGCTTTCATTTAATATTTATTAAAAATCAAATAGAGTTGTTTTATTCCCTATTTGCCTTAAAAAAATACAAAAATATAAAACCTTTTCTAAATTGTAGAAAAATCCCTATTATTTACTAACCTATTTTATAACTCAAGACCAAAAATCACAAAAAAACACAAAAGGAACCCCAAAATTAGCAAACCCTTGCTAACCCTAAAAAAATATAAAATATTTTCAAAAATCCCAAAAATATTAATTTTTATCCCATATTTTTATATATACCTATTCTATATTAAATTTGGTTTTCAGAAATCTTGAGCCTATTTGTTATTTTTAATCCTCAAATCAATTCGGCTTATTTAAATAGTCCCAATTTTGAATTTATTTTTATTTTGAAAAAAAATAGCAAAAGTTCTCTAAAAATTCACAAAAATAGAAGAATATTTAAAAACAAAAAAATATCTTATTTTGTTATTTTTGACTATTTTTATCTATATTTATAAATAGTATACCCTATATAGCTTATATATATCTAAATATTATTATATATAGCTAATATTATTATTAAATATTATAAATACTATAAATAATATTTTAAAATCTTTAGAAAAAAAGATAGCTCTTTAGGAATTTTTCTAATTTTTGTGTATTTATTATATATTATGTTATATATTACTTATATTCTACATATTACCTTTTATACATTTATATACACTCTTATATACACATGTTTATATATTACTTTATATTATTAAATTAGAAAAAATTCATAAAATTTAAAATATTTATAACTAAAAATATTTATTATTATTTTATTTAATTAAAAAACCACAAAACATCTAGTACATATTGTGCATACTTATATACACATACACTTATATTATTTATTTATATATAGTATATATTTCTACGTCCCTTGTTCCCTGTGTTCAACATCCAACTCTACTTCTCACTATATACACATATATTATAGGGTTATAATAAATTTTGATTCACAACTTGCATTGATTGATTGATTATTTCTCTTGTTGGTTGATTGTTGAATTTAACTGAGATTTTTGTGAGAGGCCATCACAACGACTATGTAGCTCCGCACAAGACCTCTCCCTTAGTTCCTTGGTTATTTCAGATACCACTCTAAATGATTCCGAATTAGGTTCAAATTCCATTCCATCTGATTGGAAATAATTTATAAATGGTTAATTGCATCACATATAACCTAAAGCTATCTGTCATAATTACTCTTCAATTTTTCATTTAAAAGGTGAGGCATACCATGTGGTATACTTTTATTATTAAACGTGTTAAACTGTCCAGATATTTGATCTGAGCACATACATGTGATCATCTCTCCACTAACATATCAATGGTTTAATTTTTCTCAACACATGATCCCTAGATTTTCCATAATCATCCCAAACATGTCGTAATAAGCTGATGCCTTGAAAAACACTCTCCGTGCAAAACTGCACAGATCCTCAATTCGAGCATATGCATGTGATCCTCTCTTGACCCACATCATAATTAAATAGCATTTATCAATATGTGATACATGGAACTATCTAAACCACCCCAAACATATAGCGATAAGCATATATCCCCAAAACACTCCCCACATGAAATTGCATAGATCCTCAATCCAAGCAAATATGCATGTGATCCTCATCTTACCCACATCACATTGGTATAACATTTTTTGACGTGTGATACCTGGATCTCTCTCAAAATGAGGAAAATTATGATGATAATCTATGGAACACGGATTTCCATGTAATGGAAATGGTTACAAACGGACTCTGATCAACATACAAACAATACACAAGGTAGTTTCGACCAATAGCAAGGCTGAAATACGAAAATTCGTACCTTCAGGAGCGTTCCCCTTGTAACACCCCAACCTCCAAATAGAGTCTTCACATCAGAAATTCACGAAGATTCAGAGTGGGTTATGAGTGGGGGATTACTACTCAATAACTTGTGCTTAAGAATTTTTGGTGGTTGTCAATTGGTTCAATCGGGCCCATTCCTAGAAAGTTGTCACGGCCACTTCTTTTTGTTAACAGACTAGGACCTAAGCCCAATATGATACATATGATATTAGTGTCGATTTCTCTCGGACAGTAGAAAGGGTTACCCAAGATGTGGAGATACCCCTACAAAGAGACATGAGAAAACAACTACTCGGAGCATGTAGGCGCTATTGTAATTAGGAATAAGTGGCGGACCATGTCACAATGAAGACATTGCAAAAATAAGTAGGGGAGGTTGTAACACCCGAAACCGTGATTTTTGGTGTACTAAAAGTGTGATTTTACATGTCTTTACACGCACAAGCGAAAAACATTATATTGAGATAAGATTTTTATAAAATAGAAGCCAAAAGATATTAAATAATGTGTAGGGTAAGTAGAGGATTGATACACATAGACTTTTAAGCGATTTTTTGTTCTATTTACAAAGGCAAATTTCTTTATGGTTTCAAAAAATCCCTATATTTCTTCTTGTTCATATTATCTTAAAATTGTTGAAATCTACGTAATTAGATTCTAGACATCATTACAATCATATAGAATTTTCTGGGAATTTTTCTGATTTTTTTGCTATTTTTGCTATTTTTGAATTTCCAAGGACATGATGTTTTTTTAGAAAACTTCATAGGATTGAATTTAAATAAAAATAAACTACATAGGAATATTATAATTACATAGAAATATTTTGATAGAAGTGAGAATTTCAATTTTTAATTATGAAACTAGAAAATGCAAAGAAAGTAAACAAACTTGAGAAAACTACAGAGGTCTCTAGAGGACTAACATTAAATTAGGAGAATATAAATTTGAAAAGTGATAATATTGAAGAATACAAAATTAAAAATTAGAAAGATTGCTTGGAATAATCAAGTGTTTTACAAAATGCATTTAGATCCAAAAAAACTAAAATAAAAATAATGAGAAAAAGGTAATTGCAAAATGGCCCTTGGTCTCCAAGACGAAGGGTCGTGGCCATGCTCGACCTTGTGGGATGGAGCACGACAACCAAGAATGGTGGTACTATGTAGATGTCACCTGCGTCGACTGGCGGTGAGTAACAGAAGAGGTGCGGGCGATAGCTGGAAACTACTGTGTAGGAGGCGGTGGCGTGGCTATTACCCGCAGTGCTTGTAGTGGAGTTCCGAACTCGAATGCTTAGAGGTGGTGTCAGCAGTGAACGTAGCTCCAGGAATCATAGCTTCGGATGGAGAAGGTGCGGGATCGGTGATGTGGCTGTCACCCGTGTCGGAGGAGGTGGAGGCAAATGCTGAAGGGTGGTGGTTTTAGCATGGATGCAGATCTAGGGCTTGAAGCCGGAATGGGTTTTCCTCTGGTTGTTCCAGGGACAATGACCCCTGTATAGCATCCATTCTTGACGGCTTTGGGAACGAGACGCATGCAGAGTTGATAAGGAGTTATAGTCAGAGACTATCGCCGTTAACGGTGGTTACACTAGATGGGGGCGACGACGAATACAGATAACGAGAGAGGAGGGGGTGTTGCAACTTTTCGTTGTCAGTTGGAGAAGACGAACAAGAACGAGCTCTTCCTACACCTAATAAAAAGTTGGACCCACACATGGCCATAAATAAAGCAAGGGATATTTACACCTATAATCCTTAGTAATTCCTAATTACAATCACAATCTCACGTAATCATTAATTACACGAGAAACCATTGATAGCCATTCCGTCTCATACCAATAACCCTCTGTTAGTTTTCTCATTGACCCAACCATTTCATTGGGTTAATCTAACCCATGGTCTAATCGAATGGCTGTTAAAAAATTTCAAAAAAAATAATAAATCCCTAACCCCCTCCCCCTTCACCCGACGCCCTCCCCTCCCCTTTTCCTCCTCCAGCTCGCCCCCTCCACTTCTTCCTCCTCATGATCGCCCCCTTCCCTTCTTCTTCTTATATCTCGCCCCTTCTCATCTTCCTCCTCCAGATCACGCCACCCTCGCTGATCGCTTCCCCCTCCTCTTCTTCCTCCTACAGCTCGCCCTCCTCCCCTTCTTCCTCCTCCACTATGCTGCCACCTCATCCCCTTCCCTGTTGCCCCCACTCCTCCCTTCTCCCACTCACCTCCTACCTCTATCGCCTCTCCCCTTGCAACCTCGTCATCTTCGACCTCCCAAACGAGAACCTCCTTCTCCTCTACCTAAACCCTCTCGGTCGTACCATCTTCCTCCACAACCAGTCCCACCACATCTCCATCCTCGAGCAGTCTTCATCAATGGCCCCAATGGCTATAACCCTTAGTCTCCTAGGAGTTAACCCTATAATCATCCACAATTACGACCAAGAGATCGAGATGCTCTATAGTGTGGAGTTCCTCTGCTAGGAGAACCACATCTTCTCCAAAGCACAACCCATTCATTTCTCCGTTCGAAATCGACGGGGCCCTAGGGGGTGCTGGAGGAGGAAGGGGAAGTGTTCTCATTTGTAAATAATAAAATATAAAGGATAGAAATTGCAAAATATTTGGCGGATACTATCATAACTAATGAAAAATTGGATGGAAGATAACATAACGTTTGTTGGACATACGATCCCATGACGAACCATTATGCAATAAACGTTAATGCAAATATCATTCATGGATTTGAAATGAAGAATAACTAATTTGCATAATAGGTCCATTAGTACAATTAGGGTTATGTACCATGGCCACCTTAATGATCATACAACTATTGATTCAATTGTTGAATCATAGAGGCTGGTGCTTGGATGAATATCTAAAGAGTTAGATTGAGTACTCTTCAAGCACCTTCAAATGATTGTTAAAAGAGGATCTCCAGTCTGAGAAGAAGATGGCAATCTTTTCTCTAAAAGCTGATATCTAACCAACCTCTTGATGTAGGCCCTCTGCATAGGAATAGAGATTCGGAGGTGTTAGATAAGTTAGGTCAAAGAGTTGACTTAACGAGATTGAGATGACCAAAGACCTATATCGTATGATGTCACTATATAGGTACACGTCTTCTAAACGGAAATATATGTGTAACTATATTTCTGAGTATGTACATTTGGCAGACCAATAGGTTTATGGCCAAATCAAGGTCTATACACCGGTGCGCTGGTGTGCATGCAAGGGCATACGAGTAATACGATCTCTCAAGGGGATCATACATGTTCATGTATTGAACCAGAAGATATGAGCTCACTCATGAGATATTGGGAATAATCAAATTCCATGCACGGTCGTCTCATTTTGGAAGCTCGACTGAATTCGTAAGGTTTGATATATGATTTTGGAAGTATATAATCAGCACCTAGGTATGATATATGCTTTTGGAAAGTATATAATCGATACCGACTGCCAATGATCGAATGAGAAAGTTAATGATAAGACTCTGAAGTAGGCAGTGTAAAATTGATCTAAAACTTTTGGTTTATTCTAGGTCTTCCAATATGCATGATATACAGGTATTAGTAATACCTGAGGTTGATGTGATAATGTATATCCATGACGCTTCCATTCCGAGGGAGTGGTGAAACATGTCAGGATTTTAGTGACTCCACTCATAGAGAAGTGATCTGATCTTAGTCCAAATGTTGGACATTATCTGAATGTGATTCAGATGTAAAGAGAAGATTAGATTTGTTGTCTTGATTTAATAAAGCATCTATGAGAGGTTTGCAAGATCTGGATTTGAGATGTGATCTCAATATCCAAGTCAGTATACGTGGAACAATACAATCACCCTGCCCTTATCTCCAAGTATCCGCGGAGAAAGCGCATTATTCTTGAAAGAGTTCAAGAATAGTTCCATTGTTGATATTATGTATCTAAGCTTTGCGATATTGATAATTAAATGTGATTTAATTATCATGAATAATATGAATTTGATTCATATTTTGCTATATAAGGAGAGTCGTCTACGATGATTAAATGTGATTTAATTATCAAAGATGTGAATAATGTGACTGGGATACATGTTACCTTGGCACATGAGAATAGAGATCCAAGATGATTAAATATGATTTAATTATCTTGGATATGATTAATGTGGATATCACTATCCACAATAATCATGGAAATTATAAATATGATTTATCATATGATAGAGAGATTTAATTGTAAATAGAATTACAAATTATATGTTGTTGTGAATTGGATTCACAATAAACAATTAATTGTAAATCTAATTTACATATTATGTTAGATATAATATGATTCAAATTTATCAATGGCATGATTGATGTTTTCACAAATACAATTTGGAATTATTTTTGTGAAGATAAATACAATAATAGTTGTTGCATTTTACCCTATATAATAAATATATATTAAGGAAGGCAAAACCACCAACAAGGTGGCCATCCACCTTGACCAAGTCAAAGGGGGGAACAACCACCCTCAATTTAGGGTGGTGGTTGT
The DNA here is from genome assembly GCA_037367405.1 of Ottelia alismoides. NCBI lineage: Eukaryota > Viridiplantae > Streptophyta > Magnoliopsida > Alismatales > Hydrocharitaceae > Ottelia > Ottelia alismoides. Next base: position 221,330 of record JAZKJV010007838.1, on the reverse strand, counting down.
CTCCCTTATTATCTATTTATTATAATTGAGATTAAAATGAATTATTTTGTATCATTAGAAAGGGATATAATTAATTTATTTTAATTAATTTTTCTATCGTAAATTTGTAGCAATAAATCATAGCCATTGATTAATAACCTCCTAATCTAAACCGTTGGATTAAGAGGGTACATGGATTGAGATCCATATACATTCAACAAGGAAGGGTAGCCCTTGCATTTTAAATTACACATATAATTCCAAGAGGAATGAAAACTCTCCTCCCCCCTCTCTCTACATGCCAACTCTCTCTGTCTCTCTCTCTCTCTCTCATTGTGGTCGTCCACCATGGAGACCTAGAGAGAGTCATCATCATCGCAGCATCGTCGTTATGCTTCCGGATTGTTTACTCATGGATCTCCAACTCCTTCGGTACGCCTCGCTTGTGAAGAAGACGCCAGATCTCACAAGACGAGATCAGGAGATTCAACGCTTGGATTATCAACATGGATTGCAAGGAGCACATGCCTCATCAATGCGCTTGTAAACGTCTTCTCCGTCAGATCGGACTTGAGACTGGAGGTCTCTTCCTTTAGAGACTCGATCGCAACCACGCTTCAAGAGGTAAACCTAATATTTTTTTGTGGTTTAGATGAATTGATCCTAGAAGTGTTATTGGATCATGTGGTTTCATCGTTGAAAATTTGAAATTTTGCTACCTCGAGTGACTAGTGCGACTAGTCGCTCCCGATCACATACAATGCAATGCTCACGCTTATGTGATGCGCGTAAGTATCTTCCCATATCCTTCGAGGTTATAGGTGTAAGAGTTAAGCACTATTAAGGGTTATGGATGTATTTTGTGATTATGTAGAGTTATGATTGTAATTATGAATTACTCGATGTTATGGGTGTAAATATCCCATAAAGTAAATACAATAAATGGACGTTGAGGCCATGGTTTGGAAAGGAATTCAACATTCCATGTATACACAATTTAAACATTATAAAGCCAATGTGTATCCAAGAAGATGGTTGGAATGTGGACACTAATGGTCGAATTTCGTATCCATTAATATAATACTTGATGTATGAGAACGTTGCGTGCTTTATAGATGTATATATTATGAGTAAACAAGATTTTCACATTTGCATCATTCTTTTGGACTCTTTTTAGAGACACATATTAATATATAAGGATGTGATAGACATAGAGCATGCATATTTGTTTACTAGCATTAGTGCAAAAACAATTGCTGGCTATTATTGGAGATTTTATTTGAGATTTTGTTATAAGAGGAGTAAGAAGCAGGATCTCACTTCTTTACCGTCTTTAAGGGTTTTATATGAAATGGCAGTACAATGAATGAAATGTAAATTATGTACAAAAAAGGTGAATTATGTACAAAAAGGGTGAAATACAATGATATCAACTCGGAGATTGCACAATTCAAACATTTTAGCATGATGAATTAGTGATTCATCACACTCCAGATATTAAACATAGTCCCACATCGGAAGCTCACGAAGTTTCAGAGTAGGTTATAAAAGAGGAGAATTACTACTTGACAGCTTGGGTTAAGCGTTTTTGTGGTTATCGACAGGTTCAACCGGGCCCATGCCCAACAAGTTGTGAGGGCCCATTTTCTATGATAATGGACCAGAGACCTAATACCCAGGATGTTACAACCCCGTATTCCTCCTCCCACTCGAAAATCATATTTTTGGGGGGCCTCGTATGAAACATATGCAAGATTGTGGATAACCATGTTTCTTCAAAATGGTACCCCCATAAGCTGGATTGGATGTCGAAGAAGTCGTCGATGGAAGAGCTCTGACGATTTCTCCACGGTGCTCTGGTGATGGGTTTGGAACAAATGGCTAAGTGGTTCAACCAATTAGCTTATATAGTTTCGTTTATAGATCCGGATCTAAATGATGTAAAACACTTTCGAACGCGAACTTTCTCATACGATGTCTGATTTTGATATTCTTGGCTTGTTGGAAAGGTCTTGAAGAGTACTACAAGTTAGAATATCCATTCATCCAATTTAGATATTAGACTAGGTCGAAGATTAATATTTAGTGAAATTTGATATTTTGGGATCTCTCATTATAAAAGTATCAAGGGAAGTCTCCTCCCTGAGACTTAAGTGTGACCTCGAACTACACCCCGAATTCATGCATAAAATCCTAGAAGAACAAAGTGAGGGTATTTATCCTTCATGCCTTCCTTAAGCTTCCATGTTTCCTTTTCAACATTCTAGATCCATCAAAGAACCTTGACCAATGGAATCTCTTCTTTCACAACCTCTTAATTGTACAGTCTAGTATATGTACATGTGCCTCAAAAAAGTAGAGGTCCGACTCAATGGCAAAGTCCTCGTAAGATATCACATGTCTGTGATATTGGATATACTTGCACAAGTTTGAATGTGAAATACATTGCAAACGTCATCTAGTTGTGGGGGTACATCAACTCTATATGCAACCTTCCCAATGCGAGCCAAAATCTCAAATGGATAAACAAACTAAGTGCCAAATTACCCTAGGCACCAAATCTCTAAATGTTCTTCATCAAGGACATTGTTGTGAAAACAAAGTTCACAACCATGAATAAGACGTCCTGACACCGCTTGTTAGCATAGCTCTTCTGACATCTTTAAGTGGTCAACAACTTTTGCCTTTTCGTCTCTAAGGTCCTAGCAGTTTGCTCAATGCTCTCTGTCATGTAAATAGCATTGCCTCCCACCCACCGCAATACAAAGGTGTAGTGCAGCATCACCTGTAAAAGGAAGGTGATCCTTGAAAAGATCCATGCCGGTGATGGCATGATAGCTATTATTGCACGTGAACTCCACTAAGGAAAGGTGATCCTTTCATAATTTCCTCCACTCCACAGCAAAAACATGAAGTAAATCATCAAGCGGATGAATAGTCCTCTTAGTCAACGATGATATATATCATGTAATCTCCGGTCTATCTGCTGACCCTATACTATGTGTTCGCACAATCCACTATACTTTGTTGGTACAATTACTATATTAGATGTACTCTCAAATCGATGCAACTCAATAAGGACCGTAAGTACATCTCAAGTTTGTAGCCAAGGTTTTGATCCTGCCATATGTGTTCGCATTCTCAAGGCATCAACCATGGCATTTTTTTTATCGGGACACTAAGATATAGTATAGTTGTAGTCCTTTAGCGGTTACATCAAACACATCTACCCCATATTCAGCTCTCTTTGATCAAAAATGTACTTGAAGCTCTTGCAATTCGTGAAGATCTCTATTGTAGCCCTGTTATAAGTAATGACGCCATATCTTCAATGAAAATACTATAACTACCAACTCTTGATCATGTGTAGGATAGTTGTGCTCATGATTCTCCAGTTGTCTTAACGCCTATGCCACAATCTATCCTCGCTATATAAATATAGTGCTCAATCCTTCATTGGATACATTCTTTTACACTGTAAAGTCCAAAGTATCGTAAGGAAGGGTCAGAATGAGTGATGTAGTCAATTGTTCCTTGAGCATATGGAAATTTATCTCACATTTGTGCTTTAGACAAATAGTATGTCCTTCGACATCATCTACATGAGAGGTAGGGCCAACTAAGAAACCCTCTCACAAAATGTTGATAACACTGGGTGAGGCCAAGAAAACTATGCACCTCTAAAAATATCTTGAGTTTCTCCCAAGATAAAACTGCCTCAATCGTGGTGCAGTCAGCTATTATCGCTACACTAAAAATCAGGCGGCTAAGAAATGCCACCTCTGATAGCCAGAACTCGTACTTGTTGTTCCTTGCATATAGTTGATACTTTATGAGTGTCTACAAAATAAAGCGAAGGTGCCACTCATGTTCGTGCTCATCATGAGAATATACCAGAACATTAATGCAAACTTGTCAAAGTATAGATAGACGAAGGATCCTATTTACCAAATCCATTAATGCAACAGGTTCATTCGTGAGTCCAAATACCATCATCATGAAATCGTGGTGATTGTATCCTGTAGGAAATGTGGATTTCAGTACATCCAAGTCCCTGATCCTCAATTGGTGGTAACCAGATTGCTGATCAATCTTGGAAAACATGGCAGCTCCCTACAACTGACCGAAGAGATCATCTATCTGCGGGAGTAGATAGTTGTTCGTAAACATTCGCTAGTTCAGTTTTTTGAAATATATATGTAACTTCATAGGATGTCCTTCTTCTTCATAAAAAGGATTGGTGCTCCCCATGATGATGTAGTGGGGTAGACAAATGCCTTCTCGTGTAAATCTTACAACTATACCTTGAGCTCCCTGAGCTCGGCTAGTGCCACAAAGTATGGAGGAATAAAGATCGTCTAAGTGTTAGGTAGCAATATGATCTCAAATTCAATCTCTCTCAGGTGGTAAACCATATCTCTCAAGTGGTGAACCATATGCAAATTATTTGGAAATATGTCAGGAAACTCATGTACAACTCGGATGTCCTCAATCATCCTATCCCCGGCCACTAAATGAATAATGTAAGTGAGATAGCTTATGCATCCCTGATTGAGATACTATTGTGCCATAAATGCAGATATATACTCAACTTCACTATGCATGGCATGTCTGTTGAACTAAAAAGCTGACAGTCTAAGACAACCGTCATCTCAACGCAATTAAAGCATGAGTGGTACTTCTCAGCCAGTCCATGACCAAAATGATATCAAAATTCTCTAACTAGATCAATAATAGAAACATGGGCATCACATGTTCACATGTATTCACGGCCATGTCCTCTACTACATGTTATATGATGAACACATTTTCCCTTAATCCCTTGTTAAAATATGGAGACGGGAGACACATCGACTTGCCTAGTGTGAGCATGAAGCGAGGTGAAAGGAACGAATGTATAACACTAGAATAAAATAAATCTTGAAATGGAATTCTAAGTTCTGGAATCATATCTCTGATCCTCTACTCAATGTTCTGAGTAGAACTCACTATGGAACTCCACAAAAATCTCACAAGCGATGGTCTTACTCAGGTGTAACCCTGGTGGTGTACCACCAGTGCTCATTGTATTGCCATCGAATACTAAAAGTCAATAAGTATCATCATGTGCATGAGTCATCCTTAGCACCTTATAAACGTGGTCCATCCACAACGCGATCTCATCTGGAGTCGAGGTGGAACTACGAGACTTGAGGCCTCTTGTTCACCCCTGCTTCTGTAAAGAATCCAGATCCTCAACCCCTTCTAGTTCTAGAGACATCGACCGGAAGATGTTATCCTACTCCTCATGAGAGGGACGGTATGAGGAGTCAACCTGTTACCAGGGCCTCTAGTCTATAGCATCTGAGAATTTTGGTATGCCATGTATGTCCTAAAACAGTGATAAACAAGGGAAATCCGATGGTCGTACGGTTTCACAAGGTGAAACCGCAGTCGGTGTGTTGACCACTCAAGAGTCCTCAGGTCATCAGCAGATAACCCAAAAATTAAATAAAAGCAATGAAATGCACAACTGAGTTTAAATTTATTATTCTCTACTACAAAATGCATAGCAAGTAAGCATGTAGAGGTCGAACCAAAGAGAGCAAAATGGGCAGCCTATGGTTATTTATGAACAAAGTGTTTATTTACAACCATGTCATTTATCATGTATATTCATATATCTCTCTTTCTTGCAGGTTTTTTATTTTTGTATATGAATATATATATATATATGTTTTTAGGTTTATAATTTTATATTTTCTTTTTATATTTTCAGTTTTTAATATTTCTTTTTCTTTTAAATACATACATATAGGATATATAAGGTTATATAAACATATAGAGTAATATATTTATAAATATTAGTAAATATAAACAAAATGAAATAAATAATATATTTTTGGGTTTTATATAGTTTTCTAATGTTATTATATTTTTCTGGAATTTCTGCTAATTTTTATGTATTTTTAAAGTCAAAAATATCCCAAATCAGGGATTAGATAAATTTCTGAAATTGATTTGAATATTACAAATAGTAAATAGGTTCCAAAACTATCCAATCAATTTTAATATTTAAATATTTATATAAATAAAAGTATAAAATAGAAAAACTTATTTTTGGATTTTTAATGATTTTTTTGATTTTTATGAAATTTTAGGGTTTTTAATTTTTAAGAGTTTTCTTTTTCCATTTTTTAATGATTTTTGGTCAATGGTTAAAAATAGCAAAATAAACAATATGTGATTTTCTTGGAATTTTTAAAGACGCTTTTATTTTTTTGGTATTTTCTAAGCTAGATAATATAAAAATAAGCTCCTTTTGATTTTTAATAAATAGATAAAATGTACAAAAATGCAAAACAAATGTGAGGTGTGAAAGTACACGGCAAGAGGCATTTATCCCTATTTTTGCGAATTTTTAGGAGCACATTAGCTATTTATAAAAAAAAAAGAAAATGCAAAAATACATATCTTAATAGAGTCATATTTGCAAATAAAATTAAATAACATGGGCTCAGATGCAATTTGCCAAAATATACAATGTATATTCAATTTTATCATACTATCAACAATTATAGAAACTAATAGGGCCACACATGCAATTTACCCAGCTCACGTGGGACAACACGTGAGTTGAGATGAACTGGACCCAAATGTAAATAAAAGAAGTATAGGGGCCAATTAGCAAAATTCCCATCTTATTTTACTCTTAAAATTTTATTTACAAGACCAATTAATAAAAAAACAGGGTGAAGATATGCAATTTACCCATTAATTCTCGGATCCAATGGTCGAGAAACTTTACTTATACACTTGTCCGCTTCTTAGCGAATGATGATGCTTCAGCCTTGGACGATCAGGATTAGATCTCTCGGATGAGCTCGACGGCTATGGCTAGCGAAGATCGAACGAGCAGAGATAAATCTGGAGGAGTGTGACGATCGGACGGCTCTAAGGTCGCCTAGAGGAACATGGAAGAACTCCCGTTCCTCCTAGCTTCAATCCAACAGCTATGACACCTCCAACCACTTGGGAAGCTCGTGAGGGGCTCGGATCGTTGCCCCAACTCCTCGCGTCTGATGGATGCCTCTTGAGGCACGCTGGAGCTCAGATGATGATGAATCACCTCGAGGTAGAACGGGAGCTCTAGCTACCTCCCTTGCTATCGCAATCGACTCAAGAGGGGTCTTTGACACATCGGGACTTGCAGAAAGGCTAATGTCAAGAAAACAACAGGTCCAGGGGTGTGATTGGTGCGAGTAGATGACAAATGGGGTGTAGCGAAGAGGTTTGGCGGAAGGCGGTAGAGATGGACCTCGATTTCCAGATCCGCAAGGGATCTGGTTGGATGAAGATGCGTGGGGCGTACAAGAAGTGACAGAGAGTGAAATGGATGTGGTTAGAACGGTGGGAAGCGGATGATCACACACAGGCTTCGACGAACTACGTGGATTGCTCATTACGCTAACTTAACTAATCAAAACCTAACCTAAGCACGGGAAATGAATCCTACAACGAAATGTAATTAAAAAGGGCGAAAGAGACAGCTCTTATACCTTTTGTGATCGACAAGGGAGCAGGGCATGTCGTAGCACAGTCGTGGACGTCCCCTTCTCCTTGCTTTGATGCTTCCAGTCGTGGGGGAACCGCCGATGTCACCGGTGATTAACGCACACACATGAGGACGCATATAGGAGCTCCAAGAGGGATCAAAAGACGATGGTGTAAGGGTATGCTTTATTTATAAACAACGAGTTTGAGTGATCTTGGGCGGCAGTTATTGATGTGTTCAAGGCAGATCGAGAGGATCTAATGATCCCGCGAGATAGACGGATGTGAGGTGGACAATTTTTATGAAGTGCTCGAGGAAGAAGGACCATCAAGGAGGCATCAAAAAATTGAAGAAGAAGAAGAAGAAGAGGGTCTACAGGTTCCGATAGGAGTCAGAGCTGAAAGCCGGGGAGTTGACCGGAGTCAATGAATAGGGCGCAATGATTGGTCCATGTAGGCGCGCTACAGGACAAAACTGCCTCTTTATTCAAAAATAATTATTTAAAAACAGTAGCTAATTTTATTAATTTTTTGTTATATAATATTTCTTATTTTATGTAGTATTTTATGATGGTTTTTATTTATTTTTTTGAAGTTATTTATTAGTAGTTAATTTTTAGGGGTTTATTCATAGGTATATTCATATATATTTTATCTCATTTTATTTTTACATTGTATATTTTATTTTATTATTTAATTTTTCTCATTTTATATATTTACAACTTAATTTTGGGTACATAAATATATTTTTATTTTATTTTTGTGGTGGTATTTGTACACTTAAATAAATAAGGGTATATAATGTATTGGTATACTTATAGGTATTTCATCTATGTATTATATACATTATTTTATTTTAATGTATTTTCTTGGGTTTTATTTAGGCTTTATATTTTTAATAAAATATAAATAATATTTACAAGAGTATAAAATTTTGAAAGAATAAATAATGAAAGAATGAATTTCACTTTTATTTATATACAAGTATTATTATAGGTATTTTGCCGATGTTTATATAGACTTATTTTATTTTATGTTTCTTTGTCATTTTATTTGATTTTAATATGCACTTAAGTTATAAATAATATTAACAAAATTAAAAAAATATAAAATTATAGAAATAATAAAGAATAAATAAAATAAAATGACGATTGCTTCAAAAAAGAAAGCGTCTATGTAGACTTTTCCGAGACGCGGAGTGGAGACTTTTCGAGCGAGACTATGGGATCTCTTGTAAACCCCCATGATGTGGTAAAGGGAGGATATTAGGGGAAGGAGTTCATGGGGATTCCCCTGCGGAGTGCCGGATGAGGGGAGACCCTCACGTCCGGATCGGAGGGCGGGAATATCCTGACCCTACTAGCATTATGCCTTACACATTATATATACACATGGGTTAGATTATAGGCCAGGTCTTCTATATTCAGTACATATTTCTTGATATAGTTTCTTGCTATATCCATATCAATAATCAAGAAAAGATATATATATATATATATATATGCATAACAGATATCAAGATGGATATTTGGTTATTCTTGATTTAAGGCTCAATCTTGGACTCAAAAAGAAAATGGAGCCGAGTTTCATTCATTACAGGTATCTTTTTCTCTTCCGTTCTAGTTGAAATAAAGTAACCGAACTTGAATTTCTATTATGGGTGGGCCAATAAATAGCTTCATTATGATTTTTCAATTTGTCAAAAATCTGATATATGTTTCGAATAAGTAGAGACATAAAGGGTTCTGTATCATGAACTTAGTTGAACCGTGCATTATTCGGGTATACTTTACAATGAGGGTACAAAATCTAACTTTCACACCTTAACTCCGAAAAATATAAAACCACCTTTATTAAATAGCTTGTTAAAATTTATATAACAATTAGAGGTGGTTATGATACATTTTGAGTTTTTATTTGGACCATATGGGTCTGTGATGTTGGGATTTTGACTTTTTATTTTGTGCATAAAATGTACATTGTTTATTATTTTTGTACAAACTCAATTTTGTATTTTTATTTACATTATTATCTACAACTTTCATGTACAAAGTTTCTTGATTTGATGTATAAATAATAAAGAATAAAATAGGTGCCAAAATGCTTTATTGAATGAATAAATAAATGTGGCTTTTTGTGTTTTTGGCTCTTATCTCCCCCTACTTTATTGCATGTCGACCACCTCAATTCTTGACTTGGTCTCAAGGTTAGGGTCATAAAATATCTTTGATATTTTATTCTTTTCTTTTCTTCTCTTTATTATATAATTTTGGTATTGAAAATAATATTATTTATACAATAAATGCAATAAATGGTGAATGCTATTTTGTAAAATTAATGCTATTTACATGCATTAGCTAGGGTTTTTAAGGCCAAAATGATAGATTAAAGGTGATAAAATAGAGATTCATCATCCCCTACTTGCCTTTGCTAGTCCCTAGCAAACACTTATGCAATAAGTGCAGAAAAAGAAAAACAAAGAAACGAAAAAGAAAGAAAGTGGATTAACTTTAATCCTCAAACTTGTCTTTATGAAATCAAAGTTTGGAACTTAAGTCGGACCGTTGCAATTTTAGTGCGGCCAGAACCTTATTGAGAATCGGATTTGATATCCAATAGACTTCAAGAATCCCAAAACTCTACTCGAGTCTCCTCGTTAGTCAGGTCAAAATACCATAACTCATATGCAAACCCTTACGACTATGAGTCTGGCTTGTACAGTAAGTGATAGTGGCTCTTCCCAATTGAAACGACAAAGAGACTGACTTCTCCAGCATTACAACCCAGAGAGTCCCCAATCCAGCAACTCCATCCTCAAAGAGTAGGGTATTCCCTTCTAAGTTCAAGTGACAACCTGCTCAAGAGGAGGGGGTGAAGATAAGAATGGAGAGTAGCCAGTGTAGCCACCTATCCGAGGATGCAAGACCAGTGTACTCAAGTCATCCAGCTACAGGCTCACAAGGTATGACTTTTAAGCTCGAGCTTTCTTACTGACTATACAAATATATACATTCCAACAGGCATTTTATTTTCAAGCAGGCATGTCCACTTTTTTGGAGTTTTTGCTTTTTTTAAAAAATACTATTTACAACATCATTTACATAAGGAGTTTTTCCTCTTGATCCAGTAGATTATCCCCTTTTTGAAGCATTATCGCAACCCACACTCACATGTCTTTAGATATCTCTGCTACTGGATGGGTTGGGGTGCACTTCCCTTCATAGACGAGGACAAATGTTTCCACTTGTGTGCGTCTCATACGGTTAAATCCAATCCCCTCACCACTCCAACTGAGTTGAGCCAAGTGAAAAGTGCAGGTGTCCAAGTTAGGTCATTATCAACAAGAGCCATGCGAGTGCTTCAAAATACTCTACTTAGGCAGTAAAGAATCCATTGAACTAAGTCTCACTATTCTCAAAGAATTAAGTCAACTAGACCAGAAGTACCTCAATTCTAGCCCCTATAAGGTTCTGGTCATTAGGTAGATCTAAGATCCAACCAAGCTCCAATCTTGGGATTTTACTTAGACTTGTTCAATTATCAAACTTAATCTGAAAAATACGAATGCTATGTAGAAAATATTTTTGTGATGCAATTTTCAAAGATTTTGAACATTTTATGGATTTTTGAAAATGATGGTGCATATGCAATTTTTTTGGTATTTTCAAAAAGATTTTGCAAATGTTTTTGGTATTTTTGGTTTTGCAAATGTTTTTGTGATTTTTGAAAACAAAAGACTTTGGATAAAACTTAGATACAAATATTTACACAAGGATGCATCTTATATTAACAAGAGCTCGATTTTTAAGAATTTATTAGGGGTAAATGATCATTTTTATAGAAACAATTAATAAAAAATTTTAGAGTGATGTATATATTCCTCGACTATTTTGAAACTGTTTTTCAAATAATTTTGAAAATTATAGTCCAAAATAATTTTACAAAGAATTTTAACAAACATGTAAACACATTTGAAAATCATTTTGCAAAGGTTTTTCAAACAGTATATAGAGATTTTTCAAAATAATTAGAAACCATTTTTCAAACCATTTGCAACTAGTTTTCTAAATATTTTTATTTCACTTAAAGAAAATAATTTCACTAACAAAATATTTTCACAAAGGTTGAAAATATTGAATAAAATGTTTTCCAAACAGTTTTCAAAATATTTTTCAAAAAGATTTTCAAACTATTTTTCAAACAATTTGCAAGAATATTTTTACCTGATTTATTAATCAGTATGTACAAAAAGAGTTTGAGGAGATATCAGCATCTTTTTACTAAGAGGCTTTAATGAATTTAACAGTATTTTTAGCCATAAGTATTACTTAAAATATGAAAGTATGAGTTATGGCTAAAGTATATACGACCCCCGTGTACTTAACTTGAGATATGTCCTCATAGATCAGAGAGACAAAGAGAAGACATAACTCGGACTGAGTATAGAAAAGTCTAAAGAATGAATAACTGAACAAATGAACGAATAAGAAGTTGATTGTCCCCCTATACTTAGGAACAAAGAATCCTGAGTATAGCATATTGTACCCAAAGTAGGGAGGGTCAAAGGTGGGAATGAACAGATTGTACTTAGGTTGTCTCCCCCTGTACTTAGGGTAAGATATCACTAAGTATAGACAAGAAGAGGAGAAAGGGGAGAGGATCAAAGAAGGAAATATATCAGGGTGCACACCCCCCTATACTTAAGACAAAGTACGCCCTAAGTATAGAAGACTGACAAGAAGGGGTGACACACACACTTTGTTTTTTTAATAGAAAATGGAAGCTGAAAATAAAAAGAAGAAAATAGGGAAAGATAAAAGCTTAAGGGAAAAGTTTTTAAGTTGCATTATCTTAATCTTTTGATGCGGCTATTGCTATGGATATACCGTCAGAGCATAGTTTTTGGATAGAGACGACAATGGCCAAGAAAGTACATGCTCGAGGTAGGGCTTCAGTAGTTGACCGTTGATGACAAATGGTTGTGCGTCAAGAGACAATTCAGATATCACAATTCTACCATTGTCACGCACTTCTTGAACTTGAAATGGTCTAGTCCATTTTCTTTTCAATTTGCCTGGGAAGATCTTCAACTTTGCATCGAACAACCACACTTTTTGTCTAGCTCTGAAGGTCTTTCGTATGATGTGCCAGTCATGCCAGCGTTTCACCGTCTCCTTGTACATCAATGTGTTATCATATGCATAGTCTTGAAATTTCAGGAGCATGTCCAGGGCTACTTTCCTTTTCTGACCACCTTGTTGTGACTCCAATTTGCAAATGTTAACTACCCATAATGATTATGAATTAACTCAACTAGTAGATGGCATGGCTTTCCATATAAAAGGCGATAGGGAAACATGCCCAAAGGAGACTTGTAAGCAGTTCGATATGCCCAAAGGACTGAGTCCAAAAGCTGGGACCAATTTTTTCTGTCCAGCTTGACAAGTTTTTGAAGTATCGTCTTGATTTCTCTATTAGATAATTCTTTCATACCATTGGTCTGAGGATTGTAAGGAGATGAGACATGGTGCTTGATGTTGTACTCCTTCATTATCTTCTTGACCTCTAAGTTTATGAAGTGACTACCCCCTCCTGATATAAGTATCTTTGGAATCTCGAACCACGAGATGATGTTTTCTTTCAGAAAGCGACAAATTGTGTGGTTGTCTTCGGCTCAAGCATGGATAGCTTTAACCCATCGACTCACATAATCAATGGTAAGAAGGATGTGCTTGTATCCCTAACTGTTAGGAAAGGCTCCTATAATATCAATCCTCGAAGCATTGAATACATCAGCAATCTGAATGATCTTCAGGGGCATGGAATCTTTGGTTGTAAGGGTTCCTTTCAATCGCTGACAGTCGGTGCATCATTTGACAAACGTTGTTGATCCCTTATATAATGTAGGCCACTAGAGAGGCCACACTGCAATATTTCCGCTGCCATTCTGTCTCCAGAGTGGTGTCCACCATATTTGAGTGAGTGACAGTGCTCGAGGATACTATGTTGCTCCCCTCGAGGAATGCACCTGCACCAAATATAATCTGCTCCTTCCCTGAATAAGAGTGGATCTTCCCATTGGTAAAATGGATCGTCGATAAGAATTTGCCCTTCCGAATCTTCGTCCATTCTTGTGGAACTACGATCGAAACGAGGTAGTTGACAATATCAACATACCAAGGGAGTGAATCCACTGCCAGAATTGACTCATTAGGAAAGGTGTCTGTGATAGGTGTGCTGCTCAGTTGTTCTATTCTGGAGAGGTGGTCTGCTATCACATTCTGAACTCCAGAGTTGTACCTGATTTCCAAATCGAATTCTCGGAGGAGAAGGATCCATATGATCAGTCTGGGCTTGGCATCCTTCTTCTATTGTAGGTACCTGATAGCAGAGTGGTCAGTGTAAATCGTGACTTTTGATCCGAGCAAATAGGATCTGAACTTCTCGAGGGTGAATACCACAACCAACAATTCTTTTTCTGTCATGGTATAGTTTCTTTGAGATTCATCTTATGTTTTGTTGGCATAATAAATGGCATAGGGTGTCTTGTCTTTCCTTTGTCCTAGAACATTCCCAACTGCAGAATCTGATGCATCCGTCATGATCTCAAACGGAAGAGACCAATCCAGCGGCTATAGGATTGGAGCTTGAGTGATTATCTCCTTTAGCTGATTGAATGAAAGAAGAACCAGTTAATCAACATTAAACTCATTCTCCTTGTGTAGTAACTATGTAAGAGGTCGGGCAATGCGACTGAAATAACGGATGAATCTTCTGTAGAATCCCAGATACCCCAGGAATGACCTTACATTCTTAACTGTCAGAGGTGGCTCAAGATTGGAAATTACATCCACCTTTGCCAAGTCGACTTCCATGCCACGTTTGGAAACGACATGACCCAGCACAATCTCTTCTACGACCATGAAGTGGCTCTTTTCCCATGATAATACCAGATTGACTTCATGAAATTTCTGAAGTACTCTCTCTAGGTGCTCAAGACAATAATCTAAGCCGTCACCATAGATGGAGAAGTCGTCCATAAACATCTCGAGAAAACTGCCTAACATCTCAGCAAAAACTGCAAGCATGCATCTCTGGAATGTCGTTGGTGCGTTACACAATCCAAAGGGCATTCTCCAGAAAGAATAGGTCTTGAATGGGAAAGTGGTGGTCGTCTTATCTTGGTCTTTAGGGGTGATTGCCACTTGGTTGTACCTAGAGTACCCATCCAGAAAGCAGAATAACTCTTTGCCAACCAATCTTTCAAAAACTTGATCAATGAATGAAAAGGGGAAGTGGTCCTTCTTAGTAGTTGCATTCAAATGATGGTAGTCAACATATATACGCCAGAATGTCGGTACTTGAGTAGATATCTCCACTCCTCTGTTATTTGTAATAATAGTAAGCCATGACTTTTTCGAAACTACGTGCAGGGAGCTTATCCATTTGGAATCGACGATGGGACAAATGAAGCATGCGTCACACCATTTTGTGATTTCCTTCATGATGATGTCCCTCAGGTTCAGATTCAGTCTTCTTTAAAACTCGCGGGACAGCTTGGCATCTTCTTCCAGGTAGATGTTGTGTGAGCACAGCTATATTTATCTCGAGGAGATCTGAAACATGCCAACCAAGTACCTTATGATTTTTCTCTAGAACCTCAAGGAGTCGAGATTCTTGTTCCAAGGTCAGCCTACTGTTGATGATGACCGGATACATGTTTTATGCACCCGTAAGGAAAGCATACTTCAGGCCTACTGGAAGTGGCTATTGTTCTAGTTCAGATCTAGCCGTCTTCTCGATCACTTTGAAACGATGTTGGTTTGAGGATGCTCTGCCTATACTTTTGTTGGGTTGCTGACCCTAGTGTCCTCTTGAGTTTCAGACAATGTACTGAACGGATCTGTAATGAAATCGTTGTGTTCAAGATGGAGCGAGTTATTGGAATCAAAAAGTTGCATCAACAAATTGGATTAGATCTCCCAAATAGATCGGAGCTTGTGCCGATTGTGCTTTCTGGGTCCTCCTCTAGAGAGAGGATTTCATGTGTCCATGGATCGTTCAAAGAGAGTGGTGCATCTCTGATCTCTTCAATGAATTCACAGTCTGCTTCATATGGTGTTGCATAAACCTTATCAGTTACGATTTTGGGCTCGCTGATCATGTCTATAGTAATTTTATTGTTACTCGAGCTGAAGGTGATCTTTCCAGACCCATAATAAACCACAGATTCTGAAGTACATAGGAATGGTTGGCCTAGAATGATAGGGGTCTAGAGTAAGGGTGCGGGTGAGTCTGTATCAAGTACTACAAAATCCACTAGAAACTGCATATTCTGCACCTTTATTACAATGTCTTCCAAAAGACCTCAAGGTCGCTTGATGGATCGATCAACGAACTGAAGGATCATTCGTGTCTGCTTGAGAGGACCTAGCCCAAATTCTCGCAATAATGATGAGGGCAGGAGATTGATGGAAGAACCACTGTCAAGCAAGGTTCGCTCAAAGACTTGATCAAAGATCTCACAACTGATCAAGGGCGCTCCTTTATCTTGCTTTTTCCGTGGGAGATTATTGATGGATGCATATGTGGCCATGGTAAGAATGTGCTTCTCTACCTGCCGGCATTTGTAATTTTGTGATGGTCGATGCTTGTTTGTTCATGCCTCTTTCAAACCTTTCTTCACAATGGGCATGTATTCCACGGCCTTCATCAATGGAATCTCAATAGTCAAATTATTAAGAATGTCCACAACTATAGGATCGATAATGCACTTTTTCTTTTTGCAAAATTTTTAGATTTTTCTACTGCATCAGGAAAAGGAAAATTTACAGTACTTAAATCAGAAATAGAGTTATTATTTACAATAAAATCTTTGTCCACAATATCATGTACTTCTAGTTCGCAAAAAGGTGTACATGCTGCGAGTGAAGATTCTACTGTAGGTGGACAAGTAAAAGGTGTGGTCTCCACTCCGTCGGCTGGCGTTGGATCGGTTTCTACTGCAGGCTCCTCCGTGGCTAGCAAAGCTTCACTTTGACAGCGATCATCTTTTTGGTCTTTTTGACGATTCACCTATTGAAGTTTTATTTTCCCCATGACATGCGGTAGATGGAGGTAAAGTCCTACCGCTCCTAAGAGTGGCAGCATTAGAAAAAGCAATATTACAACTATCCGGCTCTATGGGTGCAGAGTGGACATCACATTCTACTTGCTCTTTTCTTCTGAAGCTATTGGGGTTAGATTCCTCCTATGCCAGAATGGATGTTTTTGTGGTGGTCAGGTCGTCGAGCTTTTTCGTCATATCTGCTAGGTCTTTGACGAGTTGGGCCAAGTAATCAAAGGTGGGGTTCATAGGATTCACCTCGAAAGCTTTAGTGTGCAGACCACGCAGTTGCTAAGTGTGTGGCGGCTGAGGCTGCGATTGCTAGTGGTGCTCAGGAGGTGGAGGAAGCTGGTACTGATGGTAAGCAGGAGGAGAGTAGTACTGATACTGCGGAGATGGTGCAGTCGCATACTGATGGTATGGTTGTGGTTGGCGATATTGTGGTTGTTGGTACTGTTAATTCTACCTCCATTGATTTTGGTACTGTGGAGGCTAGGGATACTAGGGTGGGGTTTGAGAGGACTGCCTGAAATGACCACCCTGTGGTTGGTGGTAGTCCCTATTAGCTTGTTGCTAGCCTTGATAAAGTCCAGTAGGACGGGATAGCTATGCATCATTTCTCCATACACCATTTACTTCTTAAATCAAGGGTGGTGGTGGAAAGGCTGGATCGGATGATGGAAGGAATTCTGGATGGTAGAGTACCGTCTAATGTTGTGGCGGGCCCTGATCAGGCGCTTGTACATAGTACACGTGCTGGACTACCGGTGGCAGCTGGCTCGGCTGAGGTTGTTGTGGCAGTGATGTCTCATCGTTCTTCTCAACTGGAGTCTCTGTGGATGGTGTCGCCAACTGGACTGAATTGATGGTACCAACTAGCAGCTCCAACTTCTTGGTAATCTGGTCCAGCTTATCTAAGTGTTGCATCCTCTTTTCGAGCACAGCAAGTTTCTCGAGGTCCTGCAATCGCTTCTCAATAATATCAACCTTTGAGAGATGGCCCCTGATGATGTTGATATTCGAGATCTCATCTCTCTCCACCTTACGATACGCTGCCATATGGTCTTGCTTATGGAGGATCCGAAGTTTCTTCTGATAGGCTTTGGATGAAGAGAAGGCAACCTCTCCTTCGACCATTTCCTCAATTTACCAGACTACATCTTTATCCTTGTTGAATTGTGATCCCCCACTGGCTGTGTAAACTAGCCTTTGGCTTTCTACATTCAGCCCCCTGAAGAAGTGTTGGACCAAGCTGGTCCTCGGAATTTCATGGTGAGGGCAGTTCTCTTGCATGTCTATGAATCTCTCCCAAGCTTCATGGATGGTCTCGTGGGCACCCTAGGAGAAGTTGTTGATTCTGGCTCGAACCTGGTTGAGCCGACCAAGAGGATAAAATTTATGCAGGAAGGCAGATTGCAGTTCCTCTCATGCCGTCAGAACCTTTCCCAGATGATTGACCCAATATAAGGCAAAATCTTGTAAAATGAAGGGGAACACCATCATCTTCACTACGTCTAACGGAACAGTGGGGTAGTAGGTAGTATGACAGATGAGTGAAAACTATTGCAGGTGAATGTAAGGCTCTTCGCTAGTGTTCCTTTGGAAAGAAGGGAGGAGAGCAAGGAACTGAGGCTTCATTTCAAATTGAGCATGCACCGGCAGAATGAGGATTCACTCGGTCATCTGGCTGTCTCCAGGGTTATATGTCTCTTTCAATGTGGGTTTCAGCCTCCCTTGTTCTGGCTCTTCCGCATCGGGGTCCTCATGGGGTCCACCTCCTCCACTTGCTAGTCTGTCTCCTCCTCCACCTGCTTGTCTATTCATGACATCATTCAACATGTCCTGGAACACAGTCTGTACTAGTGCATGCTCTGTCAGCTACAGCTGAATGGCCTGGATAGATGACAACAACTACGCGTTCTCCTGATTCTGGTCAGGCATATGTCCTTGCTCTGGTTGGGAAGGTGGCTGTTGACCCTTGCCCTTTCCTTGGGGTGCCATTTCGGGGTTTGAGTCCGAAGAGATGAATTCTCTGTTAGGATCCAGGACTGGGGATGGCTTCTATCTGCAATGTGAAAAATCCCCAATCAAACCACTTGTAATTGAGTCCAAGCTTCCAAGATGAATCTGGAATTAGGGTCAATCCCAGAGAGTTGTGAATGAAAAAGATGTAGACTGTAATCGACTCTCTTTCAAAACGGTGGAGGTGGGACACAAGAGATCCCAGTTTATAGTGGTCAAAAAAGATGGATAGAAGACGAGGAGTATGGAGATCAACCCGTAAAGTCCGGATCGAGTTCTCAGGAATCGCCTCGAATTATTGACGAGGTCGAGTTTATGGAATCGATGTAGGCATCGGCAGGGTCCCGACTTAACCATCCAAGGATCGACATCGTGAAGCAAGATGGAGATTGATGCATGAGGAAGGATATGGTGGTCAATGAGGAATAAAAGGAGTGTAAAATAATAGAAAGGCTTGAACTGAGCGAGGGTTAAAATGAAGACACATAGGATAAAATTTGCGCAATTGTGTGGGACTTCATTCTTTGCACATTAATCTAGATCCATGCAAATATAATACAAAATTATGTTTAACAACTCACGCCATGTGAAGTCGTGAAGGTTCGGCTACTTATTATCTTTTCAGTTTTAGAGTTGTTATTTAAGACATATCTTGTAATAAGTCATTAGCATGCTAACCCTATAGGAGAGAGAGTACTACCAGAAAAGTATCTCGTACTTGTCCTCTTCCTTTGTAACATGTAGTCTACACTTTTTGAGGTCCTTGTAACCCTTCTTGGATCCCTACTCAACCAAAGAAATAGAGAGAGGAAGCTGATAGGAGAAATCGCTACTTCAGTCCTTGCTCGCAACAGAATCACCTGTGAGCATTCAAGAACCTACTCGAATGCAAACCGATGAGATAGACACCCCCATGAAGGAGTGGCCTAAGCTCATTACTTCAGACCATGTTGATGCTCTACACAACGCGGGAACACCATCATTGACAAGGCCCTACTTGGTCACGTACTATAGAAGCGCCATTACTTCAGAAATCCAGGCGATACACAAGGCAGTTACAGACTAGGTTTTGGGCTCTAATCCATAGCGGGTCGTGTCTTGCTCATGGAGGGGTTTTGGTCCCCTCCTAAGGTACCTGAAATCACTGGGCTTTATGAACCCAAAATAATGAAAGTCCATTACGGATTTTAATTGAGGTCAAAGTTTATTTAGCATACCCCTTATTTTAATTTTTTGGTTTTCACCTTTTTTAGATCTATTTTCATACAACCACATGTCGTTTTTATAGATTTTTATTTAAGTCCTAGGTGTTAAAAATCAGCGGGAGATAGCGAAAAAAGCTGTGCAAGTCGATTCAATGTTGGAAATCTCACCATTGAATCTAATGATGCATGCTGAGTTAGAGGACTTATAGTGAGAATTTTTAAACCTATCTACATGGCAGTGTGCAACTGATAAAATTGCCCTAAACAGTAGCTGTTATTAATCGTGAAGAACTGATTGTTAGTCATTCAAAATGAGACCAAGGTCCAGTCTTCGATGCCGAGCACAACAGGTCTTGCAAGCATTGTATATGGCCTCTCTTGGAACGTGGTCTCAAATTCAAATAGCTAATAGTTATTAATTTGACTAGATCCAAATGTAAGGTACTGTAGGAACCAGCATTCTTGTTAGGATTTGGACCTAATTACCGAGGCAAGCAACCTAAAGTTAGGGGCTCAATGCACACAAAACAAAATAAAATGAGGCGGAAAACTCAAAATGAGGGAAAACAAAATAAAATTAGGCGAGAAAACACGTAAAAACTACGACGAGGCGCCTAGGTGAACAAACACTTGGGCACTAGACCTTGTTGTGGAGAGTAGAGTCGAAGTCTTTAATTATTACATATTTAAATTGTCTCTCTCTCTCTCACCAATGAATACATAAAGAAAGCAACTCTAATTCTATGCTAATTCCCTCTCTTTGCTTTCTTTGTAGCCTCTCCAACTAGTCACATAGTGAAGACCACTCTCCTCTAGGTTTGATTGCATCGGCCTCCTAAAAAGCCATCCTCACATGGTGGGCCCTTGCAACAAAGTTAGAAAGAAAGATGTATTGGCACTGATAATCAACCAAAATGAGCTAAATAATAATTGAATGGCTATGTGCAAAAGAAAATCAATTATTATTTACATTAATGAATCAATGAATAAGGACAAATGACTATACAAAAATAAATGCCATCAAATAGGCTACGCATATTGCTCCACAACAATGGCGTCATCTGATAAATGAGGGAAATTTGATGGCCGTACGATTTCACAAGGAGAAACCACAACCGGTGTGTTGATCACTCAAGATTCCCCAAGTCATCAGCAGATAACCCACAAATTAAATAAAAGCAATGAAACGTACAAGTGACTTTAAATTTATTATTCTCTACTACAAATTACATAACAAATAAGCATGTAGAGGTCGAACCACAAAGAGCAAAATGGGCAGCCTAAGGTTATTTTATGAATAAAGTGTTTCTTTACAACCATGTCATTTATCATGTATATACATATCTCTCTCTTTTTTACGTGTTTTTAATTTTTGTTTATACATACATATATATATTGCTTTAAATTTTCTAATTTTATGATTTCTTTTTATATTTTCAGATTTTTATATTTCCTTTTCTTTAAAGTACATATATATCGGATATATAAGGCTATATATATATATATATATAGAGTAATATATTTATAAATATTAGTAAATATAAACAAAATGCAACAAATAATTGTTTTTGGGTTTTATATAAATTTCTGATGTTTTTTGTAATTTTTCTGGAATTTTCACTAATTGTTTTGGATTGTTTAAAGTCAAAAATATCCCAAATCAGGGATTAGATAAATATCCGAAATTTATTTGAATATTAAAAATAGTAAATAAGGTCCAAAATTATTTAAATCAATTTTAATATATAAATATTTATATAAAGAAAGTATAAAACAGATAAACATATTTTTTGGATTTTTTAAAGATTTTTTACATTTTTATGAATATTTTTGTGGTTTTTCAGTTTTTAAGAGTTTTCTTTCTCCATTTTATGTTATTTTTGGTCTGTGGTTAAAATATAACAAAATAAACAACATATATTTTTTTAAAATTTTTAAAGATGTTTTTATATTTTTTTGTATTTTCTAAGCTATATAATACAAAAATAAGATCCTTTTGATTTTTAATAAATGGATTAAATGCACAAAAATACAAAACAAATGTGAGGAATGAAAGTACATGGTAGGAGGCATCTATCTCTATTTTTGAGAATTTTTAGAAGCACATTAGCTATTTATAAAAAAGAGGAAATGCATAAAAATACATGTCCTAGCAGTGCATATTTGCAAATAAAATATACAACATGGGCTCAGATGCCATTTTACCAAAAATATACAATGTATATTCAATTTTATCAAACTATTTAACCATTACAGAAACCGCTACGGGCATACATGCAATTTTCTCATCCCACGTGGGATAATAGGTGAGCTGAGCTGGACTGGACCCAAATGCAAATAAAAGAAGTACAAGGGCCTATTAGCAAAATTCCCCTCTTCTTTTATACTTAACCTTTTATTTACAAGACCAATCAATAAATACAAAAAATGGGGTGAAGATATGCAATTTACCCATTATTACTCGGATCCAATGATCGATGGAACTTTACTGATACACGTGCCCACTTCTCCGCGACTAATAATGCTTCAGCCTTGGATGATCAGGATGAGATCTCTTGGATGATATCGATGGCTATGGATGGAGAAGATCCAACGGCAGAGATAAATCTGGAGGAGTATGACGATCAGACGGCTCTAAGGTTGCTTGGAAGAATAGGGAAGAACCCTCGTTCCTCCAGGATTCAATCCAACTACTACGACACCTCCGACCACCTGGGCATCTCGCGAGGGGCTCGGATCATTGCCCCAGCTCCTCCATCTCTGATGGATGCCTCCTAGGGCACAGTAGAGCTCAGATGACGGCGGAGCACCTCGAGGTAGAATTGGAGCTCCAAGTACCTCCCTTGCTATTGCAATCGACCCGAGAGGGGTCTTTGACCCACCGAGGCCTGCAAGAAGGTTATGGGCAAGAAAACGATGGATCCAGTGGTGTGATTGGCATGAGTGGATGACAAATGGGGTGTAGCAGAGAGGTCTGACGGAAGGCACTGGAGATGGACCTCGATTTCCAGATCCATGAGGGATCTGGTTGGACGAAGATGCGTGGGGCGTACAAGAAGCGATAGAGAGCGAAATGGACGTGGTCAGAATGGCAGGAAGCAGATGATCAAGCACAGAGAGGTTTACCGGAGCTCAACTCCAGCGAACTACGCAGATGGCTCATTATGCTAACTTAACTAATCAAAACCTAACCTAAGAACGGAAAATGAAACCTACAATGAAATGCAATTAAAAAAGGTGAAAGAGATAGCTCTTATATCTGCTATGATCGGCAGGTAGAAGGGTGTGTCAAAACGACGAAGGTGGAAGGGGAGGCTTTATTTATAAAGAGTGAGTTTGAGTGATCTAGGGTGGTAGTTATTGATGTGCTCGTGGCAGATCAAGAGGATCTAATGATTCCCTGAGATAGACGGATTTGAGATGGACGTTTTTGGTGAAGTACTCGTGGAAGAAGGACCATCAGGGAGGCGTCAAAAAATCATAGAAGAAGAGGGTCTCGAGTTCTGACAGGAGTCAGATCTGAAAGATAGGGAGTTGACTGGAGTCAACGAATGGGGCATGGTGATTGGTCCACGTAGGCGCGCTACATGACAAAAATGCCTCTTTATTAAAAAATATTTTTTTTGAAAAAAAGTAATTTATTTTAATAATATTTAGTTATAAAAAAAGTTTCTTATTTTATGTAGTATTTTACTATGATTTTTATTTATTTTTTATGTTATTTATTAGTAGTGAATTTTTAGGGCTTTATTAATAGGTATATTCATCTATATTTTAGATTATTTTATTTTTACTTTGTATATTTTATTTTATTATTTTATTTTCTCAATTTATATATTTAGTTTTGGGTGCATAAATAGATTTTTACTATATTTTTGTGGTGTTATTTGTACACTTAAATAAATAAGGGTATATATTACATAAGTATACTTATAGGTATTTCATCTATGTATTATATACATTATTTTATTTTACTCTATTTTCTTGGGTTTTACTTTGGCATTATATTTTTAATAGTATATAACTAATATTTACAAGAGTATAAAAATAAAAGAATAAATATTGAAAGAATGAATTTCACTTTTATTTATATACACATATTATTATAGGTTTTTTGCATATGTTTATATAGACTTATTTTATTTTGTGTTTCCTTTGTGATTTTATTTTGGTTTTAGTATGCACATAAGTTATAAATAATATATACAAAACTATAAAAAAATTATAAAATTATATACATAAAAAATAAAAAATAAAATAAATATTTTATTCGATACACTATACAATGAGGGTTCAAAACATAACTTCCACACCTTAACTCTAAAAATATAGAACCACCTTTATTGAATAGCTTATTAAAAGTTATATACAATTAGAGTGATTTTGATACATTTTGAGTTTTTATTTAGAAGATATGGGTTTGTGAAGTTGGGATTTTTGCTTTTTATTTTGTGTATAAAATGTACACTGTTTATTATTTTTGTACCAACTCAATTTTGTATTTTTATTTACATTATTATCTACAACTTTCACGTACAAAGTTTCTTGATTTGATGTATAAATAATAAAGAATAAAATATGTGTTAAAAATGCTTTATTGAATGATAAAATAAATGTGGTTTTTATTATATTATTGGCCCTTATCTCTCCCTACTTTATTCCTTTTCGATCATCTAAATTCTTAACTTGGTCTCTAGGTTTAGAGTCATAAAATATCTTTGATATTTTATTCTTTTATTTTCATCTCTTTATTCTATATTTTGGCATTAAAAAATTATTATTTACATAATAAATGCAATATATGGCGAATGTTATTTTGTACAATTTAATTCTATTTACATGCATTAACTAGGGTTTTTAAGGCCAAAATGATAGAATAAAGGTGATGAAATGGAGATTCATCACCCCCCCTATACTTGTCGTTGTTAGTCCCTAGCAAACACTTATGCAAAAGTACAGAAAAAGAAAAATAAAGAAGAAAATGAAAGAATGTGGATTAAGTTTAATCCTCAAACTTATCTTTATGAAATCAAAGTTTGGAACTTAAGCCTAACCGTTGGAATTTTAGTGCGGTCGAAACTTTATTGGGAATCAAATTTCAAATCCAACAACCTTCGAGAATCCCAAAACTCTTCTCAAGTCTCCTCAATAGCCAGGTCAGAATACCTCAGCTCATATGCAAACCCTTATGACTTTGAGTCTGACTCGTACAGTAAGTGATAGTGGCTCACCCCAACTGAAATGACAAAGAGACTAACTTCTCCAACATGACAACCCAGTGATTTCCCAATCCATCAACTCCTTCCTCAGGGAGCGAGGTATTCCCTTCTAAGTTCAAGTGACAACCTGCTCAAGAGGAGGGGGTGAAGAGAAGAATAGACGGTAGCTAGTGTAGCCACCTATCCGAGGATGTAAGACCAGTGTAGTCAACTCATCCAGCTGCAGGCTCACAAGGTATGACTTTGAAGCTCAAGCTTGCTTATTGTCTATACAAATATATACACTTTGTCAGGCATTTTATTTACAATCAGGCATGTCCACTTTTTTGGAGTTTTTGCTTTTTCTAAATACTATTTACAGCAGCATTACATAAGGAGTTTTTCCTCTTGAGCCAGTAGACTATCCCTCTTTTGAAGCATTATCGCAACTCACACTCTCCGATCTTTAGATATCTCTGCTACTGGACGGGTTGGGGTGCACTTCCCTCCATAGACGATGACAAATGTTTCCACTTGTGTGCATCTCATACCGGTAAATCCAATCCCACTCCAATTGAGTTGAGCCAAGCGAAAGGTGCAGGTGTCCAAGTTAGGTCATTATCAACAAGATCCATGCATGTGCTCCGAAATACCCTACTTAGGCAGTCAACAATCCATTGAACTAGGTCTCGCTATTCTCAAAGGATTAAGTCAACTAGACCAGAAGTACCTCAATTCCAGCTCTTATATGGTTACTACGGTTAGGTATGTTTAAGGTCCAACCAAGCTCCAATCTTCGGATTTGACTTAGACTTGTTCAATTATCAACCTTAATCCGAAAAATGCAAATTCTATGCAGAAAATATTTTTGTGATGCAATTTTCAAATATTTTGACATTTTCATGGATTTTTGAAAAAGATGGTGCATATGTAATTTTTTGGTATTTTCAAAAAGATTTTGCAAATGTTTTTGATGTTTTTGATTTTGTAACTATTTTTGTGATTTTTGAAAATAGAAGACTTCAGATAAATACGTGATACAAATATTTACATAAGGATGCATCTTATATTTACAAGAGTAAGGTTTTTAATAATTTACAACGGGTAAATGTTCATTTTTATAGAAATAATTAATAAAAAATTTAGATTGGTGTATATATTCCTCAACTTATTTGAAAATGATTTTTCAAATAATTTTTAAAACTATAGTCCAAAATAATTTTTACAAAGAATTTTTATAAACATGTACACACATTTAAAAATCATTTTGCAAAGGTTTTTCAAACAGTATATAGAGATTTTTTAAAATATTTTTGCAACCATTTTTCAAACCATTTGCAAATCATTTTTCAAATATTTTTATTTCACTTAAAGAAAATATTTTTACAAACAAAATATTTTTACAAAGGTTGAAAATATTGAACAAAATGTTTTTCAAAGAGGTTTCAAAATATTTTTCAAAAAGATTTTCAAACTATTTTTCAAACAATTTGGAAGAATATATTTACTTGATTTATTAATCAGTATGTACAAAAAGAGTTTAAAGATATCCACAACTTTTTATTAAGAGGTTTTAATGAATTTAATAGTATTTTTATCCATAAATATTATTTAAAATATGAAAGTACGAGTAAAGTATATACGGAGTATATACGACCCCCCTATACTTAGCTTGAGTTATGTCCTCATACATCAGAGAGACAAAGAGAAGACATAACTTGTACTCAGTATAGAAAAGTCGAAAGAATGAAGAACAGAATGAATGAACAAATAATAAGTTGATCGCCCCCCCCCCATACTTAGGATCAAAGAATCCTAAGTATAGCATATTGTACCCAAAGCATGGAGGATCAAGGGTGTGAATGAACAAATCGTACTCAGAGGGTAAGATATCCCTAAGTATAGACAAGAAGAGGAGAAAAGGGAGAGGATCAAGGAATGAAACAAATCAGGGTGCACACCTCCTATACTTAGGACAAAGTACGTCCTAAGTATAGAAGACTGACAAGAAGGGGTGACACACACACTTTGTTTTTAGTAGAAAACAGAAGCTGAAAACAAAAGGAAGAAAAGAAGGAAAGATAAAAGCTTAAAGGAAATGTTTTTGAGTTGCATTATCTGAATATTTTGATGCGACTACTGTTGTATATGTATCGTCAGAGCGCAGTACTTGAATAGAGTCGATAACCGCCAAGAAAGTGTTATGCTTGAGTTAGGGCTTCAGTAGTTGATCGTTGACGACAAATGGTTGTGCATCAGGAGACAATTCAGATATCGCAATGCTGCCATTGTCACACCCTTGTTGAACTTGAAACATCCTTGTTCGTTTTCTTTTCAATTTGCTGGGGAAGATCTTCAACTTTGCATCGAATACCCACACTTTCTACCCAGCTTCGAAGGTCTTTCGTCTGATGTGTCAGTCATGCCAGCATTTCACTTTCTCCTTGTACATGAATGTGTTATCATATGCATAGTCTTGAAATTCCAGGAGCATGTCCAGATCTTCTTTCCTTTTCTGACCACCTTGTTGTGAATCCAAATTGCTAATGTTAAATGCCCATAATAATTTATGAATTAACTCTAATGGGAGATGGCGTGGCTTTCCACATACAAGGCAATAGGGTGACATGCCCAAAGGAGATTTGTAAGTGGTTCGATATACCCAAAGGACTGAGTCCAAAAGCTGGGATCAATATTTCCTGTCCGGCTTGACAAGGTTATCATCTTGATTTGTCTATTAGATAATTCTGCCATACCATTGGTCTGAGGATGGTAAGGAAATGCGACATGGTGCTCAATGTTGTACTCCTTCATCAGCTTCTTGACCTCTCTGTTTATGAAGTGACTACCCCTGTATGATATAAGTATTTTCGGAATCTCGAACCACGAGATGATGTTCTTATTCAGAAATGGACAAACTGTACGACTGTCTGTGGCTCGAGCGGGGATAGCTTCAACGCACAAACTCACATATTCAACGGCAAGAAGGGTGTGATTTTATCCCTAACTGTTAGGAAAGGGTCCCATAAAATCAATCCCCCAAGCATCAAATACATCAGCAATTTGAATAATCCTATGGGGCATGGAATCTTTGGCTACAAGGGTTCCTTTCAATCGCTGACAGTCAGTGCATTGTTTGACAAATGTTCTTTCATCCTTAAATAATGTAGGCCACCAGAGGCCATACTGTGATACTTTCGCTGTCGTTCTGTCTCCAGATTAATGTCCACCAGATTCGAGAGAGTGACAATGCTCGAGGATACTATGTTGCTCTGCCTAAGGAATGCATCTGCGCCAAATACAATCTGCTCCTTCCATGAATAAGAGCGTGCATCTTCCCATTGGTAGAAATGGATCGTCGATAAGAATTCGTCCTTCTGAATCTTCGTCCATTCTTGTCGAACTACAACCAAAACAAAGTAGTTGACAATATCAGCATATCAAGGGAGTGAATCCACTGCCAGAATTGACTCATCAGGAAAGGTGTTTGTGATAGGTGTGCTGCTCAATGGAGGATCTTGTGGTTCTATTCTAGAGAGGTGGTTTGCTACCACATTCTGAACTCCAGGCTTGTCCTAGATTTTCAAATCGAATTCTTGGAGGACAAGGATCCATTTGATCATTTCGGGCTCGGCATCCTTCTTCTGTTGTAGATACCTGATAGCATAGTGGTCAGTGTAAATCGTGACTTTTGATCCGAGCAAATAGGATCTAAACTTCTCAAGGGTGAATACCACAGCAAGCAATTCTTTCCCTGTCACAATGTAGTTTCTTTGAGCTTCATCTTACATTTTGCTAGCATAATGAACTTGTCTTTCCTTTGTCCTAGAACAACCCCAACTGTAGAATCTGATGCATCCGTTATGATCTCAAAAGGAAGGATCAAGCTAGTGGATTTAGGACTGGAGCTTGATTGATTAGCTCCTTCAGCTGATTGAATGAAAGGAGAATCTGTTGATCAACATTAAAATCAATCTCCTTGCACAGTAACAATGTAAGAGGTCAGGCAATGCAGCTGAATCATGGATGAATCTTTTGTAGAATCCCACATGCCCCAGGAATGACCTCACATTCTTAACTGGATGAGGTGGCTCAAGATTGGCAATTACATCCACCTTTGTCGGGTCGACTTCCATGCCATGTTTGGAAATGACGTGACCCAACACAATCCCTCTGTGTCCATGAAGTGGCTCTTTTCCCATGATAATACAAGATTGACTTCATGGCATTTTTGAAGTATTCTGTCTAGGTGCTCAACTCGTCTTCTCTTTGTCTTCAGGGGCAATTGCCACTTGGTTGTACTCGAAGTACCCATCCAGAAAGCAGAAGAACTCCTTGCCAACTAGTCTTTCAAAAACTAGAACAATGAATGCAAGGGGAAGTGGTCCTTCTTTGTTGTTGCATTCAAACGGTGGTAGTCAACACATACACACCAGGATTTTGGTGCTCGAGTAGATATCTCCACTCCTCTGTCATTTGTAACAATAGTAAGCCTTAACTTTTTCGGAACTACGTGTAGGGGGCTTACCCATTAAGAGTCGTAGATGGGATAAATGAAGCTCACGTCACATTATTTTGTGATTTCCTTCATGACGATGTCCCTCGAATTCAGATTCAATCTTCTTTGAAACTCGCGGGATGACTTGGCATCTTCTTCCAGGTAGATGTGGTGTGAGCACATGCTAGATTTTTCTTGCGGAGATCTGAAACATGCCAACCAAGTGCCTTGCGGTTTTTCTTTAGAACCTCGAGAAGTTGAGATTCTGGTTCCGGGGTCAGCCTGCTGCTGATGATGACATGATACATGTTTTCTACACCCGAAAGGAAAACATTACTTCAGGCCTGTCGGAAGTGGTTTTAGTTCCGATTTTGATATGGCTGGCTTCTTGGTCACTTCTGAAATGGTGTTGGTTGGAGGATGCTCTACCTGAACTTTTGCTAGGTTGCTGACCTCAATGTCTTATTAAGATTCTGATAATGTACTGAATGGATCCGTAATGAAATCATTGTGTTCGGTCTGGAGTGAATTATTGGAATCAAAAAGTTGCATCAATAAATTTGATTTGGTCTCCCAAATATCCTCGGAGCATGTGTCGAGTGTGCTTTCTAGGTCCTCTTGAGAGAGGTTTTCTTGTGTCCATGGATCATTTAAAGAGAGTGGTGTATCTCTGATTTCTTCAATGAATTCACAGTCTGCATTAGGTGTGTTGCATGATCCTTATCAATTACGACTTTGGGCTCGTTGATCATGTCTATAGTAATTTTGTTGTTACTCGAGTTGAAGGTGATCTTTCCATACCCATAATCAACCACGGCTTCTGAAATATGCAGGAATGGCTGCTCTAGAATGATATGGGTCTGGAGTAAGGGTGTGGGTGAGTCCGTATCAAGGACTACAAAATCCACTGGAAACTGCATGTCTTGCACCTTTACTACAACGTCTTCCAGAAGACCTCAAGGTCACTTGATGGATCGATCAATGAACTGAAGGATCATTCATGTCTTCTTGAGAGGACCTAGCCCAAATTCTTGCAATAATGACGAGGGTAGGAGGTTGATGGAAGAACCGCTGTCAAGCAAGGTTCGCTCAAGGACTTGATCAAATATCTCATAACTGATCAAAGGAGATCCTTTGTCTTGCTTTTTCTGTGGGAGATTGATAATGGGTGCAACTGTGGCCATGGTAAGAACATGCTTTTATGCATGTCGCCCTCGGCTGTTTTGTGCTAGTCGACGCTTGTTTATACATGCCTCTTTCAAACCTTTCTTCACAGCAGGCTTGTATTCCATGGCCTTCATCAATGGAATCTCAACAGTCAAATTATTAAGAATGCCCACAACTACAGGATCCGCTAATGCACTTTTTCTTTTTGGAATTTTAGCTTTTTCTATTGTATCATGAAAAGGAATACTTATAAACTGAAATCAGAAATAGAGTTCTTATTTACAATAAAAACTTTGTCCACAATATCTTATACATCTGGTTCGCAAAAAGGTGTACATGCTGGGAGTGAAGATTCTGTTGTAGGTGGACAAGAAAAAGGTGCAGCCTCTGCTCCGTCGGCTGGCGTTGGATCGGCTGCTGTTGTGGGCTCTGTCGTGGCTAGCGCGGCTTCACTTTGAAGGTGATCATCTTTTTGGCTTTTTGCTTTTTATAATTTTTTGTTCTTTTTACTTATGGAGATGGTGGTGAGTGGCAGCTGGCATGGCTCCTTCTTCTTCCTCCTCACCCATCCATGTAGTGGGCACAGTTGATGCAGAAAATGACGATTCACTTGTCAAAGCTTTATTTTCCGCATGACTTGTGACATATGGAGGTAAAGTCCTTCTTGACTTGATTTTTCACGATTTAAGAAGATGATTTTATGAAGTCATTGCGAACCATGAATAATCGAGATCAAACAAATAAATTACAACTACTTGCACAAAATATGCACGTAAGAATGTATAGGGAAAGTTGAGGTTCGAATCCACAGGGACTTAGCAAGCATCACACAAGATTTTTGGGGTCTTTTTAGATAAAAACAATAAAAGGTAAGGGCTGAGTTGCCTAGGTGTTGAATTGCAAATTACTTAAAATTTAGAAACTAGTATGCAATTTAAATAAACTTAAGAGGACAGAATTAAACTAAAATAATAGAATGACATACTTGCAATTTTACGAAAGAAAACAATGGCAAGGTAATGTGGGTTATGTAGTCTATATTTGGAGCTCAAAAACATTGCAGAGAGAGTTTCTAACTTCACACAATCTAACAGGTCTTGCAAGTTGTCATTGAATTAAAATTTAGCAAGGAAAACATTAAAGCAAAATGAGTTCAGTGGAATTTTCTTCTCTGGAGTCGAGCCGTAAACGCCTCCTATGGACAAGATGGCACACGCACAAGAGGTAGCAGCTCACGGCAGCGAGCAAGCTTGAGGGCGCAGGGTGCGCGAAGGCTGTGAGCGCACTGGAGGAGAGCCGGGAACGGAGTAGTTGTTGCTTGCCGTGCATGCAGCAACAGTGCGGACTGGAGAAGAGGAAGAGGACATGCGCACGTGGGGCGCGTGGTTGGCTGCACGTCTATGCCCGTACGAGAATGCGCGGCGGCTACACTAGAGGATGGAGGTACGCTGGAGGCGCACTGCTGGTCGAACACCGATGCACGATGGCACGCGGGAGGAATGCAGCGGAGGAGCACAGTGGAGGAGGGCAGCGCACGGAGATGCAACCGTTGGTTGCTGTGGATGAGCCAGCACGAGGGAGCTGGTGCGGACTAAACCTTCATGGAAGGGTAATAGTAGTGGGTCTATACTCACACATAGTGGTGGAGAGAACGAGCATGAACGGGGAGGGCCCTGTGCGCTGCTCCTGTACCTGCCATAGACAACAAAACGAGAGAGAGATGGAGTATGGGGCGAGATATAGAACAAACGAGAGGGAGGGTATGTTGTGCGTGAATGAAAATGGACGGGAGGGAGAGTATGCGTGAATGGGAATTAACGAGAGAGAGGTTCCGTGAAAGAGGTCCCATTTTATAGTTGCCATGGGCGGCTATGCATAAAGAATCCCATGCAAATAAAGACAAAATTAAATGAATGTGCATGGGGAAGGGATGGATATGGGGCTCCATGCATGGGGAAGGCAATGGGTTTGTACGTGGAAGGATATTCCATGCTATAATGAGTGGGAAATTTATACTATCCTCCCTCCCCTTTTCTTCCCAATAAAATGTGAGGTTTTGTAGAGTCAAATCAATGTGTTATACTCAATGCTATATATATCCAATACACTTCCATATGATTTTCTTGGTTCATGTAGATAATTAGTTAAGTTATATTTAGGTGACTTAACATAACATATGTACTCGATATTTTTGAAAATATTTTACTCAATTATAAAAATCATGATCAGTTGATTTATGCAGAGATTTAATTGATTGTGTGCAATTATGGATATTTTCTCTGCTATATGTAAGGATTATAGATTATGTGAATTTGGAGTTTACAGATCAATCATTAAAGTTGTATATCACATAATTTGATCATATTATATCTGTATATATTGTAATCATCACACCCCCATACTTAAGTCTTGCTAGTCCCCAGCAAGAAATAGATAAGTAATAATGAAGGATAGGGAAAATAGCCAAGATAGGTTGAGTGAGGGTTTGCAGCAGACACTCCCACAAAGTCTTTGAGTTTTCAGTTCATAACTACACAAATACACAAGCTTCAGTAGAGTTGACCCATGGATTAATGATTTGTTCGAATAGTCGACTTGACTCGAGTTTTGTAGTTTCAACAGTCTCTCAGTTCCGAAAAAATAAAGATGGTTTCAGAAAGTCGATCAAGTCAGATCATTCAAATCAACAGGTATTCTCTTTGACCTTGAATGGATACAAATGGTGTTCGTGATGTTTTAGCTTTTGCGAGTCAAGAGGATGAGCTAATAGTACGATCTATCTATGTACTAAATGATTCCCTACACATATAGCCTCAGTCCTCACCTGAATTCAGGCGTATTCTCTTTTCACCCAAGTATGTCAGCATAAAAAAATAGGTCATAAATCTTTGGAGAATGGGACTTAACTTTTAGGGTTTTCCGTAGACCGCTTTGGTCTGTTGCTCTCATTCTTTTCCTTTTGCAGAGCATAACCCTGGGCCTCTTTGGGCCCCTTTTAAAAATTTAGGTAGCATCATTGGGCTGCTACCACGGCTTTTTGGTGGAGAAGGGTTATTTAGTGGTTTTCTTTCCTTGAATTTGCTTCGCACATCTTTGCATGATTGGTGGTTTTTGGCATTTGTATTGTGATATGCCTTTTATGGTGTTTTTGTTTTGGGTTCGGCATTAAAAGGTAGTATTGGCTTAAAATTGGCTTTGGAGGCACGATACTGGCTTATTTGCTGGCATACTTAGACTAGAGAGATCATGTTGCTCCTGAGTCAAGTTCCTTCATTAGCTATAGATAAGGTTCAGGCATTGGCACAACCAAGAGGACAACTCCTCACCTCAACTAGATTGTAATTGTATCTCGTAAAATAAACTCAATCAAGCTAAGTGCAATGTGCAGTTGCTTAATATCCACTGAAGAGTTTAAGAGTGCTACTAGTTGCTTAGGTTATCTAGTTAGATACAGAAGCTCATTCACCAGTAGAGTTAGTGGAACTAAGAGAATAAAGTCCTAGTGGAACTAAAAGAATAAAGTCCATATGGACCTGAATAAAGCTTAAAAACTCATGCCTAGTGAAATTCTGATGAAATTAAGTGGATTAGGGTCAACTCAACCTCAGTCTATGATTTATGCAGTGAAGATCTGATTTCTCAGAATAGGATAAAAGTAGGAAGAATGTTTTTTTGGTGGTTTTCTTGCTTCTTTTTTTTTAAATATTTTTAGGGGAATTTTTGCAAAAGAGAGATTTTTTGAAAGAGTATGCGATTTGAAAAAAAATATGCGGACATACCCCCCATACTTATCAGAAACCATGTCCTCATGGTGAAGACAAGGTGTAATAGGATGGTCAGAAGGGATGTGAAATGTAAAAAATATTTTTGGGTTTTTTTTGAAGTGTGGAGGTGGACCCCCATACTTATGTAATGCCATGCAGTGCAAATAAACGTGCGAGCAAGAAGATGAAAATATACCTATGAGGGGAGGTTCACGAGAGTGCATGATTTAACACCTCAGCTTGGCAATGTGGTGGTTCATTTTTCCTGCAGAAGGTATGTTGTGCAGACAGGCATAGGACCAGATGGTTCAACAAGGGGTTTTAGTCTTTGACCATTGATTCTGAAAGTGACTTTAGTGTTTGGGTCAGAAATTTCTATCGAGCCATTATCGAATACTTGAGTTACGATGTATGGTCCTTTCCATTTCGATCTCAATTTTCCCGGAAATAACTTCAGTTTTGCATCAAATAGCCATACTTTTTGATTTTCTTTGAATGTTTTCCTCGAAATATTGGCATCGTACTACAACTTGATTTTCTCTTTGTATAGCAGGTTGTAATCATAGGCTTGTGATCTCAATTCTTCCAGTTCAGATAAGTCCAATAGTCTTCTCTTTCCAGCCTCATCATAATCCAAATTGCATTTCGTGATTGCCCAGAGTGATTTGTGGTGGACCTCTACGGGTAGATGGCACGGCTTTCCATAGACTAACCTATATGGGCTCATTCCTAAGGGTGTACGGAAGGCTGTACGGTAGGCCCAAAGAGCAGTAGGTAAGTGTTGAGACCAGTCTTTATGATCAGAGCGGACAATTTTCTAGAGGATGATCTTGATCTCCCGGTTTGACAGCTCGGCCATTCCATTGGTCTGTGGCTGATAGGCAGTGGAGACCTGGTGTTCGTCCCCATTCTTCTTTAGTAATTTCTTGACTGAAGCATTCAAAAAATGGGTTCCACCATCACTGATGACCACTTTGGGTAATCCAAATCGGGATAAGAGATTGTTCATGAATTTAACAACAGTGGCGCTATCAGCAGTGCGAGTGGGAATGGCTTCAAACCAACGGGACACATAGTCAATAGCGAGTAGGATGTGCTGATAGCTTTGTGAGGTGGTGAAAGGTCCCATGAAGTCTATTCCCCAAGTATCAAAGATCTCAACTATATGTATGGGTTGGAGGGGCATCATGTTGTGGCGGGTCATTGTTCCATTAGTCTGACATGCAGGACAAGATTGAGCAAAATGATGGGCATCTTTAAAGAGTGTGGGCCAGTAGAAACCGCATTATAAGACTTTAGCGGTCGTGCGCTTCTCTGAGTGGTGTCCTCCACACCCAGAAGTGTGGCAGTGAGTCAGGACATTGTTGACTTCAGATTCAGGGATGCATCATCTCCATATCAAATCAGTACCCTCTTTGAAGAGCAAAGGGTCTTCCCAGTGATAGTATCGGGCTTGGGCTTTAGTTTTGTCTTTCTTATCTTTCGGCCAGTCATCAGGAAATGTGGAAGTGACAAGGTAATTGACGATGTCCGCATACCAAGGGAGTTGAGAGACAGACATTATATTCTCATCAGGAAAACTTTCGGAAATTGGGACCACATTATCAGTTGGTGAAGATGAGGGGAGCCTCGATAAGTGATCAGCTACGACATTCTTTGCTCCTGCTTTGTCCTGGATTTCTAGATCAAATTCTTGTAGCAACAACATCCATCTAATCAGTCTCGGCTTGGCATCTTTCTTTGCGAAGAGGTATTTGAGAGCAGAGTGGTCTGTGTAGATTATGATATGGGACCCTAAGATGTAAGATCGAAATTTCTCTAGTGAAAATACCACAACTAGCAGTTCTTTCTCAGTCATTGTGTAGTTCTTTTGAGCATCATCCAGGGTCTTGCTGGCATAGTGGATGGCATAGGGTTTTCCATCTTTCCTTTGACCCAATACTACCCCAACCGCATAATCAGAAGCATCACACATGATTTCAAATTCACAGTTCCAATCAGGGGGGCTATAGTATGGGTGCTTCAGTGATGATTTTTCTTAGTGTATTGAAGGACTCGTATGCTTCCTCGGTGAATGTGAATTCTTGATCTTTTTCAAGTAGTTTGGTGAGAGGGCGGGATATTTTTGAGAAATCCTTGATTAATCGTCGGTAAAAACCGACATGACCTAGGAAGGACCGAACACCCTTTATATTCACGGGTGGACCTAAGTGAGTGAGGGTCTCAATTTTCGATGGATCCACTTCTATCCCTTTCTTCGATACGATATGTCCCGACACAATTCCTTGTTTCACCATGAAATGTGATTTCTCCCAAGATAAGATCAGGTTTACGTCAATACATTTTTGTAAGATTTTGTCCAAAAATCCAAGTGTCTCCTCAAAAGAGTCTCCAAAAATTGAAAATCGTCCATAAATACTTTCATAAAATCACCGACCATGTCAGCAAAGATACCCATCATACATCTTTGAAAAGTAGCAGGGGCATTGCATAGTCCGAAAGGCATGCAACGGAAGGCATATGTTCCAAATGGACAAGTGAAAGTGGTCTTGTCTTGATCCTCTGGTGCCATGGATACTTGGTTATAACCGGAATATCCATCCAGAAAGCAGAAAAATTCTTATCCGGCTAACTTATCAATGATTTGGTCAATGAATGGCAATGGGAAATGATCTTTTCGAGTAGCCTTATTGAGTTTCCTATAATCTACACAGACTCTCCAAGAT
This sequence comes from Ottelia alismoides, assembly GCA_037367405.1. Lineage (NCBI taxonomy): Eukaryota > Viridiplantae > Streptophyta > Magnoliopsida > Alismatales > Hydrocharitaceae > Ottelia > Ottelia alismoides. The sequence continues at coordinate 184,132 of JAZKJV010007838.1, read as the reverse complement.
GTGGCTACCCTGATGGGTATGTCCTCGCCTTTCTCATTTTTGACAATTGTTAATCCAGTTTTCTTGGGGACAACTTAGAGAGGACTGACCCAAGGGCTATCAGAGATAGGGTAAATGATACCCGCACTTGCCCATTTATAGATCTCATTCTTCACAACCTCTCGCAGATTGGGATTTAACCGTCTTTGCATTTCTCGAGAGGGTTTACTATCATTTTCTAGATATATGTGATGAGTGCAGAATGTGGGGCTTATTCCTTTTAGATATGTTATCTTCCATCCAATGGCCCGAGAATTCTTTTTCAAAACCTCCATTAGTTGGCTCTATTGCATATGATTTAGGTTGGCATTGATAATGACTGGTAGAGTGTGTGCATCATCTAAGAAAGCATACTTTAGATCTTTGGGTAGTGGTTTCAATTCAACAGTGGTTGTTGGTGGAGTCAGAGTTGTAGTATTTCCTGAATCTATTACAGAAATGGTCTCAAATGTGGTTCCATCATGGGCATGATCATGGTTGAAGTAAATGCGAATTCAGAGTCTAATGTGTCCCAGGCATTATCAAGCTCATCAATTTCTTATCGTGTGAGAGGGCATGGTGGAGCTTCTAGTGCGAGATTCAGATTGTATGTGGAAATTTCATGAAAAGTGCTTTTGTAAGTGGATCTAGAGGTGTTCAGGCTAACCTCTAAAGGATCCTTGGTGAGATGGATGGGGGCAAAGTCTTTTTGAATGTTGAGAACAGCACATCTTTCTATCCAACCACATTCTTCGGTCTCAGATTCAGTTGGAGTAGGGGTGACCAGGTCTACCGGAATGACTTGACCATTGATTTTAAAATCAACTCTTCCAACCTCATAATCAAAATGAGCTTTAGCAGTGGACAAAAATGGTCGTCCTAGTATGATTGGTGTCTCACTCAATATATTTGTTTGATCCATATCCATCACAACAAAGTCAATCGGGAATTTATGACCTTGAACATCAACTATCACATCCTCAAGTAGTCCTTTTGGTCTTTTCACAGATTGATCAGTCATTTACAAAGTCATTGAGACAGGTTTCAGTTTTCCTAAGTCAAATTGCTCCAGAATAGCAGTCGGGAGAAGATTGATGGAAGCGCCATTATCTAGCAGGGTGTGATCAAAGGTTAATTTTCCAATTGTGCATCTAACTAGAGGAGCTCCTGGATCTTTCTTTTTGGTGGGTAAGAATTGGGAGATGGCATTGGTTGTTGCTTGAGGGAGCACATGTCTTTCAATATCTTCATTGTCCTTTCTACTTTTTCCCTTGGATTTCCGTTTTGGTGTGCATTTTTCCTTCAAAAATCGGGAGAAGGCTGGAACTTGTTCGAGGGCTTTTAAGAGTGGGATCTCAATGACAATGTCGGAGAATAGTTTTTCTAGCTCTGGATCGATGGTGGAAGATCGAGGTTTTCTCCGGTGAAGAGCTCCGGGAAAGGGGATAATTATGGATGGGGAGATAGGAAGGAGCATGGTTGTCTCAATTAGCTTCTCTTCATCATCAACCTCCTCTTCTATTTCAATTTCTTCTTCTGAAGCTAGCGGTCTGGTGTAGGTGGAAGTGGTCTTCCCATTTCTCAGAGTGTCAGCATTAGCCGATTGGTTTGGATGGGGTGGTGTTTTGAAATTAACTTGATTTCTAGGTGCTTGTTGTGGGTTCCCTTGATTTGTCCTAGAAGATGTAAAAAATCCTTGATTCTGATTTTGGAAACCAGGTGGTGAGGTGAAAGATCCAGGAGGTGGTGGAGTTTGAAGTTCTCCAGATGAACTAGCCTTGTTGTTGTTGGGGTTGGGTAGAGGTTGAGGTGACAAGGCTGGGATATATGATCTGATCTCGGCAAACTGTCGGGCATTCTCAGAGTTGGCTTTTTGTTGAGCTTCAGTGGCATGTTGTTGTGCTATAGCCAGTTGCTGTATTGCTTGAGCCAAGGCATTGAAGTTAACCGCAGTGGTGGAGGGTTGGGCTACGGGCTGTGTTATTGGTTGTCTGGGTTGGATGGGACTCTGGAAATGATAGTTGTTTTGTCCATTCCACCCAGAATTTGATTGTTCTCTCCATGTGTTGTGGTTATTTGAATATGCTCCTCCTTGATTTCTCTGCACCCAATTCACAGTCTCAGGATTTATGTCTTGATTATGGGTGAATGTGGTGTGGTCAACTTCATGGCTGGTGGGATTATTCATGGCCAATTTTTCTATGGCTTGAGTCATGAGGTTCATTTATTTGGAAAGGGTTTCCCATTTGTCAAGATTCTCATTGCTAAATCTCTCATGGTCAATGATATTGACTGTCCTTATGTTCCCACTGTATTGTTCAATTAAGGAACTATTCACCGAATTGTCAGCCATATTTTCAAACAAATTCCAAACGAAATGCTTGTCACGGCTGATGTAATTTCCATCGCATGAACCATCAATCACTCTCTTAAATGATGTATCTATGCCCTCATAAAATATCTGAACTAACTACCATTTGGGGATGGCATGATGAGGGCATTTCCTTTAAAGTTCCTTAAACCGTTCCCAGGCTTCATGAATGGGCTCTCTGTTTTTCTGAGTGAATGACGATATGGTTTGTCTCAGAGCATTTGTCTTTCCTATTGGGAAGTATTTCTTGATGAATGCCTCTCTTAGGGAGTCCCAAGAGGTGAGTGGGTTCCATAATTTCGGAGCCATTGGAGTGCTTTGTCTTTGAGTGAGTGGGTGAAGGCTTTCATGTAGATGTATTCTTTTTCTACCCCAGGGATACTCATGGTGTCACAAGCAGATCGAAAATCTTGGATGTGGAGGAAGGGATCTTCAGAGTAATTTCCATAGTATTTTGGGATTATGGAGAGTGATGCAGGCTTTATTTCGAAGTCCCCTACTTCAGGCGGGATTTGGACCCAATGAACTAAGTCTTCTGCAGCCGGGTTATAGTGTGTGCTTATGGGCGGTGGTCGGATGAGAGGTGCTATGGTGTGGCGGATTGTGGCATTTTCTTCTCTCAGCAATTGCAATTGATGCAGGATGAGATCCATAGGGTTTGGTCTTTCTTCTCATGTGTTTCCAAGGTCAGGTGAATTCTCAGTTGAAGGAGGTGGGTTGGTTTTTCTTCTATAAATCGAGTCGTACTCTAATGGTGGTTGAACTGGATTTTTCAGAGATCTACGACCTAGCATACGCAGTACAATACACCAAACAATTTGTTGATTCACCAACTCACACAAAAATTGCTGCGGAAGCGGTTTTCGATTTTAGTTTAGTGATTCAACAAAAGTTTTCAGAGAAATTAGAGTCCTTAAAGATGAGGTGGGTGTGGAAGATTGTGAGAAATCGATGTCCTAATCCGGCTGGGGGATCCAGGGTGCGGTACTCAGATCGAGGATCTGCTTCTTCCCACAAGAACCTGTGCCCAACGCGTCGAGAAGTTACGATTTCTCTCTGCAATCCCACGTAGTACCAGGGATTTTTGTCTCTATCCAAGGGTTCTATGTGCTCGTGATTTTTATGTCATACACGTGCATCAAAACAAGCATTCAGAATTTTGTCCGCTTTCTGATGGGGTCACTGCGGTGGCCTTTCAAGCTTATCTTTTTAGCGCGATAAAACACGTTTTGGTGATCTTTTTAGGTGAGCAGAGGGAGAAGATCACAGAAATGATGCAAAGAAGAAGTATTTTTTTATTTTTTAAGTTTAAATTCGAGCACAAACAAATGCAAATATAAAAAAACCTAGGATGCCTAAGAGAAAGGGGAGCTCACAGTGCCTGCACTTCTAGCGCTAATCCATAATGTTTTGTCATGCTGATGGCGAGCTTTTCCGAGAAGGGAGGGGGAAAATTAAGATTACAAAAAAAATTCTACCAAATTACAAGCTTGCTAGAATAAAATGCATGAAAAGACAAGTATTTTTTTCTTTTTGAAGCCTAAGTACCTGCAAAACAACAAAAATGCACAGATTAGATAACTGAAAATAAGTAGAAATGAAGAAGAAAAAAAAATTGCAAATGTTGCCTAGTCCCCGACAACGGCGCCAAAATGTTGACTTGATTTTTCACGGTTTAAGATGATGATTTTATGAAGTCATTGCGAACCATGAATAATCGAGATCAAACAAATAAATTACAACTAATTGCACAAAATATGCACGAAAGAATGTATAGGGCAAGTTGAGGTTCGAATCCACAGGGACTTAACAAGCATCACACAAGATTTTTGGGGTCTTTTAAAATAAAAACAATAAAAGGTAAGGGCTGAGTTGCCTAGGTGTTGAATTGAAAATTACTTAAAAGTTAGAAACTAGTAGGCAATTTAAATAAACTTGGGACAGAATTAAACTAAAATAATAGAATGACATACTTGCAATTTTTACGAAAAAAACAATGGCAAGGTAATGTGGGTTACGTAGTCTATATTTGGAGCTCAAAAATATTGCAGATAGAGTTTCTAACTTCACACAATCTAATAGGTCTTGCAAGTTGTCATTGAATTCAAATTTAGTAAGGAAAACATTAAAGCAAAATGAGCTCAGTGGAATTTTCTTCTCTGGAGTCGAGCCGTAAACGCCTCCTATGGACAAGATGGCACGCGCACAAGAGGTAGCAGCTCACGGCAGCGAGCAGGCTTGAGGGCACAGGGTGCGCGAAGGATGTGAGCACACTGGAGGAGAGCCGGGAACGGAGGTGCTGCTGCTTGCCGTGCACGTAGCAACAGTGCAGACTGAAGAAGAGGAAGAGGACGCGTGTAGGTCGGGGCGAGTGGTTGGATGCACGTCTATGCCCGCACGAGGGTGCGTGGCGGCTACGCTAGAGGATGGAGGTGCGCTGGAGGCGCACTACTGGCTGGTCGAACACCGATGTGTGATGGCGCGCGGGAGGAATGCAGCGGAGGAGCACAGTGGAGGAGGGAAGCGCACGGAGATGCAATCGCTGGTTGCTGTGGATGAGCCAGCGTGAGGGAGCTGGTGCAGACTAAACCTTCATGGAAGGGCAGTAGCAGTGGGGGCTATACTCACACATAGCAGTGGAGAGAACGAGCGTGAATGGGGAGGGCCCTGTGCGCTGCTCCTGTACCTGCCAAAGACAACAAAACGAGAGAGAGAGAGAGAGAGAGAGAGAGAGAGATGGAGTATGGGGCGAGATATAGAACAAACGAGAGGGAGGGTATGCTATGCATGAATGAAAATGGACGGGAGGGAGAGTATGCGTGAATGGGAATTAACGAGAGAGAGGCTGCGTGAAAGAGGTCCTATTTTATAGTTGCCATGGGCGGCTATGCATAAAGAATCCTCATGCAAATAAAGACAAAATTAAATGAATGTGCATGGGGAAGGGATGGATATGGGGCTCCATGCATGGGGAAGGCAATGGGTTTGTACGTGGGAGGCTATTCCATGCTATAATTAGTGGGAAATTTATACTATCCTCCCTCCCCTTTTCTTCCCAATAAAATGTGAGGTTTTATAGAGTCAAATCAATGTGTTATACTCAATGCTATATATATATCCAATGCACTTCCATATGATTTGCTTGGTTTATGTAGATAATTAGTTAAGTTATATTTAGGTGACTTAACATAACTTATGTACTCGATATTTTTGAAAACATTTTACTCAATTATAAAAATCATGATCAGATGATTTATGCAGAGATTTAATTGATTGTGTGCAATTAGGGATATTTTCTCTGTTGTATGTAAGGATTATAGATTATGTGAATTTGGAGTTTACAGATCAATCATTAAAGTTGTATATCACATAATTTGATCATATTATCTATGTATATATTGTAATCATCTGTCCTACTGCTCCTGAGAGTGACAACATTAGATAAAGCAATATTACAACTATCTGGCTTTACAGGTGCATAGTGTACATCACATTCTACCTGCTCTTTTCTTTGAAGCTATTGGGGTTAGCTTCTAGCTACGTCGGAATGGATGTTTTTGTGGCGGTCTATTCGTCGAGCTTTTTCATCATATCTACTAGGACTTTGACGGGTTGGGCCAAGTAATCAAGGGTGGGGTTCACAGGATTCACCTCAGAAGTTTAGCATGCAGACCATGTTGTTTTTGAGTGTTTGGCAGATGAGGCTGCGACTGCTGGTGGTGCTGAGGAGGTGGAGGAAGCTAGTACTGATGGTAAGCGAGAGGTAAGTGGTGCCGATACTACGGAGGTGGTGCAACCGCATACTGATGGTATGTCTGTGACTGGCAGTATTGTAGCTGATGGTACTGTTGATTCTGCCTCCATTAATTTTGGTATTGCGGAGGTTGGGAATACCGCGGTGAGGGTTGAGAGGACTACCCAAAACCACCACCCTGTGGTTGGTGGAAGGTCTGTTAGCTTGTTGCTGGCCCTGATGATGTCCGATAGGATGAGGCAGTTGTGCATCATTGCTCCTTACACCATAGACTTCTTGAATCAGGGGTGGTGGTAAAAAGGCTGGACTGGACGATGGAAGGAAATTTGGCTAGTAGAGCACTATCTACTGCTGTGGCGGGCCCTGATCGGGCCTCTGCACGTAGTACACGTGCCGAACTACCGGTGGCGACTGGCTCGACTGAGGTTGTTGTGGCAGTGATGGCTCATCTTTCTTCTCAGCTAGAGTCTATAGATGGTGTCGCCGACTGGATTAAACTAATGGTACCCACCAGCAGCTCCAACTGCTTGGTGATCTGTCCAGCTTATCTAAGTGTTGCGTCTTCTTTTCGATCACAATAAGTTTCTTGAGGTCATGTGATCACTTCTCAATAATATCAATCTTTGAGAGATGGCTGATAAAGCTAAAAATCGATTTCGCGGCTTTTCTTAAGAGAAACGTGGTCGATGTAGAAAAAGCCGTGAAAAATTCGATCTCAGCTCGTATCAAACAAATTCGGTTTTGCAAAGGAAAACCTACACTAAATATTTAACCAGGTAAGTGTGCCTGGGTCAAACGCAAGGAGGCAGAATAGAATCTTTTGATTTTTTCGGAGATATTTTTGCAATTTTTATTTTTATCTCTTCTTAAAGTTATCAAGGAAAGAAACTCTTTTTTTATTTGATTTTTATTTTTTTATTTGATTTTTTCAAATTTTTATTTAATTTTCAAAAAGGGATATTTTTCAAAATGATTTATTTATTATATAATAAGTGGAAATATGTAGGTGATACAATATAGTAGGTGGAAGCGGGTCGAGTAGCGAGCTCGAACAACACAAGAAAACAAATCAAAACGAAGTGGTTTTCGACAAAATCAAAACACGACGAAAACACGACAAAAACTCACGAAAATTTAATACTAAGTAGATGGGGTAGTTGCGTAACTATCCTAAAGAAATCGTCAAAAACAGAATTCAAATGAGGTCAAAACAACCCCTACAGCCCATGGGCATAAGCGTAAAAAAACTACTTAAAATGTTTTGCAAAAAGGTCCTTAAAGGACTATTCTGTAAACAAAATAAAATGTTTTTACATTTAGTTCCCTGCGGAGGGACCTAAATGTAATTCTGAAAACCTTGGGGAGCGAGATGGAATTGTTGGAAGTTCCCTGGATTTAAGACGCAATTTTTCCACCGGTTCGGAGTTGACGGTCAAGATTATATCCTGCGGGTGTTGATCTGACGGTCGCGCTTGTGCCACATGTCGAGCACCTGTAGCTCGTATGTTCTTGGATCTGTTACGAGCGTGACGACGGAGCTTCCTTCTCCGGCTTTTCTCGTTCGAACGCTGGCTTCTCTGGCACTCCGGCAGGGCCAGAGGGGTGGCTCCTCCACCCCTCGAGCTCGTCCACGGTGGCAGGTTGTCAGAGACGACTCCGAGCGGCGGTGATTACTCGAAGAGGACGGCGGTCTCGTTGATTCTAGAGGTTGATGAAGACTGACACGCCTCCTTTGAGGATGAATTCTGTGAAGAGGAGACTTCCAAATGTCTTGATTTTTATCCTGATCGAAAATGGATCTACAAATAAAGGATTGATGTGCTCGATTCTCGAAGAATCGGCCAAAGGATTAAGATTTGCAAGATCGCAAAGTGATGCAAAATTCGATTTCCAGACTTTATTATGCGGTGCGTGAAAAGGATGATGGAGTGAATCGCAATTTGAATAGAGTTTGCAGATGGATTTGGACCTAGCGATTACGTCTGATGACTAATCTATCTAATCACAGTGATTACCCATGCTAATCATGGCACGATGATCGAGAACGAAATTCAAAAAGATGAGGGAATAGGTCTGTGGGATCCAAGGTATATTACCTGGAAATGGGCTCGACGGATGACCTTGGCCGGAGCTCCACGCTGCGGTTGCGGCGATGTAAGTCGGACGAGCACCTTGGAACTCTTCCTCCGACGTCCCTCCTCCATGCGCGGCGTCTCCGAGATGCTGTCACCACTGAGGAAGGCCGGTATGAGGTGTGAAAGATGGGGGAGTCAGATACTGGAGCTAGATCTTCTGGTAGTTGGAAGGTTAGTTGCTAATGGCGGAACTTTGGGGTTTAAATAGATGGGATGCGTGGGCTCCAAGTCTAGATCTAAGGGTCAGCGATGGAGGGTGTAGTTAGGTGAATAGCATCGAAGGTTTAGATTGGCTGGAGAAGTTAGGAGCTGCGCTGGAGAATTAGATGAAGGTGGCCAGTTGGAGTTGTTCGGCAGAACCTCTTCTTGAGGAAGACAACCAGGGTGCTGACACTTGTTGGCCAGAAGTTATTTATTCAATGTAAATTCGAGATTAAATAGTAAATAAACTTATTTTAAATAAATATAAATACAAGAAATGTAAATAAATTATTTATCTAATTTATGGAATAATTACTTTTAATAAATAATAAATATTATTCAAGACATAAATTTCATATCAATAAATATGTATTTATAAATAGGTTTTAGATTTTTAAATTAATAAATAAATACTTAAAATTTAATTTTATATTTTATTAATTATTAGAATAATAAGTAAGGATTGGGTAAATTTTTATAGATTTTAATAAATTAATTTACATATTTTAATTAATAGAGGTATAAGTTATCTAGTTCATTTATACATATAATTTAGGGTTTTTCATTTTATTAAAATAATAAATAAATTACAAAAATTTTGAAATAAATTAGGGTGAAAATACAAGATCACGAAATAATTTAAAAATTATAAAATTATGAAAACTATAAATAATGTGTGTTATATAAAATAAATAGCCTAGAAACCTTGTTGTCTTTTGGTCCCAAAACTGACTTTTTGCAAACGGACTCCAAATTCGATGAAACCACCTTTATTAATTAGATAATATTATTTTATGAACTTTAAAGGTAAGTATAGTGAAATTGGAGTTCGTATGAGGAAGTTTTGATGTTCGGAAGTTGAGATTTTGACAATTTATAGGCTGGATTTCTTGGCATATATACAGGGTAATATTTTTAACTTATTTTTATATTTTTATATAATTTTTAGAAATATTTAAGAAAAGAGTTTGGTGAAAAATATGTAAATATTAATTAATTAAAAATCTTTGATGTTTTATATTTATTGTATAAATAGTAGAAGGTGTATACAGTGTGTATTAATTTTTTTTCTAGGTTTTCTTTCCTTATCTCCCCCTACTTTTTGGTTTGTCGATCAATCCATGCTGACTTGGTCTCGTGGGTTAGGCTATAAATATACCTTACAGTTATATTTATATTTTAAGTCATATTGTATATATTTACATATATTCAATCTGCCTTTTCTTTCTTTTCTTGTTCTTTATTTATTTACATTATTTGGATGATTAAAAGTGAGTTTTTATTCATGAAGGATGATTTATTAAAAGATGGGAATTAATGAGTATTTACATGCATTTGTTAAGGGTTTTAAGACAAAATGCGACAGAAAAGTTAATGAATCATGGATTCATCAATGGCCCCCAATTATGTTGAGGTTGGAGCTCTCATATCTCTCCGCCTCGCGAGACGGTGCCATATGGCCTTCCTTCTGGATGATTTGGGGTTGCTTCTAAGCTTTAGATGTAGAGTGGGTGGCTTCTCCTTCGTCCATTTCCTCAAAAAAATCTGCATAACTACATCTCATCCTTGTTGAAATGTGATCCCCCACAAGTTGTGTCAACTAGACTTTGGCTTTCTACATTCAGCCCCCTAAAGAAGTGTTGGACCAAGCTGGTCCTCGAAATTTCATGGTGGGAGCACTTCTCCTACATGTTTGTGAATCTCTTCCAGGCTTCATGAATGGTCTTGTGAGCACCATGGGAGAAGTTGCTGATTTTGGCTCGATCTGGTTGAGACGACAGAGAGGATAAAATTTGTGAAGGAAGGCGGTCTTCAGTTCCTGCCATGTCATCAGACCCTTTCCCAGATGATTGACCCAATATAGATCCTTTTCATATAGACTTAAGGGGAACGCCATCATCTTCACTACGTCAAACAGAACACTATGATAGTGGGTAGTATGGCAGATGCGTGAAAACTGTTGCAGGTGAATGTAAGGCTCCTCGCTAGTGTTCGTGTGGAAAGAAGGGAGGAGAGCAACGAACTGAGGCTTCAACTCCAAGTGAGCATGCACCGATGGAATGAGGATTCACTTGGTCATCTGGTTGTCTCCAGGGTTATATGTCTCTTTCAACGTGAGTTTTGACCTCCCTTATTCTAGCTCTTCTGCATCAGATCCTCACGGGGTCCACGTCCTCCCCCTCTTGCTTGTCTATTCATGACATCATTTAGCATGCCATGGAACATAGTCTGTGATAGGGCCTGCTTTGTCAGCTGTTGTTGAATGGCCTGGATAGATGCCAGCAACTGAACGTTCACCTGATTTTGGTCAGGCATTTGTCCTTTCTCTGGCTGGGAATGTGTCTGCTGACCCTGGTCCTTTCCTTGGGGAGCCATTTCGGGGTCTGAGTCTGAAGAGATGAATTCTGTGTTAGGATCCAGGACTGGGGCTGGCTTGTATTTGCAATATGAAAAATTCCCCATTAGACCACTTGTAATTGAGTCCAAGCTGCCAAGATAAATCTGGAATTAGGGTCAATCCCATAGTATTACGAATGAAAAATATGTAGATTGTAATCGATTCTCATTCACAACAGTGGAGGTGGGACAAAGGAGATCCCAGTTTATGGGTGGTCAAAAAGGATGGATAGAAGACGAGGAGTCTGGAAATCGACCCACAAAGTTTGGATCGGGTTCTCGAGAATTGTCTTGAATTATTAACGAGGTCGAGTCTATGGAATCGATGTAGGTGTCGGTGGGGTCGCAACTGAACCATCCATGGATCGACACCTTGAAGCAAGAGGGAGATCGATGCATGAGGAAGGATATTGTGGTCAATGATAAATAAAAGGAGTCTAAAATAATAGAAAGGCTCGAACTGAGCGATGGTTAAAAGGAAGACACATATGACAAAATTTACGCAATTGCGCGTGACTTCATTCTTTGAACCTTAATCTAGATCCATACAAACACAATACAAAATTGGGTTCACCAACTCACGCCATATGAAGTCATGAAGCTTCTGCTACTTATTATTTGTTCAGTTTTAGAGTTGTTATTTCAGGTATATCTTGTAACAAGTCCTTAGCACGCTAACTCTATAGGAGAGAGAGTACTGCTAGAAAAGCATCTCGTACTTGTCCTCCTCCTTTGTAACCTATAATTTGCACTTTTTGATGTCCTTGTAACCCTTCCCGGATCCCTACTCAGCCAAAAAAATAGATAGAAGAAGCCGATATGCGAAACTGCTACTTCGGTCCATTCTCGCAATGGAATCACCTGTGAGCGTGCAAGAACCTATTCGAACGCAAACTGATGAGACAGACGTGGCCTAAGCTCAGTACTTCAGACCATGTCGATGCTCCACACAAGGCGGGAACACCATGGTTGACAGGGCCCTACTTGGTCACGTACGATAAAAGCGCCATTACTTCAAAAATCCAGGCGATACACAAGGCAGTTACAGACTGGGTTTTTGGCCCTAATCCTTAGCGGGTCGTGCCTCTCTCATGGGAGGAGTTTTGGTCCCCTCCTAAGATACATGAAATCAGTGAGGGCTTTATGAACCCAAAACAATGAAAGTTCATTACGGATTTTAATTGAGGTCTAAGTTTATTTAGTAGTCACCTAGCTTTAATTTTTGGATTTTCACATTTTTTGGATCTGTTATCATACAAGCATCTATCGTTTTTGTTGATTTTCATTTAAGTCCTAGATGCTCAAAATCAGGGGGAGATAACCAAAAAGTCGTGCAAGTTGATTCAATGATGGAAATCTCACCATTGAATCTAATGATGCATGCTGAGTTAGAGGACTTACAATGCTTCCCAGCTCTCTCCATGCAGTATGCAAAACATAATTTTTAAACCTATCTACATGGCGGTGTGCAACTGACAAAATCGCCCTAAATAGTAGCTGTTGTTGATCATGAAGAACCAATTGTTAGTTATTCAAAAATGAGACCAAGGTTTGATCTTCGATGCTTATCGGTGCCTGCCACAACGGGTCCTACAAGCGTTGTATATGGCCTCTCTCGACACGCGGTCTCAAATTCAAATAGCTAACAATTATTAATTTAACTAGATCCAAACGTAAGGGACTACAGGAACATGCATTCTTGTTAGGGTTTGGACCTAATTACCGAGGCAAGTAACCTAAAGATAGGGGATCCATGCACATAAAACAAAATAAAATAAGGTGGAAAACTCAAAACAAAGGAAAACAAAATAAAAGAAGGCGAGAAAACACGTAAAAACTGCGATGAGGTCCCCAGGTAAACAAACACCCAGGCACTAGACCTCATTGTGGAGAGTAGAGTCCAAGTCTTTAATTATTACATATTTCAATTGTCTCTCTCTCACCAATGAATACATAAAGAAAGCAATTCTAATTGTATTCTAATTCCCTCACCTTGCTTTCTTTGTAGCCTCTCCAACTGGTCACATAGTGAAGACCTGTCTCCTCTAGGCTTGGCTGCATTGAACTCCTAAAACGCCGTCCTCGTGTGGAGGGACCTCACAACAAAGCCACAAATAAAAATGCATTATCACATATAATCAATCAAAAAGAGCTAAAGAATAATTGAGTGGCTATGTGCAAAAGAAAATCAATTATTATTTACATTATTGAATCAAGGAATATGGCATCAAACTGGCTACGCTCAATGCTCCTAAGAAACGGTGCCATCTGATAAACTGGGGAAATCCGATGGTCGTACAGTTTCACAAGGCGAAAACTGCAGTCAGTGTGTTGACTACTTAAGATCCCCATGTGATGAATCTGCGATTCGTCAACTTTATTCATTGATTTTAGCTCAAAATCCTTTATAAAATACATGTATATAACACTAACTCCATATTCTTAGTAACTTGCATCTGTGTGTAAATATTGTATACTTCTTACCATTTTAACCTAAAATAAATAAAGAAAGAAAGAAAGAAAGGAAAAATAAAGAAAAGAAAATAAAAAGAGGAAGATTGTGTATATGTAATAGATACAGGCTGACCCCAACCCCGAGAGAAAGTCAAGACTTGACCTGATCGACCAGGAATAAATTAGAGGGAGATAGGGTCCTTAATCAAAAAATCCAAAAAAATTGTGTGATGTGTATATTTGTGTACTACATTATTTTATTTGTACATAAATTGACCTCAAACAAACTAAAAACAAAGTTGTAAATAAAAATATTTCCTGAATATTAAAAATAATTGCACAATCAAATCTTGTACAGAATATACGCAACCATATTTGGAAAAGCCACTAAGCAATAATTAAAAGACCAATTCCAGCTCCATATGAACTCAAATTGAAAAAACTCACTTCTATTGTATTCTAAATTAAATTATCTTTAAAATGGCTATGATCTCATAATTTTTGGAGTTACGGGTGAAAAGTTGGTTTTTTGGGGTGGTTTGTGCAATTTTCCCATGTATTTTATACATGTTGTATTTTATAAATATTTGTAATATCTTTACTAATTATTTAAAATGAAAATAGAAAATTAAAATTAAAATTAAAAAATTTAAAAACTAATTTGCTTATATACCCATGTGTACAATGTCATATATGTATATAGCATATGTATATAGTTGATTTTCTTAACTAACCACCACAAACAATAAAAAAAATAACATTTATTTTTCAAATAAATAAAGTGACGAAAATACAAAAAATAGTTAATTTTTGTAAATTTTTTTTAACATTTATCTTTCTACTTTATCTCATTTCAAACCTTCTTTTCTCTTATCTCTTATCCTCATCCAAAAATTCAAAAAAAAATTCAAACTCCATTATCTTTTCTATTTATATGGCTCCTCCCTTATTTCAACTTGATCAATCTTTGGTGAGAGGAGCCCGATCTCCGAGAGTCTTCTTCTCGCAAAAGGGTTCCTAGCCTCCAAACCATCCGGTGACAGCGAGTCAGCCTTCGTCGAGGTGATCAAGGTATTTTCCGCTCCTTAGGTGAGATCCATATTTTCTTTTCTTATTTTTATTCTAGATTAATCATAGTTTTATTTTCTCGCCTCTTTATTTCTTCGTCATTTTTTAGGTATTAAAAACCATCACGATTTGATCCGCCACCGACTCGATTTTCCGTTTCCCCTCTCGATCTATTCGCATTCTTTTCTACCTCGCACGATCTCTCTACTCCGACCGCACACGGTGGCCGAAGACTCGGATTCAATTCCTCGATTTTGCCGGATCCTCATTCACGAATTCTGTTTTGATTTGGGACCTAGTCATCATGGTTGCATCCTAAGTTGTTGATAAATAAAAAAATATATTAAAAAACAAAAAAATTATTTGTTTCCTTCTCTCTAACATTTGTTTTGCAGGATAATCTAAAAAAATTAAATAAAAAAACAAAAAAAACATTTCTATTTTCTATTTTTAAATTCTCTATTTCGGATTTAGAAAAAAAATCTACTAATGTTTACATTTCAGAAAAATATAAATATATATATATAATGGTCGCTGGCTGCCACCACCGCCGCATCCCATCGACGCCTCCGCTAGTCAAGTTCCGCGACCCCCGTCGTCTTCTTCTCCAGCGAGCTGCCTGGAACCTCCAGCCCAGCCGTTGCGGCCCCATCGCCTGCTCGTCGTTGACCAACATAGGGGCGTGTGTCGCCCCCATCACTGCACCACGCAACACCTGAGCCTGCAGCCTGACTACCACAGCCACCCCTCTGGTCGCGTCCCCGCCTTGATCGTCGCACAGCCATGTGGCTCTTCGTTTGAAGCCACCAACACCACCGCGCTTCCGCACGCGCCATCATCCTCCCTGCACGGCCCTTGGCCCTTCCCGCCCGCGCGCCGATGTCACGTGAGGTGCCATCTCCAGCCGCTTGGAGCGGTTCTCCACTAGCCACATCCGAGCATCGCTTCCCCTCTTCCACCGTTGGCTTAGAGCGGCGCCGCCACCTTAGCCCCTCTTTGACTTGAAGAAGAAGAAAGCAACGACCAGTTTGGCCCCTCCCATCTTTGAAGAAACTAAGGCAACAAAAGGGAACCCTAGGGCATTGGATTAAAATTGGAAAAATTACATCTGAGCGCTCAAAGTTATCAAAATAGCAAAAACAACTCTGCACTCTAGAGCCTAGCACATGCGTTGCACGTGCACTTTGGAAAATTGCAAGCAAGCTCCTCGATGATTTCCATATTTACAAAGAAGCCCCGGCCAGGAACAGCATGTGTGTTGCACATGTTTAGTGGGTAAATTACGTTCTACATCCCTCTGTTTTATTTTTGTTATTTATTCAATGCAAAAACATCAAATATTTACATTTTAGTCCCTGCTTTCCAGACATTATTTTGCAAGCTCTCTCATTGCAATAAATGTTTTCTTTGGTCAATAAATTTTACAAAAAAAATCATGTTAAGCTCATGATGCATATATCTTTCTAGAAAAATTTATTCATAGCATTTTATCATCAATGTTTATTATTAAAAAATCAAAAATAGTGTCATTCTCTCTTCCTGAAACTCAAAAATTCATAAAATTTTGAATATTTCTCTAAAAATTCCAAAAAAATTAGGTTAATTCCCTTTCATTATATTTTAATTTCTATCCAAATTTCGTGTATTAACTATTTATAAAACTTAAAAATTGAAAAACATCAAAAATCTTATAAAAATCACAGAAAATTCTACAAAAGTTCAAAAGTCATGATTTCAGTTCTTGTTTGTAGATATTTGCATATATTCATCATAAAAATAATTGCCAGGAGTTTTGGGCATTTAAATATTTAAGTTGCAAATTACTCCAGTCTGTGCATTGTTTCTCATTTTTCCACTGTTTGATTTTTAGAAAAATATAAAAATATCTGAAAATTCTACAAAAATTAATCCGAAAATATTTCAAAATCTTTAAAACACAAAAATATTTTCTCTGGATTTTTCTTAGCATTTTTGATATAATTGAAAAATACAAAAAGAGTTTGGTGTGCATAGTTCTTATTTTGTGCATATTGTTCTTTGTTTGAAAATTAAAAAAATGCAAAAAAAAATGAAAATCAAAAAATCAAAAAAAATAAAAAATTTAAAAAAATTTAAAAGAGAAAAATACCACAAAAACCAAGGATAGTTTGTCTTTGAGATTCCTGCTTTTCCTTTTAATTAATTTTTTTGATTGATTGAATAACCCTCGGGAATTATAGCCTCCCTGAGTTCAATCATGTCCGTTATACAGGTAAATAAGTAGCAAAAATATTTATCTTACTCCACATTATTTTCTGTAATTATTTTGCAAAGAGAGAAGAACAAAATTGTTTGTCTGCTACGGGATTTTTGGGGATGACAACGACCCTCTATATCAATAATTATCAATCCTCAAAGAGCCAGTGTCAACAAAATGGCGTTGTTGCCGGCGAGGCACGGCGATGGTAGTTAGGTTTCTCTTTTGACCTGCTATTCTTGGTTGTAAATATCTTTTTACATTTTGCCATTCACTCCATTGTTTATATCCACTGCATTCATTTCATTATTTGTGCTCATATTTTTATAATTGTGTTTCTTACACATTCTCCCTTTTCTTTTTCTTGCGAGGTCCCGCGGAGCGAAGGAGGCGATCATAGGAGAGTTAAAGCACCCAAGCAATGCGAAGGCAACTTTATTCTTCACCAAGACGTAGGATAGCATGAGAGGAGGAGAAGAAGAATTGAAGGGGACCCAAAAAAAGATTTTCTTTCATTTATTTATTCTACATTTGTTGCGGGGTCTATTTCGCCAAGTGCCGGTGCACTTGGGGGACCTCACCGAATTTGTTTTCATCACCTTTATTTTTCTTTGTTTTACGCGGATTTCATGAGCTACCTATTGATTGTTTTAATTAATTTGCTTGAGCCAGGTGATTAATTAGATTCAAACACCCTAAACAAGAATTTCTGTACCTATAGAGTAGAGCATAATTTTGACTTAGTCAAATTAACTTGTTCTTTCCCGTTACTGGAAGATATCATCTAGGACAGTTCACTTGCATCATATAGGATATTTTATTTTTCTGTATTTCAATTTTTGCGTTGATCACTTACATGTAGAGTGCTGGCGACAAGGTGCGCATCTCTAACCCCTGCATGCATCATTGATTTTAATCGCGCATTGGCATTTCCGATCTCCTTCCTTATTTTCACTCACATAAATTAAAAAGGAAATTGGACACTCGGTAGGCGATTCATTGAAAATATTTTAACCAAGTGACAACTGCCTAAAATACGGGACTACTAAAGAAAACTCAACCCTAAAATAAACACTAGAAAAAAACATTGTTTTGGGGAGAGTAACCCCCTCATTGTTTGGTTTATATGCAGCGAGAGAGAGACCCACACACTAGGATAAAGCCACGCCTGAACTAGTTTCAGACTACTATCTTGAGTTAGTCATTCTCCAGTGAGGATCTCTCCAGTAGCTGGTCAAGCGACCCACGACGTCCTTAGCAGCTTGAATTAATCGGGTAGCCGGTAAACGGTCCGTAATTCAAATTGGTTGGGAAATATCTAACTTTAGGATTAGGCCAGTCTCCTGAGAGCATTTGGTTCTTAACGGCTTGCTTTAATCACTTTGATAGATTGTATTCTCACCAAAGTCTAAAATTGACAAGATAATTGATCGAACCTTCACGGTCTTCACATTGAGTTGAGTTGGTGAACTGGGGGTTTGTATTGTGTTTGATTGCTAGTGTGCATACTCGATCCTTCTGCGCATTTGCGCCTTTTTCTTGCATAACTTGACTTGACTATCGTATTCTCTCAATCCCCGTCTTTTGTTTCGGAGATGGCCGACTGGAGTTATTTTAATCTGATCTTTGTGGATACCTTGTACCCTCTTGCCGATCCACCTTCCTTTTTCCAGGAGGATTTTCCTCTTGATTTTTTTGCATATCCGCTTAACCCATTATTTCAGGAATCTGACGATGATTTTCACCCACCCTCATTCCACTCACTCGACCATGTGATTTTGGAATCACCTTTCATGATTTCCACACTTGAGACATTGAACCAGATGATGGAGCATATGAATTGAAGGATTTCCAATCTATTTAACATATATGAGAGCCCGAACGTTGCTCCACTATTTGAGGATATGGAATCACTTGAGGATAATCATGAGAACTTACAATCACCCAAAATACAAAAAAATAGAAAATTTCAATAATCCAAAAAGAATTCGGGAGACACATTATTGATTCATTTTGTGAGGAGAGGACTCAAATGCCCTATAATTTACCCACACGTATATTCACATCATGTCTCAACCTTGACCCCGAGGATGCCACTATACAGACTGCTCTTGGCAATCCTCGTGTAAATGTTGATTCCGATCTTCTCCCTTGTATGGAAGAGGTCCAAAAATTCAATAAAATGTTGACTAAACCCGAAGTGTTGGCCACTATTCATGAGATCATTAAATCCCCACATCAATAGGCCATGACAGATTTATCTACTCCTCGACACAAGAAGAGAAAACAAAGGAGAAAATCTGAGCATCACATCTTGACCATGGCCACTGCATATGCCATCTCTCACCGACCACATTATAAGAAAGGGAACACTGCACACCTCTTGTGAGTTGCTCCATATCTGAATATTCTTGTGATAACACTCTCATTGATGGTGGTTCTTCAATTAATATAATACCCTTCTCTATGGTACAGTCTCTTCATCTTAGGTCTCTCAAGAAAACCAGGATGATAGTTCAATTTGCTGATGGATCTATTAAGAGGCCGAAGAGTATTCTAAAAAATGTTGTCATTCTTATTCATGGTGTGAAATTTACTTCTAATTTTGTCGTATTGCCCAAGGAGACCTCCACCCCTGTGGAAAACCCTCCAATCATCTTGGGACAGCCTTTCCTCACCTCTGCAGGAGCCATTATTGATTATGGATAAGGAGAGATTCGCTTCTATTCTGATGTAGGGAGTGATGTGTTGATCACTACACCCATTACTAACCAGAGACCTGCATCCCATGAGAGTGTGCCTGTGTTAGCCAACCTCAAGGACTTTGACCATGATGATACTACCAGAGATTTTTGTTGTATGATGGATGATATTGAGATCTGAGAATTCCTCTTCAAGGAGGAGGACTCGGAAAGCATAGACCTTGGAGTTACCTCTTATGGTACGTGGCGATGCATTGATGACATCCGCGGGATTTACACAATAGACACCCTAGAGCAGAAGGCAGAATCTGAGACTAGATAGGACAGACATAATTTGACTACTTTCACTGATGAGTCTGTTCCTATTCACCCTGATTCAGATGAGACCGACTAGGCCAAATTTGATTTGATTGCTTTTATAAAGGAATTTGGGCCTTTTGATAAAGATGATGATCCAGTGGAGGCTCGCCTGGCTGAAATTGATCATACTTTTTCTGATAATGATTTGAGCCTTTTTACTTTGATATTTGCGAGACTTCACATGCCGGACATGACCATACTACTTCCACTAATTGGTTTAGGCATGCACGATCTGAAACCGCTGAGGATACATTCTTGGTCAATCCTGATCAGTTCTTATCTAATGATAACCCCAATATCGATGTACACCTTGTTAGATCCATACCTCAACAGTCCGCAAGGAGGTTCATTTTCGACCTTCTTGACCTTTGTACATCCACTCCTTTTGTATATCCTTTCGTTTCACCCTTTCTTCTTCCATTTTATCACTCACCCCTTTTCTGTGTGTATGTGTATATATGTTATACTTAGGATGTGCTTTATCCTACGTATAGGGGAGTGAATGATTTGTGTTGTTTATATTCGTCTTCTTCATCACTCTTGTTGTTGCCTATACTTAGGGATACTCTACCCTAAGTATAGATGGGGTGTTGTTGTTCATATTATTTTTTTTATTTTTTGAGTTTGTATATTCTCTGCATTGGTTTTCCCCTTTTGTACAGTCTACTATGCTTAGGATTATTTGATCCTAAGTATAGGGGGGATCACCAACTTCTCTTCTTTTTATCTTTTCTTTGAGTTGCTATAGTGTAGGAGTCTTTTCACTTTTCTATACATAGCATGAGTTATGTCTTCCTTTATCGCTCTCTGATCACTATGAGAACATAGTTCGAGCTAAGTATAGGGGGTGTCATATATATTGTATATATACTTTAGACATAACGCGTACTTTTTAAGATAATTATTTTTTGGGATATGTATATAATTTTGTAAAATCCACGTGTGTGTAAAAAAACAAGAAAAAAACAAAAACAAACAAATAAAAACAAACAAAAAAACAAAAAAATCTTATATATACTTGTATATATTTTACTAACCCTTTTTCCTTTTAAAAAACTACAAAACCAAAAATCTATAAAAAAATTGCAAAAAAAACTCTTTTTGCATGTACATCAGTTTTCCTTTCTTTTCCAAAAATCCATAAAAAATTCAAAATCAGAAAATTGTTTAAAAAAATGCTTTCTTTTTACATTATACATATTTCTTGCATTTGCATGTGCGTCTTTCAGGATAGTATTTACATTTAAACTAAGTCGAAAATAAAATTGAAGAATGGAGCTTAGTTAGACCTTAATCCACTTAATTTCATAGGAACCTTATAAGAAATGGAGTTAAGACTTTTCAGGTCCTAGTGACTTAATTCTTTGAGTCCATAAGACTATGTTCACATGTCATCTTGATTAGTCTAAGTAGAACTTTTAACAACGCACGCATGATTCTTTCAGTCTGTGGCTTATCTTGGACAAGCACTCTACACGTAGCTCTTCATGGATGAGTTAGTGAGGAGGCAGAATCTTTTGGATTGGGGTAGCATAAGAGGGTGGTACATCTAGGCAGAACCTCTCGTCTTCCTCTAGGGAAGGAAGTGCGTCTCAACCAGGTCTAGCAATGTTGAGGTCTAAAGACAGGATGTTGTGGGGTTGCAATAATGCTTCAAAAGAGGGATATTCTACTGGCTCAAGAGGAAAAACTCCTTATATACATGCTGCACCTTGTATATACTTTCAAAAAAAGAAGTACGGAAAAATGCAGAATCATCAAAAGTGGATAGGCCTGATTGAAAAGTAAAATGTATGTTGTAGTGTATATACAAGGATAAAAAATTTCTTCAAAGACAAATTTTTGTAAGCTTGCAGCGGATGACTTGGCTACACTGGTCATGCATCCAAGGATAGGTAGCTACACTGGTTACCATCCATTCTTTTCTCCATCCCCTCTTCTTGAGATGGTTGTACTTGAACTTAGAAGGGAATATCTTCGCTCCTCGAGGAAAGAGTTGCAAGACTAGGGAACTAGAGTTACCTTGTTGAGGGGGTTGTTTCTTCGCTACTTTTGAGATGGGGAGCTATACTTCACTTACACCATACAAGGTAAGGTTCATAGTCATAAGAATTGGTGTATGTAGACTTGTTCTAACCTTACTGCTGAGGAAACCTGAATAGGAGTCTTATGGAACTTAGAGGTTGTTAGGTTTTAAATCCATTTCCCATTAAGGTTTCGACACACTAATAATCCAAAGGTCTGACAGAGCTCCAAACTACAAATTTATGAAGAAAAGTTTAATACTCAATATTGTCCTATCTTCTTTAATTTTCCTTCCTTTTTTCTTCTATCCACTTATTCTTTCATTTTCTAAGGGACTAGCAAAGGTAAAGCATATGAGGATGATGAATCTATTATTCGTCATCTTTATTCATTTATTTTAGCTTAAAATCCCTTATAAAACACATGTATATAATACTAACTCCACATTCTTACTAACTTGCATCTGTCTATAAATATTGTACACTTCTTACAATTTTAACCTAAAATAAATAAAGAAAGAAAGAAAGAAAAATAAAGTAAATAAAATAAAAAAAGAGGAAGATTGTATATATGTAATAGATATAGGCTGACCCGAACTTCGAGAGAAGGTCAAGACTTGACCTGGTCGACCATGAATAAAGTAGAGGGAGATAGTGTCCTTAATCAAAAAATCCAAAAAATGTGTGATGTATATATTTGTATACTACACTATTTTATTTGTACATAAATTTACCTCAAACAAAATAATTTTCAAAACAAAAGTTGTAAATAAAAATGTTTCCTAAATAATAAAAATAATTGCACAATCAAATCTTGTACAGAATAAAAGCAACCACACTTGGAAAAGCCACTAAGCAATAATTGAAAGACCAATTCCGGCTCCATATGAACTCAAATTGAACCAAACTTATTTCTATTGTATTATAAATATTAGTAAATGTCAACAAAATGCAGCAAATAAATTATTTTTTTGTTTTATATACTTTTCTAATGTTTTTGTAATTTTTATGGAATTTTCGCTAATTTTTTTGGATTGTTTAAAGTCAAAAATATCCCAAATTAGGGATTAGATAATTTTAAACAAGCCACATTCCCGCTCCAATATACCTGAAATTGATTTGAATATTAAAAATAGTAAATAAGGTCCAAAAATTATCTAAATCAGTTTTAATATATAAATATTTATATAATGAAAAGTATAAAATAGAAAAACATATTTTTGGATTTTTTTATGATTCTTTAAATTTTTATGAAGAATTTTGGGGTTTTCAATTTTTTAGTTTTTTCTTTTTCCATTTTTAGTGATTTTCGGTCTGTGGTTAAAATATAATAAAATAAACAATATATAATTTTTTGGAAGTTTTAAAGTTATTTTTATATTTTTGTATTTTCTAAGATAGACAGTACAAAAATAAGCTCCTTTTGATTTTTAATAAATGGATTAAATGCACAAAAATGAAAGCAAATGTGAGGCGTGAAAGTACATGGTAGGACCATCTATTCCTATTTTTGCAAATTTTTAGAAGCACATTAGCTATTTGTAAAAAAATAGGAATTGCACAAACATACATGTCCTAGCAGGGCATATTTGCAAATAAAATAAACAACAGGGGCTCAGATGCAATTTTGCCAAAAATATACAACATATATTCAATTTTATCAAAATGCTTAATAATTACAGAAATCATCAGGGGCATACATGTAATTTGCCCAGCTCACGTGGGACGACACGTGAACTGAGCTGGACCCAAATGCAAATAAAAGAAGTATATGGGCCTATTAGCAAAATTCCCATCTTATTTTACACTTAACATTTTATTTACAAGACTAATCAATAACTATGAAAAAAATCAGGGCGAAGATATGCAATTTACCCATTAATGCTCGGATCCAACGGTCGACGGAACTTTACTTGCACACATGCCCGCTTCTCCGCGACTGATGACGCTTCAGCCTTGGAAAATCAGGATTATATCTTTGGATGAGATCGACGGTTGTGGCTGGCGAAGACCCAACGGCGGAGATAAATCTGGAAGAGTGTGACGATCAAACGGCTCTAAGGTCATCTACAGGAACAGGGAAGAGCTCTCGTTCCTACAGGCTTCAATCCAACAGCTACGACACCTCCGACCACTTGGGCATCTCACATGGGGCTCGGATCATTGCCCCAGCTCCTCTGCATCTGATGGATGCCTCCCGAGGCATACTGGAGCTCAGATGATGGTGAAACACCTCGATGCAGAACTGGAGCTCCATGTACCTCCCTTGCTATCACAATCAACACAAGAGGGGTCTTTGATCTAAGAAGACCTGCAGAAAGGTTAAGGGCATGAGAACGACAGGTCCAGAAGTGTGATTGGCGCGAGTGGACGATAAATGGGGCATGGCGGAGAGGTCTGGTAGAAGGTGGCGGAGATGGACATTGATTTCCATAT
The DNA here is from genome assembly GCA_037367405.1 of Ottelia alismoides. Taxonomy (NCBI): domain Eukaryota; kingdom Viridiplantae; phylum Streptophyta; class Magnoliopsida; order Alismatales; family Hydrocharitaceae; genus Ottelia; species Ottelia alismoides. The sequence continues at coordinate 159,976 of JAZKJV010007838.1, read as the reverse complement.
CCACGAGGGATCTGGTTGGACGAAGATGCACGAGGTGTACAAGAAGCGACAGAGAGCGAAATGGATGTGGTAAGAGGGGTTCGTCGGATCTCACCTGTTGTGATCGGCAAGGAGCAGGGCATGTCGGAGCGTCGTCGTGGATCTCCCCTTCTCCTTGCTCCAATGCTTCCAGTCGCAGGGGCACCGCCGCTGTCACCGATGATTAACATACATACATGAGGATCCACGTAGGAGCTCCAAGAGATATCAAAAGACAAAGGTGGAAGGGAGGCTTTATTTATAAACAATGAGTTTGAGTGACCTTGAGCGGTAGTTATTGATGTGCTCGAGGCAGATCGAGAGATCTAATGATCCCGCGAGATAGACGGATGTGAGGTGGATGATTTTTGTGAAGCGCTCGAGAATGGACCATCAGGGAGGCATCGAAAAATCGAAGAAGAAGAGGGTCTCAAGGTTCTGACAGGAGTCAGAGCTAGGGGTGTAAACGGGTCGAACCTGAGCGAACCAACTCAGGCTCGGTTCGGTTCGTTTAGCGTACTTTCAGGCTCCGCTTCGATTCGGCTCGATAAATGAAAATTGTATTCAGGTTCGGCCTCGGTAAGGTTTGTAAAGGTTCGGTTCGGATCGTTAAAGGTTTGTTTAAGAATAAATGTTGTGTACACATTTCTCTTCAAAAGGAAAAACCACTGCCGCAGGGAAGGATTTTGTGGGGCTTCAGGAATAGGGTCTTAGGGAGTGAATGACTAAATGTGTTTGAAAAAATAAGTGAATAGTCCTTATGTTAATATAGAATGTATTTTTCCTAATATATACACAATATGTATGTATATATACTTTATGTATGTATGTGTGCATATAATCGAACTTTTAACGAACTGAACCTAAGCGAACCTATGTTTTTGAGGTTCAGTTCGGTTCGTTTATTTAACCGAGCCCAAACTCATGTTCAGGTTCGGTTCATTTATATTCAAATCGGATCTGAATCGAACTTTCAGCGAGTCGAATATGAGCGAATGACGAATCTGAGAATTTTTTAACAGCCCTAGTCAAAGCTAAAAGATTCAGAGTTGACTGGAGTCAACGAACGGGTCACGGTGATTGGTCTACGTAGGCACGCTATAGGACAAAACTGCCTCTTTATTCAAAAATAATTATTTAAAAATAGTTATTTATTTATAATTTTTGGTTATAAAATAAAAAAAGTTTTTTATTTTATGTAGTATTTTATGACAATTTTTTTAAAGTTATTATAAGTAGTTGATTTTTAGGGGTTTATTCATAGATATATTCATTTATATTTCGGCTTATTTTATTTTTACCATGTATTTTTTATTATTTTTGTTTCTCATTTTATATATTTACAACTTAATTTTGGGTACATACATATATTTTGATTATATTTTTGTGGTGTTATTTGTACACATAAATAAATATGGGTATATATTATGTAGGTATACTTATAGGTATTTCATCTATGTATTATTTACATTATTTTATTTTTATGTATTTTCTTAGGTTTTATTTTGGCTTTATATTTTTAATCGAATTTAATAATGAAAGAATGGATTTCACTTGTATTTATATACAAGTATTATTATAGGTATTTTGCATATGTTTATATAAACTTATTTTATTTGTGTTTTCTTTGGGATTTTATTTTGGTTTTAATATGCTCATAAATTATAAATAATATTTACAAAATTTTAAAAATATAAAATTATAGAAATAATAAAGAATAAATAAAATAAAATGAATGTTTTATTGGGTATACTATACAATTAGGGTCCAAAACCTAACTTTCACACCTTAATACCAAAAATATATAACCACCTTTATTAAATATCTTATTAAAAGTTATATACAATTAGAGTGTGAATTTGATATATTTTGAGTTTTTATTTAAAAGATATGGTTTGTGAAGTTGGGATTTTAGCTTTTTATTTTGTGCATAAAATGTACACTGTTTATTATTTTTGTACAAACTCAATTTTGTATTTTTACTTACATTGTTATCTACAACTTTCATGTACAAAGTTTCTTTATTTGATGTATAAATAATAAAGAATAAAATAAGTGCTGAAAATGCTTTATTGAATGAATAAATAAATGTGTTTTTTATTGTATTTTTGGCCCTTATCTCCCATACTTTATTCCTTATGGATGAACTCAATTCTTGACTTGGTCTTGTGGTTTAGGGTCATAAAATATCTTTTATATTTTATACTTTTTCTTTTCTTCTCTTTATTCTATATTTTTGTCATTAAAAATAATATTATTTACACAATAAATGCAATAAATTGTGAATGCTATTTTGTACAAATTAATGTTATTTTACATGCATTAGCTAGGATTTTTAAGGCCAAAATGATAGAATAAAGGTGATGAAATGGAGATTCATCAAACAACATGGCCAATTGTTGTATCATAGTAGGCTCCACTCGAGATGCCATGGTTCTTGCAAAGAAAACCCATGAAATTAATACTTGTTACAATACTTTGGAGTGGCATGGGCATGGTACTTTACTTATGTTGTTCTCCTTGAACTCGAGCGGAATTAGAGGACCCTTCACTTTATAATGTATTTCAAATACCAATGAAAATCTAATGTTCACAAGAAGGACGGAGTAGTTGGGTAATGATACCAATTCTCTGATGCCCCACCCATTAGGACCTCAATACTCAGCATACAATTCCAAAAGCATCTAATTCACATTCAAATGAAAAGTAGATAAGCAGGAGAATAAGAAAAGTAAAAGAAAGTAAATATTGCATTCACTTTTCATTGATATATCACAAAATATAACGAAAAATTCTATATCAACAGATAAAATTATAACATCAGAGTATAGCAAATTACATGCATTAGAACTGTCTCTCAAAATAAACCAAAGTACAATGGAAGTAGAAACTATACATGTAAAACTACCCAAAATGTATCCACCTAGTCTGGTGCAGAACAATCCTGAAAGATCCTCCACATTAAAGCCACTACTATTGTTGTGGCGAGTCCTAACCACCTATTGAACTACGCAGAAAAGAAGTATGTCATGAGTAATTTCTCAGTGCGGACTCTACACTAACTACTAGTATAAAAGAAAAATAGCTAGGTAAACAATCATTCAACAAGGAATACAACTTTCCTAGATGAGTGACTTCAAGAACAACTTAATACACCAAATACACATTCCCAATAACTTTAATACAACCATTTATATTTAATTATTCAAGTAGCTAATGGGATAATTTACGATCAACTCGTAAAGATCTCACGTTATGAATCTATGATACTTTGTACCTTAGGGTTAGAGTGCCTTCATAGGTATGCATTGAAGTGCGTACATCCTAACTAATTTCCCAACACATCTGTTTAACTTCATCCACTCTACTATTTAATCTTTACATATTTACGTTCGTTTGTTTTCAGGAGCCTCCCACTAATTATACTTTATGTGTTACTCATCTCACAGGAATACTTCTACAGCGGAATGTTATTAATCATATTTACAATCAATCACATGTCTCACCTCAATGGTACAAACACCAAATGGGTGAGACAAACACAAAACTCTCATGAAATCATCGTGGAAAGTTAACCATCCAGATCTTCTACCATTGGTAAGGGTCCATGATTGCATAGGGCGAAGCGTAGGCACAAGATCAGAAGTAAATGGATCGGATCAAAATCATATTATATTAATCTACAACTACCTTATTTTTCTCCAGATACGAGAAACCTGCATAACTTTTACTTGGCTAATCACCTCCTGAAATTTCCCCCAACATATCAATACTAGAAACCAACGTGAATTATCAGCCCTAATTGACTTCTTATATTAACTGTATGACTAAAAGAGAAGGCTTGACTACCAACCACGCATCTTGGAACACGGCATCACATAACACCCCAATGTTGGCACTCAAGAATTGTGTGTCACACCATCAATGAAATTGGGGCTATGGTCATCTAGTCTTCTACCTAAGGAACCAAAGGTGCATGCCCATTCCTTATGACCACTATCTCTAACTTCTCATGTTACACGGGAGTCTACATCTGTGAGTAAAAGGAAACAACCACATGAATCAACATTCATGGCACAAACTCAAGCGAGAGTCTACAACCGCACATCAAATGCATCAGATTCATAAAGAATATAGATATCGATATCTTCATCTTAGAGTATACCAGAACACACTGTAACCACTCTACATGATATTTCTCTAATGATTCTGAATTAGGCACTCAAATTCAATTTCATTTCCCCTTATTGGAAATAGTTTATAATAGTTAAGTGCATCACATATAGCTCAAGAGGTCTATCATAACTATACTTCAATTTCTTCATTTAAAAGGCAAAGCTTACCATGTGGTGTACTTTTATAATTATAGGTGTGAAACCACCATGATATTTGACATGACTACAAGCATGTGATCGTCTCTCAACTCACATCATAGTGATACAAATTTTAAAAACATACGATGCCTCAAACATGTCGCGATAACCGGATACCCCCAAAATCATTCTCCATGTGAAACTTCCCTAATCCTCGATTTGCGCATATGTTCATGATTCTATATAAACCCAAATCATATTTATATAATTTTTATCTACATGTGATACCCAGATCTCCTAAAATCACCCAAAATATATCGCGATAAGCGGATACCCCTTAAACACTCCCCGCAAGAAGCTGCTCAGATTCTCGATCCGAGCATATGCATGTGTTTCTCATCTCTCCCACATCAACAATATAAATTTCATCGACATGTGATGCTTAGATCTCCCTAAAAAAGAGGAAAAACACAACAATAAGTTATGAAACTAGGATTTGCATGCGATGGAAATCGCTCAAAACAGACTCTGATCAATGCGCTAATGATACAAAAAGTAGTGTGGACCAAAAACAAGGCAGAAATATGAAAATTCGTACATTCAGAAATGTTCCATCCTTCCTTTTCTTGATTGAAAACCATGCTTGAAATGTCCCGACAATGGAGCTTATGTGTGGTCTCCGGTGATTGGTATGGAACAAATGGCTAAGTGATTTAGCCACCTAGATTATATAGGTATGAATCCGAATCCGAATCAAAAAGTTGTAAAATGCCTTCAAACGTGCGTAACTTTCTCATACAATGCCCGACTTCAGTGTTCTTGGCCTCATTGGAAAGGTCTTAGAGAACAGCTAGATAAATTTGCCCAATATGTATACTGGATCAGGTCAGAAAATAATATTTTAAGAAATTGGATACTTTGGGATCTTACATTAAGATCACAAAGAGATAACATGTCTCACCACTACAGGTGGATGATAATTTCATTAACGTGATAAAGGAGGAAACAATTGATTATTGACTTCAACAACTAGATTGAACGGACCATATATAGTATTTTTACCTTCCACCCATATAGGGTAGTCATAATTTCATTTTCAAGGTCCTTTTGCGATGGGTTGCTTTCAAACTAGTAAGTAGGGGTGTAAACGGGTCGGAAATGAATGAACCTAACATTTTCATATTCGGTCATTTGTATACGAGCCTAAACCTTTATTTAGGTTTGGATTTTTTATTTTCTAGTCAAATTCAAATCAAACTTTAATTTAATCAAATCGAACTTAAGTAAATATCGAACTTCAAAATTTCTAATGAGAGGGAGTGAAAGAAAATGAAATAGTAAGAGATATATGTATAGGAAAAAGTGAATAGTGACTGAGCTGTAGAAAATTGTATGTTAATACATCCATCAACCATTGATCTATTTGAAGATGAGAAAGTGCATGTGTATGTGCCATAGAAACATGTGCATGTTGATTTCTCGAGATAAATGAATTGCCGAGAGAGACAAACATGGAAGTTGCATGCAAATGAGCTACAAGCTCCCTATCATCATATGTATGTATGTGATTAATTATAATATTTATTCAATTACTTTTTTCTTATTTATCCCCCGGGAGCCTCTTCAGAGTGGCGCAGTATGCTTTTCTTCATCTTTAAAAAATTAGTAGCCATTTTTATATTTGAAAATAAGATAGTTACAATATATATTTTATAACATAATCTGTCGAATAAAGAATAATGAATAAGATAGAAGAAAGGATGAATAAGACATATCACTTGTTCTTCTTCAAGTTGTTTGAATAATAAAGGATAATTATTGTAAACAAAGATTTAATGGATGTTATAACCTTGACGTTACCATTTATTCTGAGATAGCTTATCTCGTGATAAAGGTCCCTTAATTTGAGTAAATATAAAAAAGATAGGATTTGTAAATGTATGTGTATTAAACTTATAAGGACCGAACATGGACAACCCTACCATTTTCTAGTTTGCTCATTTATCTAACCGAGCCTAAACCTTTATTTAGAATTGATTCATTTATTTTTTCAGTCGAATCTGAAATGATGTTTAGACAAATAAAATCTAAGAGAATATTGAACTTGAGAATTTTTTGACAGACCTACTTATGAACCAAAGGGATGGTTAGGTATGTAATAGAGAAATATGAAGTTGAGGGTTTTTATTCACGCATCATGAAAGCATGGAGATCGCATCGTATGCGATATAGGTCGAGTAGTCGCACTAGTTGTAATGGGTAATGGAAATTAAAATTTTTTGATGAAATTATATGACATGGGAGCCATTCGTGCGTTGTTTCATCTTGATCACAAATAAGTATTAGGGTTACCTCTTATACCGTGATCATGATCCTTGTGTCTTTAAACGAAGAGACATCATGTTTCAAGTCCTATCCGAGGGAGTGAGCACTTGCGGGCATGTGGATGAGACACATGCTTCCCACAATCCGAGTTGACGATCCGAGCGTGGAACCTCATGATTTAGTCTCACAAAATCTGTAGTCTTCCTCACGAGCACAGGGCACCGAAGAAGACGGAGATCCACGAGCAGTCAGGAAGCTCTCAAGAAAACCCTAGAGTAGACCGCCACTAGGGTTTGAGAACAAGAGGGCTTGGATGTGTATGAGAGAGAGAGAGAGTTTTGTTGCTTCAACGTGTTTGTAGAAAAACCTAGAGTTGGCCATTCTCTTATACAAAATTTGATGGCTAGGATGCACTCCTAATTGAAATCAATGGTCAAGATATTGTTACAACAACTTGCAATAACAATTAATTAATTTAAAAGAAATAAATAATTTAAAGACACTCTACAATAAAATTAATTCTAACTAAATCAAATTTAATATGGAATAATAAGGAAGGAGGAGAGCTTCCTTCCCTATTAGGGGGGACGTCCACCATGGAGATTCTCTCTATGTGACCGTCCATAGGAATGGAGCTCCTCCTCTTTCCTAATTGATGAAATTTTCAATCTCATCATATTTTCCACATGTTGCAATAATTTTTATTGCTTGAATTTTAACCATAATAATTCTAAACTATGTTTCATCACTCCCTTGGAATGGAAGTGTTACAGTTATACAATCGATTAAGATCACATCACCCTCGAGTATTCCTAATACATGTATATCCTACATAATGGAAGACCTAGAGTAAATCTGAAGTTTTGATTACTTTTGAACTGTCTCCTTATGGGTTTCACAATTAAGTTTCTCATTCGATCATTGGGAGTTGACATTGATCATATGCTTTCCAAAAGCATATATCACATCTACAAATCATGTCATTCTTCCAAAGCAAGACAATCATCTATGGAATTTGATTGGTCACAATTTCTCATGAATGAGCTCATGTCCTTCGGTTCAATAGTGAACATGTATGATCTCTTTGAGAGATCGTATTACGCATATGCCCTCGTATGCATACCAGTTCGTCAGTATATAGAGCTTGATTAAGTCATCAACCTAATGGTTTGTAATAATGTTCATACTCAAATATAAAGTAATACAATATCTCCGATCAAAGGATGTATGTCTATATCGTGACAGCATACCATATAGGTCTTGGTTATCTTGATCTCGTTAAGTCAACTCTTTGACTTAACTTATCCTTTACCTCCAAGTCTATATTCCGACTTAACTTATCCTTCACCTCCAAGTCTATATTCCCATGCAGAGAGCCTGCATCAAGAGATCGATTGGATATCAACTTTTCGAATAAGTATTGCTCATCTCCTTCTCACACCGAAGATCCTTTTTCAATAACCATTTGACGGTGCTAGATGAGCCATCAATGTAACTCTTTAGATATCATCCAAACACTAACATCTATAATTCAACCATTAAATCAACAATTGTATGATTATCAAGATGGTCATGATACATAATACTAATTTTACTAAGAGAAGTGCATCAATTCATTAATCTCAGATAAGGAGTGAAAATCGTTAATTTTTATTGATATATAAACAAGATTACAATAACATTTATCGTAGAAATAATTCTCCATGAGCTCACGTCTCCAACAAAATATACCCTAAAGAGACCAAAAGTTAAGTCCTATTCGAGATGACTTTTGCTCTAAATAAAAATAGGGAAATATTATTTGAGTCCCAAAGTTAAGTTCCATTGGAGATGAGTTTGGCTCTCTAAAGCAAAAGATGACTCTTGATCACATTAATTTTTAAGTGTTTTGTTAATAAATAAACGTGCAATTGTGCAAAGATAGCGAGACAAACGTGAGAACAGAATAGTTAACCTTTTCTATGTTTGTGTACGCAGGCAGTACGCGTGTGCAGAGTGGAGAATAAAATGGTGCTCGAATATTCAGTAGGGACTAAGATTTCCATTAACACAGCCATCATCCCTCAAGGCTGTGGTAGGGGTGCACTGCTGGTTTGTGAATGGGGCTAGAGTGACGCTGGAGGTGGCGTGACTGCAGGCCTGGGTAGCAGTTTTCTCAAGCAGTGCGGGTGTGGGTGCTGCCGTGGAGGGCAGATTTTCATTGTCTTTAACGGTAAAATGAATGGAAGTTAACTACAGAAGTTGCAGTGTAAGACTCAGTACATTAGCAGGGACCAAAGGGTAAATATAAAGCATACACAGGCTAGGAGGTAAGTTAGCAAACTTTATAGTGACCATGGTGTAGAAAAAATATCGTAAACTCCTCAGGAGATAAAATATTGGCATATTCACAAACCAAACACACAAGAAAAGAAACGGCAATTTTACTAATACCATAATCTCTCCAAACGGAACTTATTCCACAGCACCAGAACCCTTTCTCCTCAACCTGTTCCACCAATCAAACACACCCCAAGGTAGCTCAATTGAAAAGACATTTCAGCACATGGCCAATGGAAAGTGATGCACCACATCTACACAGACCATGTTTCACGGCAGAGCTTGTTCCATAATCTGACGGACACGCCTACATATATTTGCAAAAAACATATATCACAAAGGCAAAGCATTGCAGGTTTGCTTCATCTTGTCTTCCCTGCTAAACCGGCATTCTTGGTGTTCCTCTGGACAGAACGTGGTACAAAGTTGAATGCCCGGTTGTGGCGGCGTCCGAAGCTGACAGAGGATGGGGTAGAATCGGAAGTAGTCAGTTTTGAGACTGCTGAAATGAGATCCTCCACTCCTCCGTCCACATCCATTCCCTTCAAGTTCTCTTTCTCATGACCAGTTTCGTTGGACATCACGTTCTTAGTGTCATGCTTGGAACTTGAACTCTCTGCATCCATATACGCATCTGGAGATGCATCTTTTCGGCAAATAACCTGCTTGTGCTGATGCTTTTGCCGCTGCTGTTTGGATGGATGTGCCTTCTTAAAAAACTCGAAGGAAGTTGGGAACTTGTGCTTGTCCACAAGGTGTTGCTGCCGACTCTGGTAGTTGATAAACTTCATCCCACAGCCTTCAACCAAGCATTCGTACTGGCACAATAGCAATCAAGCAATTTGAGAGAGACCATCATTTCATATAAAAGCGGTTCAATTTGCACTTCTATCATCAAACAAAGAAACTAAAAGAAGAATGTATCAATCATTACGCTTCAGAAGTTTAGTACATGGTATAGTCATCGAAATCTTCTCAACAGAAACCTGAAACTACAAATAGAACCTAGATATTCGCAATAACAAATTCATATTCTCAATGATCGATTTCAGAGCGCTACAAAAATTGAAAAGAAGTGCATGAAGCAGTTGCAGTCTAGGTATCATTTAGGTAATGCTTGTATATACCTAAAAAGGAAACCGACCAGGAAAATATACCTAGTTATCCATATTATGACAAATAGGAACTTTGTCAGACTCCGAAATCTAAAGTATTGAAATTTTACATTTTAAAAAACGGTATAGACCTGTTGCAGCTTGAACAGGGAACTGGCCTGGAGTGTATCCACTAATATGCAAGAACAAATAGGCATTCTCAGTTCTCGATCCCAAACCTACAGGATTGCCTGCAGAAATAGAAAGCAAGCAAATAACAAGCAAGCACAAAACAATCACGTTATAGAATTTATGAGGTTCACTCTCAGACGAGCTACTAGGCAGCTATGATGGGTCCGCCAGAAGAGTGCGTTGAGATCTGATAGCCTAGACTGCCTCGGTGGGTGGGGAGTACCTGGAAAGGATCGGGGATGTACCAGGAAGAGGGGGATGGGCAGAGGAGGAGGTGAGGGAGATGGTACAGGTTTCCTCAGTGGCTGCTGAGCTGGTGATCTACGAGGACATGCTGCTGAAAGCGGATGCATTCTTGGGGTCATTATGACAGGATGAGTGGTCGGCATAAGAGGTTGCAGAGGCATTGGGCTCTATCTCTGTCCTGCTGAGTCGGAGGATGGCGTGGGTGGAATGTATTCTCGTCATCGGACAACACAAATTAGACATCTGTAGGTATAACAGAGGGTTCCTGGCAGAGTCAAGTCTTCATTCCTTGCTTTTTGGGTCGAATCCTTTCCACCTACTCTCTGCAACCCCCCCCCCCCCCCCCCCCCTCCAATACACACTTTGATACTCCGTCACTATATACTCCGTCAACATGGCAGAAGTGTGGCAACTTTCCATATTTGATTTACCATTAACCTAAACTTGAGTCCCCTTAATTGTTATAATATAAAAATCAGTCCCTAATTTGGGAGTCAATGTGAAGTTGAGTCCTTTTTTGTAATTTACCCTAAAAAAATCCGATATTTTGCCTGATATGGGTGAAACTGAGCCGAGGGGTTCACCCAAGTTCTGCTGCAAGGGGTTCTTTTGCTCTTCCTCCTGCCTTTGTTAAAGGTATGGATCTCAAATTAGACATCTGTGGGTACAACAGAGGGTTCCTGTCAGAATCGAATCTTCATTCCTCGCTTTTTGGGTCGAATCCTCTCCACATACTCTCTGCAACACACACACACACTTTGATACTCCATCAAGATATAACATGGCAGAAGTGTCGTATGACAACTTTCCATATTTGATTTAACATTAACCTTAACTTAAGTCCCCTAATTGTTATAATATAAAAATCAGTCCCTAATTTGGGAGTCAATGTGAAGTTGAGTCCCTTTTGTAATTTATCCTAAAAAATCCCATCTTTTGATTGATATGGGTGAAACTGAGCCGAGGGGTTCACTCAAGCTCTGCTGCAAGGGGTTCTCTTGCTCTTCCTCTTGCCTTTGTTAAAGGTATGGATCTCAAACTTCACTGTTTTGTTAATATTTGCTTAAATGTTTTGAGCGTTTTTGTTCGTCCTGTGGGGGTATTGCATATTCTTGGGTTTTTAGGTAAGAGTTAAGGTATCTTATGAGATATTATGAAGAAATAAATTTTGGATTTTGAAATTTATGATGGATTAAGATTTGTATCTCAAGTTCAACACTAATAAAACATAACTTTAGGCATTTTATGTTTTTTAAAATTTATAAATTTATTAAATCCAAAAATATAACGTAAGATCTTGTAGCAAATAATTGATGGTCGTATTGTGTGTCTCATGCATTAGAGACTAAATGATTTGTATAAGTAGGGTTAAGACTTAATATATGGAGTGCACATTTAATAAAAGCAGTGGTGAATGAATCGAGGTGAAGATTGGTGACGATATTATTCAGAAGAAAGATTCTTTTAGATACTCGAGATCTATTTTGCAACTTGATAGAGAAATCAATGGAGATGCTACTCATAGAATAAATGCAGTTTAGCTAAAGTGGAGAGGAGCTTCTACTATTCTATGTGATAAGAAAAATCTTTTGAAAATCAAAGGAAAGTTTTACAAAGTAACAGTGAGACCAATTATGCTCTATGAATCGGAATGTTGTCCTGTGAAACAGTAGACATGTGTAGAGAACGACAGTAGCAAAATGAAAATGCTAAGGTGGATAAGTGGTTATATACGAAAATATCATATTCAGAATGATGCGATCAGAAAGAAAGTTGATGTAGCTCTGATAAAGGATAAGATGAGAGAAAACGTTTAAGATGATTTAATCATTTGCAAAAGAGGTCGTTGATGCACTAGTTAGGAAGATGCGAGTTTATGATGTAGAGCTGGCTAAGAAAGGACGAGGAAGGTCCAAGTGTTGGAATTAGATCAAGGTTCAGGAAATCGGTATGCGTAGGCGTTTGGACAGGTCATTGAAAGTGATTAAGCGGTATGCGAGGCCATGCTCAGGGTATATGTTATTCTTAACGGTTTCTAATTTTCTATTTAAATTAAATAAATATCTACACTTTTTCAAATATATCCTAAAACTTTTTGGCATTCAAACATATCGTTAGGATAAAAGAAGCATCCAGAGTTTTAAACACTATACTACTACAGTTGGCTCAAAAAAAAGGCTATATAACAAAAATTCAAATAAAGACTTAAGTTGGCTCAAAAAAAATCAAACATAAAAAAGAGCATTATTAGAATATAGTTGTGTTATGTCTCTTTCTGTACATTCTTCCTTTGTATAAGGGTATGTGTGCAATTGTTTATATTAATCTAGCCTCCCCTCTATATAAGGGAGTGCTACTCCAATGAAAAATACACACAAAAACTTTTCCTTTTTTTTCTACAATGAAATTCTACACGGTATCAGAGCCCTAAGAGGTGTTTGCTCTCTAGGGTCCCATGACCTAAGAGAATAGGAGCCTCTGCCTACCTGACTCCCCTCTCCAAGCATCTCCTCTCCACCCGATCGCTTTCGTCCCAGCTCCTCTCCACACCACAGCTCCTCTCCATGCCGTAACCCCTCTCTCTGTTGGTATCTCCGACTCAGCCTCCAGTTCAGACCCGCCAACCGTGAAGACCACCGCCTCTCAGCCACCAGTTCACTCCATCTCCTCCGCCTAAGCCTCCATCTCCGCTCCAGTCACTTCAGCTCCGCTGCCTCCGCCTCCATCTCTGTTTTCCCCACCTCCAGCGATGTTTCTAGGCACCCAACAACTGCCCCGAGGTCCCCAACAACACCTCCAACAACTTTGACTTGATCTGTGATCCTCTAAAAGCCACCACAGCTCGCTCCGGGCAATCTTAGATTACCGAACTTCATACTTACGAGACTTATAGCCCTCTCACAGGATAGTTGGCGGTATTTTTCCTCCATCATCAGCAAGTCAAGCAATTAGTACTTGAAAAGGGTTGCTCTGACCTAGATTGCATGATTTGAGGTTCTTTTTGTTGAGTTTTCTCCATGTTGCTTCTGCTGTGAGTATAGTTTGGTCCTCTTTTTTTGAAAAATTATGTTTAAAGTGGTAGACTCATCTACCGATGAAGGGGAAATGAAGAACCCTTTTTTGGTACCATTACCAAGTTGGATAGTATGAATTCTGTGATGTGGTCATAGAAATGAGATAGAAAAATATGACAAAGAGCACATTATTATCAAAGAAGAACCAATCGAGAAGACCAACATGAATGCAACATGGAAGATGGATAATGATATGGTCAAAGCTTAGATCATGAGTAGTTTCATCTTGATAGAAAATAAGAATGCGGAAGCGGAATCAAAGATAAAGAAAAAGAAATATGAAGAACACGAGATTTTAACGTGGAACCCTGCTCCCTAAGGAGCGGGATGAAACCACGACAGAATGCCTCAAAGGGTTGATTTATGCATTGCACTTTCTCACTAGATACAGAGGGTGAGGAGCTTCTTATATAGCCCTCACTTAGTCTCCACATCCCACAAACGATAGATGTGGGACTAAACCACATGATGTGATAAATGGATCCTGTAGTGACCCATTTATCCATCTACACCACAAGTGATGCATAACACATATACTTCAACACTCCCCCTCAACTTGGAGCATCCAATGCTAAGCTTGGACAAACAGAAAGAAATCTCAAACTCACACTACAGGACAATAAAGACAATATCAGCTCAACGCGCACAACTGTCAGTTGTTGTCGAGGACGTTGCTTTTCATGCCGTGCAGGTGAGGAGCAACAAACGGGCTAGAGTGTGAGTCAAACCGGTGTGCTCTGAACTGCACCTATCAGAGCCACTTAAACTTAATGAGTCTCCACCTGGAGAACTCTGGCCCGCCACATTAGAAAACCGGAACATGTGGAAAATTGCTCCATCTCTGAAGGGTTGAACTGGAAAAGCCTCGGAAAACATCCTCGTCGGAGTCCATGGTCGTTGGAGAATGGAGTCAGAAAAGTATCCTTGTTGGAGAACTGGGTCTCTCCCATACTGGCTCAAAGAATGGGATCTCTACTCTGGAGTCCCTATGAAACCACATGAAAACCCTAGCCCACATGGCATAGGGAATGAGATCTCTACTCTGAAGTCCCTATGAAACACATGAAAACTCTGAGCCAACCAGAAAACATGGGGACCATACAAATAATGGCACACATGTGCACATAACATCGAGTGTGAACATCTGAAGAAATGTAGAGTCTTGTCAACTGGTTGGCCTAGAATATGGAATCTGGAGGATCTAGAGAATCTGATAATCTGGCATGTGACTCTACACAATACTCCCCATTTCTCCCATACTTGTCAGAAAAATAGTGACATCGACAAAGTTGGGAGAAGACAATAAAATGAAGATGGGGAAAAAATAAAAAACACTTGGCCGGTAATAATTTTTTTCTTCGGCTTTCTCAATCATTTTTTACTCGACTATTTCATTTCATTTTTTCTTTTTTTAATAGCAGTCGCACATTTTTTAAAAAGAAGTCGTTCATCATCCTCTCTCTTTTTCTTGGTATTTCCTCTCTTTTTTTGTTTTTAAATAAAGTTGTTCGGCCCTTTTTTTACTCCACTTTTTTTAACATGCCTCCTTTTTTAAATCTGGCCTCTCTCATCTCTTTTTCATTCACGCACATTTTTTAAAACAGGCTAGCAACCCACTTGGGCTAATTAGCAACAAATAATAGAATAAAAAGGCCCACTTGGGTGTGTGGTCTTTATTTAGGGTTCCCTGCTTAGGAACCCTTGTTATGGACGTCACTGATCGGACCTAGAGGAGCCGTGAGAGGGATGCGCGGATCTCAAACAACATGAACCTAATTAGGGTTTTAGAATGAAACCCTAGAATTGCTTGAATATAAACAGATCTTTGACCAATATGTGAACATGATTAGATCTTCAAAAATAAGAACACCAAAATCGAATCTCGAACAAAAATATAGAATACATACTCGAGAAATTAACTCGCTCTGATACCATGTTAGAAAATAAGAATGCGGAACCGGAATAAGAGATAAAGAAAAAGAAATATGAAGAATGCGAGATTTTATGTGGAACCCTACTCACTAAGGAGCAGGATGAAACCACGGGAGAATGCCTCATAAGGTTGATTTATGCATTGCACTTTCTCATTGGATATAGAGGGTGAGGGGCTTCTTATATAGCCTTCACTAATTCTCCACATCCACAGACGGTAGATGTGGGACTAAACCATAGGATGTGGTAAATGGATCCTGGAGTGATCCATCTACCCATCTACACCACAAGTGACGCACAACACATATACTCCAATACATCTCTCGCATTGCAAATCATATCATACACTACAAAACTGCTAAATGG
This sequence comes from Ottelia alismoides, assembly GCA_037367405.1. Taxonomy (NCBI): domain Eukaryota; kingdom Viridiplantae; phylum Streptophyta; class Magnoliopsida; order Alismatales; family Hydrocharitaceae; genus Ottelia; species Ottelia alismoides. Next base: position 144,097 of record JAZKJV010007838.1, on the reverse strand, counting down.
TCGTCCCCTTCAAACATATGTGGATTTGTCCCTTACAAAACTGCAAATCATATCATATGAAAGACATACTCGAAAGAAAAGAATTATACCAAGATTCGTCAAACATATGTGGATATGTCTGAAATCAAGCAAAATGGTCGTCCCCTTGCTCAGTTTTATTCCATGTTGAACTCAAGTTTCAAAGATTGAACTCCTATACGCCCATTCGTATGTGTCCAACCCAAATTGCCTTCAGAATCAATTAATGGATGGACTCTTCCTTGAAGGCTGGATTCTACATATGAAGTAGCTCGAGCACAAATGATAACTGCTTCTGAGATTCCGTCCATGGAAGAAGCCTTCAGCAGGCTCAGTAGGTTTTCCACGTCCCTTCCAACAGAGACTCATGTTGAGACCACGCTAGCTATGGTCATTCCCTCTGGAAGAGGCTGAGGGACTTTCATTAGAGGCAGGGGATGAGGTTGTGACTTTGGGTGTGGTAAGCCCATGTGTACCTTTTGCGACTATATGAGCCACACCGAAAATTGTTGCTGGGGGAAGCATGGAAGACCTCTGATGGCTCATCAAGCCATAGCAGCACATGATGATACTTCGTCAGGAATTTCCATAGCAGAATACAAGAATTTGATACGGCGATTGAGTCAGCATGGAATTACATCCCAACCATCTTGTTCATCAGAGCTCTCCATAGGCACAAACCCTACAGACACTGCAACATTTGTTGATCCCTCAGGTATACTTATATTCAGCCTTGCATGTGGCAATTCTTCTAGTTCTTTTCATATGCATGATTGGTTGGTCGACTCGGGTGCCTCACACCACATAGTGTCAACAAGAATTAGTTCAGTACGCTTCGAGAGGTTGCACTACGATGAACTATTATGGTAGCAGATGGTTGCTTGTCTCCTATTGTCAGATAAGGGGAGGTTCAAGTGGTCCCAAACATTCAGTTAAATAATGTTCTTCTCGCTCCGGAATTTCCTATGAGCATTTTATTTGTGTCCAGAATTACTAAGGAACTTAATTGCCGAGCCACTTTTCATCAAGTGTCTCTTTTCTTTTAGAATGTGCAGCTGGACCAGGTGATCGGCACTGGTCGTGAAGAAGGAGGTGTTTACCGCTTGACACAGTCTCCTTTTGTGGGTCAGGTTTCTCTATCTACTGGGGAGTTGTATGCCTACAGATAGCACTTGCGTCTAGGTCACTTACCTCTACCGAAATTGCGAAGAATCCTATCTCAAATCCATGTGTTCACATCTTTTCAATGTAAAGCTTATCGACTTGGAAAACATCATAGAAGCTCATTTTCAAGCCGTCTTGGCCGTGTTAGCAAGTTTGTCTTTGAGTTAGTGTATTTTGATGTATAGGGGCCGAGTCGGGTCCCCAATCATTCATGTCATAGATTCTTATCTTGTTACGGTTGATAACTTTACCAACTTGGCATGGGTCTTTCTTTTGAAGTCGACGTCTAAAGTCAATTCTATTATGAGAAAGTTTTTATGGAAATGAAAAATGCATTTGATTTTCATATTAAACTGTTCATACTGATACTGCACTCCATTTTTGCAATCAGCATCTTCGTTCTTTTCTTGCTAAGTACGAGATCATCCACCAAACGTCGTGTATGTATCATCCCAACAAAATGGAGTGGCAAAGAGAAAACATCGTCATATCCTTGATGTGGCCCGAACCTTATTGGTTCAAAGTGCCACCCCTCTTACTTTTTGGGGGTGATGTTGTTCTTATGGCCACATATCTCATAAACTGAATGCCATCCACTATATTGGATGAATAAACACCATATTTGCTACTCTTTCTTGACAAAAAAAATTCATGTTCCACCAAAAGTCTTTGGATGCACTGGCTTTCTCCACATAAATTCTCCGAGACACGACAAGCTTGCTCCCCGTGCTTTAAAATGTATCTTTGTCGGCTATTCTACAACCCAGAAGGGATACCAATGTTATGATCCAATGTATCATCGTTCCTATGTGAGTGTTGATGTGACCTTTGAATCTGTACCGTACTATTCCACCTCCGATTCCCGGGTTGTGTCTCCTGATGATGTAAAGATGGCCAGTCTACCAATGCATCTCCCCAAAACAAGTTCCCAAGTCAAGATGCTCCTATTGATGATAGTCAAAGGTTTTGAATAGTGTTTACCCCCCGGATGGCACCCCCTCTTCTCACACCAGCACCTGATCCCAAGGTATGTCAAGATAAGAACTCTGGTAAACTTCTGTGGGAAGACATTACACATACAAACGAGTAAGTTGCTGAAAAAGACACTCAGGTCTCTCAAGAACATTCTGATTTGTTCATTGCTCTTTGAAAAGGAAAACAGGTGTGTACCCAATATCCTATTTTCAACCATGTTACTACAGGGAGATTGTCTATGCAGTACAAGACTTTTGTGGATGGATTTTTGTCTATTACAATTCCTTCTAGTCATCAACAAGCATTACTCGTTCATGAATGGACAACATCTATAAAAGAGGAAATGGAGACACTCGTGTCTAGTGGCACTTGGAAGCTGGTTGACCCCCAAGAGATGCTACTGTGGTTGGCAGCAAGTGGGTTTTTATTACTAAACACCTTCCAGATGGTTCTGTGGAACGATATAAGGCTCGATTGGTAGCAATGAGGTACAATCAAACCTATGGCATGGATTACCTACACAGTTTTTCACCAGTGTCTCGTCTCTCTACGATGCGGATTCTAATATCCATTGTAGTTCAACTCTCCTAGCCTCTTTACCAACTAGATGTGAAAAATGTGTTTATGTATGGTGATCTGAATAAAGAAGTATACATGGAACAACCTCATGGCTTTGAGACACAGGGGGAGTATCAGAAGGTGTGCAAGCTATATAAATCAATATATGATCTTGTGCAAGCTATATAAATCAATATATGATCTCAAACAAAGCCCCAGAGAGACTAGTTTCAAAAGCGATCTAATATCGTATCCAAGGTTGGTTTCATTCGTTCCACCGCAGACCATTCTCTATTTGTCAAGAAAACAGAGAAAGCAACAATTGCTATGTTGGTATATGCTGATGACATAATTCTGACTAGAGATGATACCTGTGGCATAACAGATACGAAAAAGATATTTGGTGAAAAAGTTTGTCGCCAAACATTTAGGGGAACTTCGTTATTTCTTAAGCATCAAAGTCGTAAGGAATGCAGGTGGATTGGTTCTCTCACAGAGAAAGTATGTCATAGATCTTATGAATAAGACATGAATGCTAGGGGTCTCTGCCGGCATCTATCCCTATGGATCCCAGTGCACGAATGTATGAAGACTCACTTATATATGTTGATACAAAACAACACAGGTGTCTGATAGGAAAACTCTTGTATGTTACAATTACTAGACATGCCATCTCCTTCACAGTTAATCAGACAAGTCAGTTTATGGTCAAATCATGCCATGCACACTAGAAAGCTCTTGTGTTGATTCTAAGATACTTGAAAATTGCCCTAGGAAAAGGCATGTTATTCACTAGTAGAAAGAAGCTTGATATTATGGCATAATCCGAGGCTGACTACGCAGGGTGCCCTAACAACAGGAAGTCCACCACGGGGTACTGCACTTATCTTGGTGGTAATTTAATCACATGGAGAAGCAAGAAGCAAGCTTTGTGGCCAGATCAAACGCAGAGTCTAAATATAGGGCCATTCCCAAAGCACCACTGAATTAATGTGGATCAAGTCGGTCCTCAAAGATTTACACTTACCAGATCCAAATCCTATGATAATGCGATGTGATAATACTACAAAAATGTTCATTGCAAATAATCCCACCTTTCATGAATACACCAAATATGTGGAGGTGGGTTGCCATTATACAAGGGATATGATTCAACAGGGAAACATCAAGACGAAGTCAGTTACCTCAGAAGACTAGATTGTTGATGTGTTCACCAAGCCTCTTACTCGGTCCCTATTCAACAGATGTATCTCCAAGGAGAGCATGATGGATATCTATGCTCCAGTTTAAGGGGAGTATTAGAATATAGTTGTGTCTATCTCTCTTTCTATACCTTCTTCCTTTGTATAAGGGTATGTGCACAATGGTTTCAGTTAACCTAGCCTCCCCCCTATATAAGGGAGTGCTACTCTAATGAAAAATACACAAAAACTTTTCCTTTTTCTACAATGAAATCTACAAGCATCAAATAAGAGAAAACGTGGACCTAGGGTTACCGTTCTAGGCGGAGATGAAGGAGCTTCAAGCGGTTGGAGGTGGAGACGGAGGCAGATGTTCTTCGGGTCACTGGAGGCAGAGACGCGGAGGAGCTTCGCACAATTGGAGGCAGAAGCGAAGGAGCTTCACACGTTGAAGGCGGATGTGCTTCAATGGAGTGGTGGAGAATAATTAAGAGCTTCCGTAAACCCAATCAGAGGCTCTAGAAGCGAGAACGGTGCATTTACCTAACCCGATCAAGCTTCCCTAACCCTGTCGTATCCGGATCAGATTACCCATTTAATAGAGGTCACCCAATGCACAGGCGCACAATGTGCATATGCGGTCGTATAGCCTGCATATGCACAAATGGTGCATAAAGGATGGCTTCATGTATGTGGTGTGTTGAGGAAGCCGCGTACGTATATGAGGTTGCATATGCGGCCACGCAGACTGCTTTCGTGAACATTGAATGAGACTATCCGAAGGAATCTTAGTTTTTTGGATCTAAGCCTAAGAATTTTATTTTTTAGGATCTAATCCTAATAACGACCCAAGATAGATCTGAATGAAAGCAATGAATCCATGTAGCTGACCTTATTTAATGTTGTACTATTAAAAAGACTTTACGGTTGTGTTGTGTGTCTCGTGCGTGATTTTTCTCTAATAAGATTGCCTCAACTCTAGATTTAAGATAATTTTCTTACAAATTGTAACATAGAAACTTATACTATGTTAAACACTAAATATTGTGTATATTACTTATTTAGAATTGTAAATATAGAAAATCCGGAGATTAAGACAAAAAAGTAATAGTAAATAATTGAGTATTCCTATTGTGTGTCTCATTTATGGATGTTATCTAATTTTCATCATCGATTTCCTCAAAAAAACCTACATCATAGGTTTTTATTCAAACTCTAAGGGTCACAGAGACAGTTGGGAGATCAGTTAGAGTATACCAATGCTCCAAATGGCAACAAATCCAAATCAGAATGCAACTTTTGTGGGAAGAGGCTAAAAGGGGGGTATTACGAGGCTGAAGCATCTTCTTGTTGGTAACAACAAGAATGTTGCCAATTGCATGTGTCGTCCCAAGGATGCTAGAGATATGGTGAAGGATAAGTCGGAAAGGAAGAAGAACAACGATCAATACGGTGAGAAGAGACGAGGAATTCAAGGAGTTCAATGTCATATCCGATTCTGATGACGATGATTCTGTCGACCCCGCTGATATTACGTCTTTAGCTGAGAAGAGAGCAACACAAGAATCACTAAGGAGGGAGTTTGAGAGGTGATAACTCGATTGCACTGGGAGTGGTTCTGAAGGTGTACCAATGCCACCACCCACAAAAACACAAGGGAAAGAAGTCGAACTCTTCTTGATTTGGAGCGGTTCCATGCAGTACAAGCTAAGAAAGGATCCGAGGTAAAAAAACAATGAAGAACATGTTGTCAAATGTCAGGGAGAGAATCGTAAAGGTTATTAGAAAGTTATTTCTTGGATGAAGCATTCACGCAAACATTACATGTGGACCTTTCATGCAACACGCAATCGATGAGATTGTTGCTCCAGGAATTAGAGTGAAAGCTTCCGCATAATACGGCATCATGAACAAGTTTCTCGCAATGGAGTGGGAAGAGATGAACGAATACATCAAGGAATTGCTTCAAGTGTGGCTTGGAAGCCACTTGGCTCGATGGTGTATTGCGCGTAGGCCGGTCTGCTGTCGATGTCGAGAGCACCACCTTCGAAAGCACTGCACTGCGAGTACGACGGGGTTGGTTGTTGGTAATGGTGGTGCAAAGAAGGAAGAGTTGACGTGGAGCTTGAAGGAGACCTGATCATTGGGGTCCTCATCGCAGAGGGTACCAAAGACGACTTGGAAACGATAATGGGGATTTTAAAAAAAGGGCACTTAGAATGGGAGATGGAGGATATTGTTTGGTCGTCAGAGACCTCCTTATGCATCCGTGGCATCGAGACGGAAGAGATACCTGGTTTCTTAGAAAATTGTGGGAACTTGTTCCCCCCGAACGTGGTCTGGTGGAAACCGTGGCTGCATGATGGTGCGACAGAGGCAAGCCCACAGTGGTCCGTGGAGGGTCTCCCAGTAAGGTGTCATGGGCTCCAAGTTGTCTAAGACATGCTACGACTGATCGACGTCGTTGAGAAAGTGATCCATTTGGGTTTTTACCCCGGCGAGGGTTGGGATATGTTGGTGCAACTTTGAGTTCCTCGGAGAACCATATCAGCAGAAACTTTAAGGTTTGGCGGATGGTCTTTTGATTCTCGTTGGCAGAGGCTGGTAATGATTTGGAGATGATGTTCTCGGAGTCGAAGAGGCTCGAGCGAACGGAGTTGAAGAAGGAAGCACTAAGAGGGTCGTTGGTCTATCAGAGGCTCATCAAAGCCGGTGGAGTCAGTGTCGAAGACTCCGATGGCCACTTCGTTGGATTAATTGAATGATTTCCCGCATGATTTGTTGAAACAATTATATCTCTTTATATTGTGTTGAGATAAATGTATCTCTCGATATCATTTATGTTTTTATGTTTTCTTGATGTACTTATCATGTAATTAACCCAAGGGCTTTTCTCCTATGTAAGAGAGCCCTCGGTCTATTCTATGAGAATGATTCATTTTTCTCTCAACATGATATTGGAGCAACGATCCTAGATAGGGGTTACCTTATCCCACCCTAAACCCTAACCCTACGCGCCCACCCCCTCCCCACCCCCGCCGTCCGGGTGTTGCACGTCCCCTAACTTCTCCAACGCTGCCACCGAGGTGCTGCCCCCCCCCCCTCCAGTGCTGCTACGCGGGGGTTCTCCTCCCTCCGGAGCCGCCGCGCGGGGGTCCCCGCCCTCCAGCACCACCGCATGAGGGGGCTCCTGCCCTTCTGTGCCATTGATCGCCACTCCGCGAGGCCTCAAGGGGCTCCAGCCAGCCCAGCGCATCGTCGCGTCGCCTTTTTCCTATGGGTCGCAGATCTGATTTGGCCCACCGATTGTGATATTTTCTGATTTATACCACGTTGTGCGGATCTAGGGCTCGCAAGACAACTTAGGGATGGTTGTATGAGTCTACAGATACAACCAAACCATCTTATAGTCCTGTAGACACCTTCTCTTCGATTTACTCCTCAGTTGTTCCGCCTTCCAACTTCTTAGGATAGTTCAATGTCAGAGAACAAGGGTGATGTTTTCCCTTCTTCCGGTGTCTTCAAGGGCTCGGCTCCTATTGTGAAGATGGATGGGACCAACTGCGAGTTGTGGTTCATGTAATTTCGTACCCTAATGCAGTGTGCCATAACAAGGAGCACATTCTGACTGATTCAGAAATGGCGAACAAGATTGGGGCCAACGCTTCATGGAAGCAAGATGACGCCTATGTTCGCATCTTGCTCTCTGGGACACTTACCACGGAGATTGCTAATGATATTGTTAATCAGACAACTGCATATAAGGCTATGTGGGACATATTGGCAGACATATACGGGCAGGCAAAGAATGAGAGCAAGATTCTTCAACTGTAGTTCGACATTTTCTCGACCAAACAGAATGGTCGACCGCTCCACACCCACTTCTCTCATCTGAGAGGCATGTTTGAGCGACTACGCAGCTTCTCATGCCTATTACCACCAACACTGAACAGCAACAGACATATCAGAATGCCACAATGACAGTAGTTTTCTTGTCATCTCTTGACTCTGAGTACAATGCCGCTCGTACTCAACTTCTGACTGGTGAGAGTACCGTCGAGGGAGGAGGTCTACAAGCGATTGAGTATGATTACTACCACATCCACAACTACGGCCCAGACGACTCCTTCTGCTATGGCAGCTACTCGTGGCAGGGGAGGGTCGGCCGTGGACCTCGTGGTCGAGGAGGAGGCCGACAACGTGGTCCTTGTTCCCATTGCCATCGTCCTGGTCATTCTGAGGAGACATGCTTTCATAAGCATGGATATCCAACGTCTGCACGTGTTGCTGAGCAGACTGAGGCTTCTTTTGCGCCTTCTTGGAGAGAAGTTCCCCTTCTTGATTGCGTTTCCTGAAAAGGAACTATTCCCTCTCACTCCGAGAGTCTTTGGATACGTGGCCTTTGTCCACAATTTCACTCATGGTTGTGACAAGCTCTCACCTAGAGCTGTCAAATGTGTTTTTGTCGGTTATTCTCGTACCCAAAAAGGGTATAGATGTTTTGATCCTGTAGGACGAAGATATTATGTGAGTGTTGATGTCACTTTCTTTGAGTCGATTATATTTTTCTCTCCTCCAGGTGACAGGTTGTCCAATGCTACTTTAGGAGAGGACGTTGTTCCTCCACCTCCGTCTTCTCCACCAGATGACCCCCATGCTGTACCTCAGCCTTCTCCACCTCCACCACCTCCACCGCCCCCACCACCTCCACCTCCATCTACCCAGTCCAAGTTCTTACCCCTTATTTACACTCGCAGGTCTTCAACTCGCCTCTATGCTCATGCGTAGTCCACATCATCCACTACGCTTCAGGTATATCATGAACACATTATTTCTACTTATGGCACTAGAATTTTGAATGATACACAGGACGAGTTGATTCCAGAAGACAGAACGGCTGATGATTTGGAGATACCTATTGCCTTAAGGAAGCCTCGTTGCCAATGTGCTACGTATCCTCTTGTTGCACATGTTTCTTTGGATCATCTCTCAGAGGAGTACATGAAGTTTGTAGTGGGACTCTCTGCTATTAATATCCCACCTACATATCAGGAGGCGTTCCAAGACAGTAGGTGACAACTTGCAATGGAAGAGAAGATGGCAGCTTTGCGGTCGCGTGGAACATGGAGCATTGTATCTGCTCCAAAAGGTACCTTTGTTGTATCTGTTGTAAGTTGCAAATGGATATTTAAATCAAATCAAAGGGCAGATGGCAGTGCGGACCGCTACAAGGCAAGACTTGCGGCACCTGGGTCCACCCAAACCTATGGGGTGGACTATCGGGATACCTTTTCTCCTGTGGCCAGACATTCGACACTACACATTCTTCTTTTTGTTGTTGTTTCACGAAACTGGCCTTTGTCAACTTGATGTGAAGAATGCCTTTCTATACGGGGACCTTTAGAAGGAAGTATATATGCAGCAGCCACCAGGGTTTGCTACTGAGGGGGAGTCTCAGAAGGTGTGCAGGCTCCATAAGGCGATTTATGGCCTGAAGCAGAGTCCGAAAGCTTGGAACCAGAAGCTATCGGAGTTGATAGAGCACCAGGGGTTTGTGCGATCTACTGCGGACCACTCACTTTTTGTTCAGAGGACACAGAGAGGTATTGTTGCTATTCTTGTTTATGTGGATGATATTGTTGTCACAGGGGATGATGACCAAGGCATTCAGACTGCCAAGGAGTTCCCAGGTCAACCGTTTGTGACCAAGGACCATGGCACTCTTTGATACTTCCTTGGGTTGGAGTTCGCCAGGAACCAGCATGGTCTGGTGATGACCCAGAGGAAGTTTGTGATGGATCTCTTTTCTGAGACAGGTATAACAGGATGCAAACCTGCTACGACCCCTATGGATCTGAGTATGAGATTATATGATGATGACACTGAGGAGGTAGACAGCAAGAGATATAGAGAGTTGGTTGGGAAGCTTTTATACGCCACTATCACCAGGCCGGATATAGTGTTTGCAGTAAGCAAAGTTAGCCAGTTTATGGAGCAACCCAGAAAGGTGCATATGGATGTTGTCTATATGATACTGAGAGTCTGAGATATTTGAAGAACTCACCTGACTCGGGTCTTATATTCAACATGGATACATCTCTTGAGGTGATGGCTTGTGCAGATGCAGATTATGCAGGTTGCCCCAGAGACAGAAAGTCTACTTCGAACTTTGTTGTGTTGGCCACTTATCTCATAGAAGATCAAGAAGCATACATTGATGGCCAGATCAAGTGCAGAATCTGAATATATGGCCATGGCACAGGGGGGTGCAGAGATGATGTGGGTTAGATCGGTATTGACTGACCTTACTATTGAGATTTCTCTTCCTATGCAACTTTTATGTGATAATCAAGCTGCACCATTTATTGCCAATAATCCTGCTTTTCATGAACGGACAAAGCATATAGAGGTGGATTGTCATTACACTAGAGACATGATCCAGAAAGGGCTCGTATCTACCTCCTATGTTTCCACTGGAGATCAGACGGCTGACATCTTCACCAAGGCCCTAGGTAGAGGTCCACCTCAGAGGTGTTGCTACAAGCTGATCATGATAGATATATATGCTCCAGCTTGAGGGGGAGTGTTGAGATAAATCTCTCGGTATCATTTATCTTTCTATGTTTTCTTAATGTACTTATCATGTAATTAACCCAAGGGCTTTCTCCTATATAAGAGAGCCCTCAATCTATTCTATGAGAATGATTCATTTTTCTCTCAACATATTGTTATTTTACAATTTTCTATTCTCCTCAGTCCCTTTATGTAATTTTCCCTTAGTTTCTCCTATATAAGACAGCTCTAGGGCTACGGTGAAATATAACTTATCATTTCACACATTTCCACATGGTATCAGACCGATGGTCCTAGACCGGAGCTTGTGCCCTAGAGCTCGACCCCCGAAAAAGCCCTAGCGCATGCCCGCGCTTCACGCGTGTCGCCACTCGCACCACACGTGCTTGCTGGATGCGCCACCGCGAGCAGCCCATGTGTCGTGTGTTGCTGCTCGCGCCACCACACGTTCCCGCAGCCGCACGCCGCCACCAGTGTCGCATGCACTCCTGCGTGTTGTACTACAGTCGCACGCCCACGTCGGTGTCACCTGTGTCTCCAGCGTGCCCTAGCACGCCTTCGTGTGCAGCCTGCATCATCGCAGTCCCCTGGTTCGACTTGTCTTTGGTTTTCATGGGTGTAAATAGATTATCTAAAACACCCTAGACACCCAAAAAAGCCTTCAAAGAATGGAAGAGATTGTGGTATGAGTCTACACCCACAACCATCTTCCCATATGTCTGTGTTGGCACAAGTCTTTCCTGTTGCATGTCTCAGTCTTGGAGATAGTTTTCATCATGTCTGATAACAAAGTTGATGTTTCATCTCCATGTTCCTTCAAAGGTCCAGCACCCATAGTCAAGATGGATGGAACACACTATGAATTGTGGTCCATGCAGTTCATGAGTTTAATGCAGTGCAATGACAAGAAGCACATCCTAACGACAGAAGAGCTGAGTGAGAAAACTAGGACCAATGCCTCATGGGAGGCCGATGATGCATATGTGCGTGTGTGTCTATCTAGGACTGTGCCAACAGAGATAGCTAATGATATTCTGAGTCAGCCTACAGCAAAGGCTATGTGGGACATTCTCACCGCCACATACTCGTCGGCGAAGAATGAGTCGAAGATACTGCAGCTCCAGCATGATATCTTTACGTCGAAATAGAATGGCCACCATCTCCATACCCTCTACACCTCTTTGAGGTGTATGTTTGAGAGGCTACATGGTTACATTCCCTTGATTGCTACGCCAGAGCAGCTCAAGGCATACAGAGACTCCGTGATGACTGGGGTTTTTCTGGTCGCTCCTGATCCAGAGTACGAAGCTGCTCGAGCCCAGATTCTTATTGATGCCACTATACATCAAATGGAGGAGGCATATCGCAGACTGAGCAGGCTCTCCATATCATCTGTTGGTACTCAGGTGTCTCATACTTCTTCTGCCATGGCAGCTTCTCATGGTAGAGGAGGTTACTTCACAGTTTCGTGGTCGAGGTGGCCGTGGAAGAGGGGGAGGCAGTCGACCTCCTCGTCAGCCTTGCACTTACTGCCACAGGCCAGGTCATTCTGAGGAAGCATGTTATTCTAAGCATGGGTTTCCCGCGTCAGCACGGGTGGCAGAGCAGATCCAGCAGGGTAGCAGTTCCTCAACTGCATCTGATCAGAGATTTGATGAGTTAGTAGCTTGATTCAGGGAGATTATGCCCTCTCTTGGGTCATCTAAATAGGTAGATATGAGACTAAAGACATGGATGTGGTAAATGGATCCTGAAAAGATCCATTTACCCATCTATAATATAAAAGGCGCATAATCAAATACTCCAACACTTCTCAACAGAATGGAATGGCTGAGAGGAAACGTCGACATCTTTTGGATGTCACCAGAACTCTCTTGATTCAGAGTCGTGCTCCCCATTCCTACTAGGGGGATGCAGTTCTCACTGCGTGTTATTTGGTGAATCATATGCCTTCGTCAGTTCTGGGAGAGAAGATCATGTTCTCGATTGCGTTTCCCGAGACGGATCTTTTCTCTCTTACGCATCGTGTTTTTGGGTCCGTGGCCTTTGTTCATCATATGTCTCCATGTCTTGATAAGCTCTCTCCTAGAGCTGTCAAGTGTATGTTGGGTATTCCAAGATCCAAAAGGGGTATCGTTGCTTTGATCATGCTCGACAAAGGTACTATGTTAGTGAAGATGTCATCTTCTTTGAATCCATTATGTATTTCTCTCCCACAGGCTACAAGCTCATTCCTTCAGAAAGTGGAGAGGAGGTTTATATGTCTTTATCTCCGGTCTCACCTACTCCATGTGACCATATGACACCACACCTCCTCCACCACCACCACCTCTACCTCCAACACCACCTCCACCACCACCACCTGCCACACCAACTTTCTTTCCGCAGGTTTACCAGCGCTAGCCTCGTGCTTATGTGCCTCCTCCTCCATTATCCAGCATGCCAAAGGTATGTTCTGAGCAATTAAGTTCCACTAATGGCACTAGTGATTTGAGTGTGCAGATTGAGGTGCAGGACATCATAGATGATACTCCATCTGAGGATATTGTGGACTTAGGTGTGCCTATTGCTCTACGTAGGAAAAGGCGTGCATGCACTATGCATCCTCTCTCTTCTCATCTTTCCTTGCAAGACTGTCTGAGGACTTTCAGCGGTTTGTTGGTGCCCTATCAACTGTGCAGATGCTTCGGTCATATCAAGAAGCTATGCAGAGTGGTCCATGGCGACTTGCTATAGAAGAAGAGATGGCCGCTTTACAGTCTCGTGGTACGTGGAGTGTAGTCTCCGCTCCCCCAGGTGCTCCTATTGTTGGCAGTAAATGGGTGTTTACGGTTAAACACCATGCAGATGGTTTCGTATATAGGTACAAGACCCGGCTAGTTGCTCGCGGGTTTATCCAAACCTTTGTGGTGGATTATCAGGATACTTTTTCTTCGGTTGAGTGTCACTCTACTTTGAGTATTCTTATTATTGTTGTTGTGGTACGAGATCGGCCATTTTTCCAATTAGATGTCAAGAATACCTTCGTATATGGCGATTTGCAGGAGGAGGTTTATATGCAGCAACCACCAGGGTTTACTGCTGAGGGGGAGTCCGGTATGGTGTGAACTCCACAAGGCCATATATGGCCTTAACGGGCTTGGTTCCAGAAGCTCTTGGAGTTGATTAAACAACAGGGTTTTGTCAAATCTATCGTTGATCATTCTCTATTTGTTAAGAGGACTCAGAAAGGTACGGTTGCTATTTTGGTTTATGTGGACGATATTATCGTTACAGGGAGTGATAACCATGGTATTCAGGCAGCTAAGGACGTTTTTAGCCAACAATTTGTGACCAAGGATCTCGGCATGCTGTGGTATTTTCTTGATTTAGAATTTAAGAGAAATAAGCGAGGAATGGTAATGACGCAAAGCATTGTTGTAGAAGTCCCCCGACTGGCCCGACTAGTAGGTCTGACTAGTCTAGTCAGTGGGGTGGCCGACCGAGTATTAATTAATTCCGACTAGGCTGATTATTTGTATGATTTTTGCTTGGAGATACCATATTTTTTACTTTTTTAAAAGCAAACTTATTCTAATATGCTTAATGTTTTATATAAATTCAATTACTTCTTTTCTTTCATTATGATAATATAAAAAATATATAAATCTTTGTAAATATATAAGAACATATGTATAAAAATGATTTATATATTTAAATAATTAAAAAATTGAAAACCGATTAAAGCCTGACTAAATCTGATTAGTCGTTCGACTGCCGATTAATCCTTAGTCGGTGACCCAACCAACCGAGTACCGACTACCGATTTTTGCAACCTTGACGCAAAGGAAATATGTCATTGATCTCCTATTTGAGACGGGTATGACAGGATGTAGACTTGCTACTAATCCCATGGATGCCAATGCCAGGTTATATGATGATGACACGGAAGAGGTGGATAAGGGACAGTACAAAGAGCTGGTAGGGAAACTATTATATGTCACTATTAGTAGATCCGATATATCGTTTGCTGTCAGTAGGGTCAGCCAACTTATGGAGCATCCAAGACAGGCACACATGATTGCAGTCAACATGATCTTGAGGTATCTCAAGTCTTCTCTAGGTGCAAGGCTTCTATTCAGGAGAGACACTTCTCTCGGTGTTTCAGGATGTGTGGATGCAGACTATGCGAGGTGTCCTAAGGACTGGAAGTCTACTTCAAGCTTCATTGTGTTTCAGGATGTGTGGATGCAGGCGATTGTTGCCAGATCCAGCGTTGAATCAAAATATAGGGCCATGGCCCAAGCAAGTACAGAGATGATATGGGTTAAGTCCGTTCTAACTGACCTAACTGTTGAAGTGCCCCTTCCTATGCACCTAAAATGTGATAATAATACAGCTCTATTCATAGCAAATAATCCAGCTTTCCGTGAACGAACAAAGCATATTGAGGTTGACTGGCATAATACCCGTGATTTGACTTAGAAGGGGTTCATACTCACTTCTCATGTTGCTTCAGGCGATCAGATTGCCGACATGTTCACCAAAGCACTTGCAAAGGGACCTTTTCATTGTTGTTGTTCCAAGCTGAGCATGATAGACATATATGCTCCAGCTTGAGGGGGAGTGCAGAAACAATTATATCTCTTTATATTGTGATTTTACAATTTTCTATTTTCCTCGGTCCCTTTATGTAAATTTCCCTTAGAGCTTTTCTCCTATATAAGAGAGTTCTAGGGCTACGGTGAAATACAACTTTTCATTTCACACATTTCTACATGATTTGCGAGCGAACTCCTTGGGACTCGAGGAAGTGAACCCTAACTTTATCTTGCTGCTATTTCACCATTTCTTTGGGCGAAATTTTCTTGATGGAGGGGAGGCATCCGAGTCAGCTTCCCAGTCGGGTCAGGTCCCAAACCTGATTAGTGTTGGAAAGTGGTATCCGGGTCAGCATCAGGGTCAGGTCGGATCCCATACCCGATTAGAGCAAGAGGGGCGGGGCCTTTCTCGGATCCAGGTCCAGCATCCTCTCTTTTCTTGGACTTAAGTTTTGGTGGTCTGCAACATGGAGCCCCTCACGCGTTGGATGCAGAGGTGAAGGAGCTTCGAGCAGTTGGAGGCAGAGACGGAGGCGGATGTGCTTCTTCAGGTCATTGGAGGAGGAGGAGCTTCGCACAGTTGGAGGCGGATGTAAAGAAGCTTCACACGGTTGGAAGCGGATGTGCATCAAGGCGACGATGGAGGCAAAGGTTATAGAAGGCGGTGAAGAAGAATTAAGAGCTTCTGCAAACCCAATCGGGGGCTCTAGAAGCGAGAAGGTGTGTCTAATCCGATCAGGCTTCCCTAACCCTATCATATATGAATCTGATTACCCATTTAATAGAGGCCACCCAATGCACAGGTGCACAGTGTGCATATGCGGGCGTATAGCCTGCATAGGCACAAATGGCACATAAAGGATGGCTTCAAGTATGTGGTGCATTGAGGAAGTTGCGTATGTATATGACGTCGCATATGCGACCCGCACGGACTGCTTTCGTGAACATTGAATGAGACTATCAAAAGGAATCTTAGTTTTTTGGATCTAGTAGGATCTAATCCTAATAATGACCCAAAATAGATCTTAATGAAAGCAAAGAATCCATGTAGCCGACCTTACATAATGTTGTAGTATTGAAAAGGATGTGCTGTTGTGTTGTGTGTCTCATGCGTGATTCTCTAATAATATTGCCTCAACTCTAGATTTAAGATGATTTTCTTACAAATTGTAACATAGAAACTTATACTAGGGTAAAGACTAAGTATTGTGTATATTACATATTTAAAAAATTATAAATATAGAAAATCTGGAGATTAAGACAAAGAATTAGTAGTAATTAATTGATTATTCCTATTGTGTGTCTCATGGATGGATGTTATCTAATTTTCATCATTAAATTTCCTCAAGAAAATCTATATCATAGGTTCCTATTCGGACTCTAATGGTCACCGAGATAGTTGGGAGATCAGTTGGAGTCAAAGATAAACTTACATCATATATGGAGATTCCACCGGGGCGATCTGTCGTGATAGCCGATGGGACTCATTTCCTTATTATTGGACAGGGGGGAGATCAATTTATCGCCTTCCATGCGTCTAGAGAATGTGTTACATGCTCCTGATTTTTCGATGAATTTACTTTCTATCAGTCAGATTACGAAGGATTTGCACTGTCGCGCTATATTTGACCCATCGTCTCTTATTTTTCTGGACATTCTTACAGGGAGGATGATTGGTTGTGGTTGTGAACAGGATGGTCTTTATCGTCTGGTCCGAACCCCCTATGCTGGCGTCTCCTCTCAGTCAAGTGGACCAGTCTCTCCATTTACATGGCATCTACGCTTAGGCCACCTCCCTTTTCAGAAGATGTGTCATATCTTGCCTCAGATTTCACCGAGTTCTTCCTTTCAGTGTGAAGCATGTCAATTGGGAAAGCATCATAGATCTACCTTTCCTTGTCGCCCCTTTTGAGTTATTTCATGTTGACATTTGGGGTCCGAGTCGTGTTCATGATCACCAGGGGCACAGGTTTTATCTTGTTGTTGTTGATGATTTTCCTCGGTTATCATGGGTGTTTTTGTTGAAGAATAAATCCGAAGTAGGGGATGTGATCAAAAATCTTATAAATGAAGTGCAGAATGTTTTTTCCTCTACTGTGAAATATGTACGTATGGATAATGCTTTGGAAATTTGCACTCGTGCTCTTTCACATTTCTTCTCATCTCAAGGCATTACCCATCAAACCACATGTGCTTATACGTCTCAACAGAATAGAGTTGCTGAAAGAAAGCATCGTCATCTTCTTGATATCACTCGGACTCTCCTTATCTAGAGTTGTGCCCCCATTTCTTTTTGGGGTGATGCAATCCTTATGGATGTTATCTTGTGAATTGTATGCCATCCTCATTCTTAGGTGAGAAAATTCCTCTTTTGGTTGTCTTCTCTGATAAGGAATTATACTCACTTACTCCACGTGTCTTTGGCGATGTTGCCTTTGTTCACCAGTTGTCTCCGGGAATTGACAAGCTCACCTAGGGATATCAAGTGTGCGTTTGTTGGTTACTCCCGGACTCAGAAGGGTTACCAATGCTATGATCCTAAACAGGAAATATTTTATTGGTGTTGATGTCACATTCTTTGAGTCTGTAATGTATTTCTCCCCTGCAGGTGACAGGTTGGCCTCATTCACATCTGATGATGAGATCTATGTACCACATCATCCTCTGTGTTCGTCCTTTCCCGCTCCAGTTCCCGTTGTCCCACCACCACCATCACCACAACCACCACCACTTCCACAACCTCCCGTTTCACCCTTACCGAAATTCTATACCCGTCGGTATGTTCCTGCTCATGGTGCTCGTCAATCATCCAGCATGCCTCAAGTTTGTCAAAATATTATCACTAACAATGGGTCTGATAATATGCAAGTGCAAGGATCATCTTTGCAGGAGAATAACATACCAGCGAGCATTGCTTCTGATGATCTGGATGTACCTATTGCCATACAGAAATAGAAACGTACATGTGCATCATATCCACTTGCTTCACAGGTTTCCTTCCATCGTCTCACAGGGGACTTTCAGAGGTTTGTTGTGGCTCTATCAGCCGTGGAGATACCACAGAATCATCAGGATGCCTTGAAGATTGGTTGCTGGCGTTCTGCCATGGAGGAGGAAATGGTTGCTCTATAGTCGAGGGGTACATGGAGCTTGGTTCCCGCTCCCCCAGGAGCATCTGTTGTCAGCTGTAAATGGGTGCTCATTGCCAAATATCATGCAGATGGTAGCCTTGATCGTGACAAAGCAAGGCTAGTGGCGCGAGGGTTCACGCAGACATACGTCGTGGATTATATGGACACATTATCTCCAGTTGTGCGTCATTCGACTCTACGTGTCCTCCTGACAGTTGTTGTGGTACGTGATTGACCCTTGTTTCAGCTTGATGTTAAGAATGCCTTCTTGTATGGAGATCTGCAGGAAGAAATCTACATGCAGCAGCCTCCGGGGTTTGCTTCTAAGGGGGAGAGTCACATGGTGTGTAGATTTCACAAGGTGATATATGGTCTTAAACAAAACCCACGGGCGTGGTTTCAGAAGTTGTTTGATTTAATTGAAAAGCAAGGGTTCAAAAGATCAAATGCAGATCATTCTTTGTTTGTCCAGAAGACTTCCAGGGGAACGGTTGTCATCATGGTGTATATACTCGTTACAGGAGATGATACACAGGAGATAAAGATGGCAAAAGAATTCCTAGGTCATCAGTTTGTTACTAAGGATCTTGGCACTCTACGATATTTTCTGGGGTTGGAATTTGCTAGGAATGCGCAGGGCCTTGTGATGAGCCAAAGGAAGTATATTACAAATATGCTTGTTGAGACGAGCATGATTGGGTGTCGACCCTCAACTACTCCTATGGATCCTAGCACGAAGTTATATGATAATGATACAGATGAGGTTGACAGGAGAAGATATAGAGAAATGGTGGGTAAGCTTCTCTATGTTACTATCACTAGACCTGATATTGCCTTTGCGGTGAGTCGGGTGAGTCAATTCATGGAACAACCTAGACAAGTACATATGGATGCCATATACATGATACTGAGATATCTAAAGTTGTCTCCAGGCACCGCATGTGCTGATACGGACTATGCAGGATGCCCTAAGGATCGAAAGTCTACTTCAGGTTTTGCAATGTTTATGGGTAGTTCTTTGGTTTCTTGGAAAAGCAAGAAACGAATAGTGGTGTCTAGATCTAGTACTGAATTTAAATATAGGGCCATGGCACAAGTAAGTACTGAGATGATGTGGGTTCGAGATGTGTTAGAAGATTTGCATATAGATGGACCTCTAACCATGCAGTAACAATGTAATAATCAAGCCGCGCTATTCATTGTTAATAATCATGCTTTTCATGAAAGAACAAAGCATATTGAGGTAGACAGCCACTATATTAGAGATATGATCCAGAAGGGCTTGATTTCTACTTCTCATGTCAGTTCAGGAGGGCAGACTGCCGACATCTTCACCAAACCACTGCTCAAAGGGCCATTCCAGAAGTGATCTTCCAAGCTGAGCATGATTGATATCTATGCTCCATCTTGAGGGGGAGTGTAGAGATATTTCTATAGTCTATGTACCTTTTCGGTTATTCCTTCTTCTTTCCACCTTATGTAATTTACCCATAGACCTTCTCTATAGAAGAGAGCCTAAGGTTCTTTGGAATAATGATGAATCCTTTTCTTACAACAAGAACAAATAGACTTCCAGAAGGACTCAACGTTACTCCACTGCATCCCTAGTATTCCAGCTTTCCTACATGTTTCGTTCGACGTGTGACACCTCTGAAGAAAAGATACTCAATGTCCTCTGGTGCCTCCCTACATCTCGAACATCTCTCCTCACTTCAAGGGAAGATTCGAGCTCTTCTCATGCCAGTTATTATATGTCCTCTTCTCATCAACTAAAGGAAAATCTTAACCCTCGTAGGCATCTTCCATCCCCAAATTCTTGAACAATAATGATCAGTCTCGTCCAACCTTAAGGTATCCGGCCCAGAAATCATCTTATACGCCTTTTTAACCGAGAAGACCCCGTCACTCCAACACCAAGCATATCGGTTCTTAGACAGCTCCACTCCACCTGCCATCCTGCCATATAGCAAAACAAACTTTTCCAATCTTTCATCTGGCAGTTCTGACACAAATTCAAGCCCCCAAGATCCCTCTGACCACAAATCTGACACATTTACCTCCCTCCTCGTAGCCAAGGCAAATAGTCTGGGATAAGTCTCACAAAAAGCTTCCTCTTCTGCCCAGTCATCCAGCCAAAATCTGAATCCCCTCTCGTTTCCCAGCAAGGGACGCATCGAGGCTTCGATATCCAGAAGAACGGCGCAGATGCCTCTCCACAACGTAGTCAGCGATGGCATAACTCCCAAATTAGCATACAATCATGAGGAATCGAAATATATAGATCTCAAAAGACGTGAGGGTAGACTTATCCTACACCCCATATCCTTAATAAACATTTCGCTAACAATGCCTTGTTTATGGTTTCAATTCGCAACACATTCAAACCATCCTCTTTAGTCGGCCTTGCCACGTCCCCCAATCTACCAACGCAATATCCTTCCCCTCCCCACTTGAGGCCCAAAAGAAATGCCTCATCACCCCTCCAGTCTTTTGCGAATTTTAACCGGTACCAACCTAGTAGACCTAAAGAAGACAGGGATCGCTAAGGGGACTGCCTTTACCATAACCAGTCGCCCTCCCCTTGATAACCATGATGCCTTCCATATAGCCAGCTTCTTCTCCAACTACTCGATTGCAGATAGCCACTCACCCTGATTCAGCCTTCAACTCACCAAAGACAGTCCCATGTAGTTAATTGGCAAACTTCGTCGTGGAGTACCCAGCAGAGTCTCATAAGACATGACCACCTCCGGCGAAAGGTTAAAGAGGGCAAAAGCGAATTTTGTCCAGTTTACCTTCAACCTTGACAGCCTCCCAAACAAGTCCAGAACTGCAGTGATCGCTCTACATTCATCGACTCCTCCCTCGATAAAGAAGATAGTATCATCGGCATACTGAAAAATTAGAATCGAAAAGCCCTCTCTCGAATAGCTTTAAAAGAATCCTCCCTCTTCCGTCAACCCTGTCATAACTGCAAAAGCATCCACTGCAAGAACGAACAAAAGTAGGGCTAAGGGACATCCCTGCTTCACCCCTCCCTGAGGTTGGAAGAAGCCCCCTTCCGATCTCCCGTTCATCAAGATCGAGCATGATGATGTCGTGATGCATCTCTTCATCTAGTCAATCCACAAATCCGAAAATCCCCTTTTAGCCAAGGAAGACCAGACAAAACTCCAATTCATACAATCATAAGCTTTTGCAAAGTTCACTTTCCATAAGAAGCCCGATCCCCACCTCCTTTCTAGTATGCCACCGTTTTCGATGACAGCACCACATCGTCAAAAAGCCAGTGTCCAGGATTAAATGTCGTCTGAGCCGGTAGGATAAGTTCATCAAGGACCGTTCTAAGCCGATTAGCAAACACTTTGGCTACAATAAGATACATCGCACTGGAAAGCGCAATTGGCCTAAGTCCACCACTCGCTCCGCCACTTTCCCTCTTGGGGATAAGGAAAATTAATGATCAAATAAACCCTCAATCCCCTTGTTCTCCCCCCCTGAACTCTATAATCATGTTCATGATATCATCTTCCATAACAACCCAAAATTCTCCGTAGAAGTATACAGGCAAACCATCCGGGCTGGGGCACCCGTCAGCATTCAGATAAAAAATCGCCATGTGCACCTCCTCTCTATCGAAATCTGATATAAGAATCTTTGCATGCTCCCTCTGCAAAGAATGCAACCCCCTCCCTCTAGCGAGCCCCGCAAAAAGGTGTCCTCCTACTGACATCACGAAAATGCTTCACCACCGCCTCTCCAATTTTATCATTGCCCTGATCTCGAACCTCCCCCACCACTAATTCATGTATCATGTTTCTCCTTTTCTGCCCGCTGACCACCACATGAAAAAACAGTGTATTCACGTCTCCTGCTCTGACCCACTTCTGCCTCGACCTTTGTCACCACTAAGTCTCTCTCTTCAAGTCTTCACTTGCCATCACCTTTTATTTCTCCGCCCTAGTGTGTAGCTCCTCAGCACTGAGGCTTCACTCATCCTTCTTCCTGTCTAGTCGTGCTATCACTGCTTCAGCCTCTGCGTGCTTCTCATTATGCTTCACTCGCAACTCCTTTTTGTACACCTTTTAGAAAATCCCTTAATCTAAGAATCTTTTGTGCACGTCTTTGTGCTACCGATCCCTCTGCTTGTATCGACCACCAGAAATACGCAACCATCTATTTAAAGCCAACTTCAAGCATCCAAGCTTTTTTAAATCTGAAGAAGGAACTAGGAAAATTTGTCGCGTCGAGCACTTCCAACTCCATTTCTCCAACAAACTCCAAAAACTCCCTAAACCCTGGGTCCTGCCTCCCCCTGCCCCCAGGCCTGTCTAAGGTGAAAACCATGACATTGAAGTCCACCCCACAAGCCATGGAATTCCTGGATTCTTCTGGCCGACTTCAACTACTACCACAACTCCGACCAAGCAGTCCTCCCGACGGCCTGTATATCGAGCTCAACATCATCATGCCCGCATCCGACCTACGCTCCAACACCATCAACCCCACTCCTATGCCTATTCTTTCAAACATCAGCGAGAACAAATCACTATCCCAAGCCAACATCGTACCCCCCGCACTTCCAGTTGCTGACGAAGAATGGAACTCCGAGAACATGTATCCCCCAACAGGCCTCCACATTCCCAAATCCCAATCCACAATCTTTGTCTCCTCCCACAGCACCTCGTCTCTCCCGGTCTCCAAGCTCTCGCACATTCCAACTGACAATCTTCAATAAGGACCACCAATAGAGTTCGAGGCGGGTAATACAACCCCAAGACATTCCGCAATCCGTGCGTGAATGTCAATCATCATCGCTTCATCAAAAGTATTCACACCAATCCAGATTGTGTATGGGTTCCCTCAGATTCTTTATCATTTGTCTAGGCAACCACCTCCCTCACAGCCCCAGATCCTCCTCCTTTGTCCTTCATTTCCCATTCGAGCTAGTTCTGGCCCTCTAGTTTCCTTCGCTTCTTTGAAAAGGAGAGCAGCGACCCCGTACGCACCTTGTTGTGTCCTCCAAGCGCTAGTCGCCGCATCCGGCTCGCCCTTGCCATAGCTAACATTATCTTCTCTCATCGGGCTACGCGAGCCCTCGCATCCACCTTACCCCCTCCCAAACTTCAAGAAGGAGAAATCTACTAACCACCATTTCCAGCAATAGGCTCCTCATCTCCCGATGCTCCCTTCGCTGCCTTAGGTTCAAGCAGCCAACTACCACCTTCGCTCACCACTGTAACCTCATGCGATATGGGCGAAGGGGTCTCCTTCGCCATCTCTCCATCTGGCTCCCTCTCGCCCTCTAGAGCAGCCTCAGGCAACGGCTACGACGCCTCCACAAACACAAGATGTAAAGGAACCCCCTCAGCATGCAGTCGATCAGCTTGATCGGGCCCCATCAGAGCCCCTTCTCCTTCAAATGTGGGCATCGAAGGAGAGTTGTACCCGTCCATCATCCGCCAGACATTTCCCCTTCGCAGCAGTAGAAGGACTGCCAGAGAGATCGGTGAAAGGGATCCCTGAAGACCAAGTTTACGAGATACAAGCATACCTCGCAGGAGGTTGAAATTGGGACTCTACAAAAACCCGCATCTTATCTCGATTTCGAGGATCCAAAGACATGATAGGTCTTCCGCTCCGAAGATCCGAAATCCCTAAAGAAATCCCCGCCTCTTCTCTTTCCAAAATCACGATCCCCCTGAATCGGAACGGCCGTAAAAATTGGGGGTGAAATCTCTACCACGTCTCTCACAACTTCCGCCGCCTCTTGCGGCTTCTCCGAGCGGAGCTCCGTCATGTTCCGGACAGGAGTTGGCCTATGGTGCTCCACCGCCTTCCGCATGTTGCTTGTCTCCGCTCCCATTTTCTGTTGATCTCCACCTCCGACCCAAACTTCCTTTGTTCTTCATCCTCTGCCGGAGACAACCACGCTCCAGTCACCATGGTCAAATCGATCTTAAAGCAGAATCGCCCCACCCGAAATCCTACCGCCTCCGGTAAGGCACACAGGGCCCCTTTCATGAGTTCCTAAGTCTCGTATTTCTCCCCTAGCTTCAATCCAGTCGTTATCACCTTCTCGACTTTGTCGATCGATCTCAAGGCATCCTGCACCGCTCGTCATCCCCGACACCTCAAAGGCAAACCTGCTACTTCTATCATCCATCGAAGATTCATCCCACCACCCCATCAAGCAGTGATGGCTTCCGCCAATGGACCTTGGACAGAAAAAGGCCCCCTCCCTTTGCCAAGAAACCTGCCACATCTTCGTTCTCAACACCCCGAACGTATAGCATTGTGTCCGACAGCCATACTGTGTCCTCCGATCCCCCCAGATCCCTCCCCTTTCCAGCAAATCAAGAATCGTCATTGAGTCTTCCTTACAACCTTCTATAACCAGAAACCCCTCGATCGGATCGATCTCCGCTCATTTCTCCTCCGCACAACGGATGGATTAAGGTTGCACCACTCCCAAGACATTGTAGCAATCTCTTCGTAGGTAGCTCTCGCGGCACCGGTAGCACACCGAGGCATTGGCCGAACATCGTGCTGCCATATGCCCCACCAAACCGCACTTGAAGCATCGGACTGTCAAAAATGCATGCTCATGAAAGGTGGTCCTCTCTCTCCCCTCGCCTGCAGGCGAGTTTGGTCGCCACAACTGCTGCCTTTCTTCTCTCTCCCTCATCCTCACTTGTTTGTCAATGAGGGGAGGAGCATTTGATCAACAAGAGAGTTGGAAGAAAGAAAATAGAATGCCCTTTTTAATGAGAAGGCCCAAATTAATTTCCAATCGATGCAATCATAAGCCTTGGAAAAATTTACCGTCCATACCACTTGACCGTACCTCTTTTCCAGTCAGCTATAACCTCTGCGGCCATAACCATTTAATCTCGCAATAAGCAACCATGTAAGAAAGATGATTGCTCTTATGAGATAATGGAATCCAAAAACAAAATAAGGTGATTTTCTAGTAGGTTGATAACAATAAGATAAATAGCATTTGATAGCACTATCGATTGAAAATCAACCACATTTATCTTGGGAAGCGAAAAATTAAGAGACTTGTTGAGTTGTTCAAAACCCAACTTCCCATGCCTAAACTCATCCAAACGAGCCATCTCCGCCAAATCCTAGAATTCCAAAAAAGAAAATCGAGAATCCAACAGAACCATCAACATTTAGATCAAAAACCATAGTACGGACCTCATACACACTGATGCCACAAACCAAGCAATGAACCTACTATTGTGACAACCTGCTAACACATCTCCCCAACCAGTGTCATTTGCCCATGTGTATACACCTATTAGTGGTTCGATAGTGATTAATCAGTGCATGCCTACCTCTCGATCATTGTGGAAGTATTCTTCCCCAACCATGTTCGAATGAATAAAAGTGATTCTCCTACTTGCATTGACAATAGCACGAAAGAACCTGGTATTAGTACCCCCTTCCTTAAGTTAGGATTCTCTCGACCTCTACCTCTACTCTCTCAACTTGTCTAGGGCCGCTATAATCTTCTATTACTCACTCCTCAATGTTAGTCTCAGCCTTTCATCCAAAATATTCTAACCACCTCGGCTTGCGCCACGAACCTTCATTTACCATGTTTATCATGAAGATCCTTCCTGTACTCCACTAGAAACTTCTACAAACCTAATAAGTTCAATGCTAGTCAACCACCAACCATAAAACCTTCATCCCACAACCATGAATTCTTAAAGTGGAATACTGCCAATGAAAAGAGCTTCATAACTCCACACGAAAAACAAAGCGATCTATGCATGCTTGAGGAGTTGTTCCTTCGAGAGTATTTATTATTTGAGGCATCCGTAATCTCAGTGATAACACACTAAAAAGATTATAACCCCGCTAGACTACTCTAAACTCCAATGACAACTCACCAAAGTAACTACTATACATAATCATTTATTGCATGGTTAAGGATAACTATCATCGACCTGGAACCCAAGACTTCATCCACACTTCGGAAAGCATCCACATGCCAACCTAAAACAAACAGCCCCCCGAGGAATCCTTCAAGCTAGTTTCCAGAGAGATCTTCCAAGTCAGAGAAGGATGCAGGGGAGTTGACGGCCGATCATGCGAGTTCACCCCGCCCAGTTGACCTAGATCAGAGAGAGAAGTGAATCATATTTCTTTCACCAGCAAGGAAAGTAGGATTGAGGATAGTTGCCAATGAAGTAGAAAGCAATGAATGAATCATAAATCTAGTTTAGGTTCGAATTCAATAAATAATAACTTCCCCTGCATCAACTACTATACATTCCATTAATCGGGGACCCGAAACACATCTCAAAAGATACATACCAGAGTTATTGAGTTTTGTTGCTTGTAGACAAACAATGATGTTCGTCGCGGCCCATGAAGCAATTCCATGTTTGTTTTTTTCTCATGGTTATCGAGACCTCTAGAGTTCCAAGTTACAAATTCCATTGGGTAGTTGATAGGCCCTTCCCATTTCTTGTGGAAACCACGAAGAATGTCACTCGGTTGTGTAAACCATCTCCTACATCTAAGATTTCACCCTCTTACCACCCTAGTCAAGTCAGTCGAGGTTGAGGTTGCTACTTCCAATGCATCACATGTCTCCTCATATGTTAAGAATGATTTGTGCCTCCGAATTCATCCTCTAACACTCATGACTCCCCAAATCATCTAGCTTCCTTCTTTTATGTGAAAAGACTAGAAGTTACTCGTGAATATCAACCAACATCACCACCACTGTCACAACCCTTCCCCAAAATATTCACCCCTGCAACTTCGAGTGCCCTTAAGACTCTTAGCGCTTAATGGTTCCAAGCAACCCAAGGGAAAGTGTTGGAGGCGGTGGTGGTGGTGGTGGAGGAGGCAAAGATATACTGGAAACTGGAGATAGAGGCGTATAGACCTCTTCCCCATCCTCTGAAGAAATGATCTTGTCACCTGTAGGAGAAAAGTACATAATAGACGCAAAGAAGGTGACAACTGCGCTAACATAGTACCTTCGTCGAACAGGGTCGAAACAACGATGTCCTTTTTGGGTCTTGGAGTACCCAACAAACACACACTTGACAGCTCTAGGGGTTCGTTTGGTTGCAGGGTTGGGCAGGGTTGGGTTGGGGTGGGGTACTACTCACATGGGTACCCCCTCCTCACAATTTACTATTCACCCAGCCCAATCCAACCTAACCCAACCCTGCCCAACCCTGAAACCAAAGGAACCCTAGGAGAGAGCTTATCAAGACCAAGGGACAGTTGATGAACGAAAGCCACTGAGCCAAATACACGAGGCATGAGCGAGAAAAGATCCTTCTCAGGACACGCAACCAAGAACGAGATCTTTTCCCCCAGAACCGAAGAGGGCATGTGATTTACCAGGTAACAAGCAGTTAGAACCGCATCTCCCCATTATACATGAGGAGCACGGCTCTAAATCAAAAAGGTCCGAGTAACATTCAGAAGATGGTGGTGTTTACGTTTAGCCACCCCATTCTGCTGGGAGGTATACGCACAAGAAGTTTGGTGCACAATACCATAAGAAGTAAGAAATTAGGCAAGTTGATTGCTACAAAATTCCAAGGCGTTACCAGGTAACAAGCGGTTAGAACCGCATCTCCTCGGTATACATGAGGAGCACGGCTCTGAACCAAAAGGGTCCTGGTAACATCCAGAAGATGGTGGTGTTTACGTTCAGCCACCCCATTCTGTTGGGAAGTATACGCACGAGAAGTTTTATGCACAATACCATGAGAAGTATTGCTACAAAATTCCAAGGCGTTGTCAGACCGTATAAACATAAACTTGGTAGAGAAAATGCTCTTTATTTCATTTATAAAAGACTGAATGACAGAACCAGCATCAGACTTATTTTTAAGTAGAAAGACCCACGACAACCTTGAAAACTCATCAACAACGACAAGATGAAACCTATGCCCCTGATGATCAGGTACTAGGGATGCAAACGGTTACGGATATATCCGTATCCGATCCGTCACCGTATCTGTTTTATACATATTTTGATATCCATATTTGTATCCGTTTTAAAATGGATACGGATATGGATATCATTTTGATATCCGCAAACATCTGTATCCGTATATCCGTTTTCGTATAAAAATATAGTCATATATTTATTTTTAACCCTATATAACATAATTCTGTACCTTCTTTTACCATATTTGTATAATTTTTATGATACAAACACATTTAGTATATTTATATCATGTGTTTCCCATCCAATTCGTATATATTTAAGTCGATTCTATAGAGAATTTCTAACATTACTCATATGCGATCAATATCCGTTTTACATCCATATCCATTTTTTAAGGATATAGTAAGATAGTTTTAATATCCGTCAATATCCGTATCCGTCGTTTTTTAAGGATATAGTAAGATAGTTTTAATATCCGTCAATATATGTATCCGATCTATAGAGGCTTTTGGGGCATCGCGCATTCGAACGGTCACCTTGGTGAGTGGTCTGTCGTGGGCCCACCTCGTGGGGTTTCTTCGGAGATGCCCCTTCCGAGTCCCTCCTTATTTGTGGCTGGATTCCTGGAGTTGGGGAATGAATGCCTCTCGCACCTCCAACCCCCCTCTTGGCAAGGGGTCTCTCCCTCTGCGAGGGATTTCTTTGAGCGCGACCTCGACGTGAGGACGTCCGCTTCCTGGTCCATGGGGGCCTCTCCGCCCGGTCGGGAGCCAGGCCCCTCTCCTATCCCTGGGCTGGTCGCGACCGCGGGGTGTGCCTCCGTCCCCGCGGGCGATGGCGGCGAGTCGGTGGGTGAGTTGGCAGCGCAGGTGGCGGCTGTGGGTGCAGGTGATGTCGCGGCCTCTGCCTCTTGTGGTGGGAGGGGGGACACGGTCGGGTAGGGAAAAGGTATCGCAGGAGGACTCGATCACGGGTTGGGGTCGTTACCCCGGTCTCAGAACTGAAGCGTCAAGTGGCGAGGGCGGCGGGGGTGATCGATCTTGGGTTGGGGGCCACAGCTGGTTCTAGAAGAAGATTCTCTCATGGAACGTCAGGGGCCTGGGGACCCGGACAAGAGAAGGGTGTTGGGGTCAAGGCATGGAAGGACATATTGATATCGGTATCGATATTGGTACCATGTCGATACCGATATATCGTCGATATATCGGCAATATATCGACGCCATATCGCCGACATCGGACCGAATCTCGCCTTTTTTGCATGTCGATACCCGATATCGGACATATCGGCGATATATCGATGACCTGTCGATACCGATATATCGCTGATATATCACGATACGGCCTTCCATGGGTCAAGGTTTCTGGAGTGGGGGTGTGATGTGGTTTTCTTGCAGGAGACAAAGCTATACGCGGTATCTAGCTTGGACTGGCGCTCATTCGGGGCGGGCTATTTGATTGAATTCGGCGTGATCGGGGCCGTTGGATCCGCTGGTGGTATTCTCGTCGCTTGGAGGGGCTCCGCACTTGCTCAGCGTGGGGAGCTGAGAGGCGCGCATGTTCTCACTCTGCTTCTGCAGTCCCTCCCCACGGGGTGATGTTGGTGCTCTCTTGTGTTTACGGCCCTTACCAGGGCTCTGAGAGGGGGCAGATCTGCGTGATGCTAGGGAGGCTTTCCCGGGTGTCCCATGGTTGGTAGGTGGCGACTTCAACGTCACCATGCTTTCGTCGGACCGGCCGAGGCAGCGGGGCGGTCAGGACCCCGGCTCGGATGCTTTCGTGGAGGTGGTGAACTCGTTGGAGCAAGAGGTCTTGGATGCGTCGGGGACCAAGTACACTTGGCGTAACGCCAACTCGAGGTCGCGCATCGATCGGTTCCTGGCATCGTCCGAGCTGCCGGACCTCTTCCCACTCTCTTTCGTCTCGGCCAGGCCCCGCACTTGGATTGATCACATGCCTATCCTGTGAGACTCGGGGGATCCTGCACCGACTCGTGGGTTCTTCCTCCACGAGAAGGCGTGGCTGCTCGAGGATGGGTTCAGAGATTTGGTGGCATCTCATTGGGCTTATATTTCGGTAGAGGGCACGGCCACGGCGCGGCTCGTGCAAAAACTGGACCCCTTGAGGACCAGACTTTGTGCTTTCAAGAGGAAGTGGTGACTATGTTGGACGCGTTGGAGGACGAGCGTCCCCTACTTGGGGACGAGCTCAAGGAGCGGTCTGATGCTTAGAGGCAGATCTGTGAGGAGGATAGAAAGAGGGCCATCGAATGGAGGCAGCGGTCCAGGCACAGGTGGCTCAAGGAGGGTGACACAAACACGGCATTCTTCCATAGAGTGGCCAACGGGCAGCGGAGGGAAAACTTCATTAGATCGATGCTTGTCGATGGGGAGGTGGTGGAGGGGAACAGGGCCCTTGGGAAGGCGATTGTGGATCACTTCTATAAGCTCTCCGCAAAGGTGGCCGACAGGCGTTGGAGGTGGTCTGGTTTGGGGGCGGAGCGCTGACGCGCATGCTGGTAGTCTGACGCTCTCTATCAAGGCCTCAAATGTCGGATTTCGGTTTCGTTTCGGTAAGCTCGGAAAAGGAATTTCGGTGGAATTTCGGTGAAATGGCTGGAAATTGGGAAAATGACTTGAAAACTCATTTTTTTCAAATTTTAAGATTTCTAATGTTGTTTAATCAATAAAAGAGACATAAATACAAGTTTTTTTGCTTATAATAAGATGTTATAATGTTCAATGCCTTAAAATAATGATTTCGGTCATCATATCGATGACCGTCCAGAGTGAAATTTCATATTTCAGTACACAGTTAAATTTTGGCATTCAATTTTTCTGTCAATTCTCAAAAGTAATAATACTTTTATTTAAAAATAAAATAAGACACACACAAATACGAATATTTTAACATGTATGCCAAATAAATGCATAGTAGGGCTTGTGATCGTAAAATGTATGTTATATGAGACAAACACATTAATCAACACTAAGAAATTATATAGCATTCATAAGCACAACCTACAACCAGCCTAATAGTAGAAAAATAGTTACAGTCAAAGACTTGGAAGGTTGTTAACAACCTACCATACGTACAGCCACACGTACTCCTTGTAGTAGAGAGAAGTAACAAGAGAGCCCTAGAAAAGAACAAACTTCTAGTGTCTTGTGAGTTAAAATGATGCAATGTAATGTATTAATATGTAGGGCCTAGGAAAGCCCGAAAAAGATATGCAAGGAAAAAAAGAACTCTGAAGTTTGTTAATATGCAAGGCCCTACCTAATAGTTACAGTCAAGTTGGCCCAGGAAAAGATAACAAGATGGTTATATAAAGATTCTAACTATGAAGATTCTGAACTCTGAAGTTAGCATTCAAAGATGAAAAAAATACATATTGGCATCTCGAAGTATGTTAAAGAAAGATGTGTTATAAAAAATATGGTAAAATACTTACCTTGCTTGGAATTTGGAAACTTGGCTCTCCAAGACTTAAGTTGGGTTGTGAATTGTGACTTGTGAAGTTGTGAGATGGAATGAGGATATATATATTATATTTATTGGGTTGAAAGAGGACCCTTAATGGCCTTATTTATTACAATGGTGGTTGGAATAGTGGCCTATATTGCAATGGTGGTTGAAATAGTGACCTATAAATTCCATTTAGTGGCCAAATAGTGCCTATGAATATCAATAAGTGGCCTAGGCATGACATATAGTGACTTAGAACAATTTCAGTCGAAATGAATCGAAATTCTAGCGAAATCCGAGAAATCTGTGAACAATTTCCACCGAAATGAACCGAAATGACCGAAATTCGGCCGAAATTTCGGCTGAAATCCTGGAAACTGATATTATGCATGGTTTCGATATCGGTATCGCCACGAAACCGAAGGCCATGCTCTCTATCACAATGGAGGAGCTGAAGGCGGCGGTCTGGAATCTCAACAGCGACAGCGCTCCAGGCTCGGATGGCTTCCCGATTTCCTTCTACAAGGATTTCTGGGACTTGGTTGGCAGCGAAGTGCTCGAGGTGGCGGTGGAGTGCTGCCATGGCAATGCTGATTTCGAGCGGTTGAACAAGACGTTAATTGTGCTTCTACCAAAGAGGCCTGGGGCGAGGAGGATTGAGGACTTCCGGCCAATTGCGATCTCCAATGCTCTGTACCTTATTGTGGCTAAGGTTTTCGCGACCAGACTGAGCAGGGACCTGGAGCACATCATTGCCCCGACTCAGACAGCTTTCGTTCCAGGGAGGCAGATCGCGTACAGCTTGGTTTTGGCTTCTGAAATTGTGGCAGATTGGAAGAGGACCGGCACTCAGGCCGTTCTATCGAAGGTGGACTTCTCCAAGGCTTTTGATACGCTAGACTGGCGCTTTCTCTGGACGGCGCTGCATAGGAGGGGCTTTCCTGACATCTGGATATCCTGGATGAAGCGTTGCGTGACCGCGGCCTCCATGTCCGTCCTCGTGAATGGGAGGCCAGAGAGCGGTTTCTTCCAACCGCACAGGGGGTGAGGCAAGGCTGCCCTCTCGCCCCCTTACTCTTCATCATCGCGGCGGACGTCCTTGTTCGTATGGTTGAGGGAGTGCAGCGGGCAGGGCTTACGCAGGGCTACTCGATGGAGGACCTGAGGATCCCGCTTCTGCAGTATGCCGACGACACCATTTTCTTCATCGAAGGGGGCCTTGAGGAGGTTAAGGGGATGGCGGCCGCGTTGAAGCTGTTCAGCGAGATGTTCGGGCTGGTGCAGAACAGCAGTAAGTCCAAGTTGGTTTCGGTCTGCATGGACAGGGAATTGGCGGATCTCTGTGGTTCCGCATTGAGCACAGATTGTTCTGATTTCCCCATTCACTACCTGGGCTTGCCGCTGAACACTGGGAGATCTAAGATGGCAGACTGGCTTCCGTTGGTCGAGAAGGTGGAGGGGCGGCTCGCAGGTTGGAAGGCATCAATCCTGTCCAGGGGGGACGCCTGGTGCCCTTGAGGGCGGTGCTATCCGCCATGCCGGTGTACTACTCCTCCACGAGGCTTATGCCTTGGGGCATTCGGAGGAGGCTAGAGGGTCTGATGCGGAGGTTTCTTTGGGGCAGGAACGAGCAGGGCCTCGGGATGAACCTGGTAAGCTGGGACGACGTTACTTTGAGGAAGAGTGAGGGAGGGCTCGGGGTCTGACGGCTGCACGAGCTGAACGAGGCCTTACTGCTGAAGTGGGTGGCCAGGATTTGGGGTGGCGAGGAGGACTTCACCTGCAGCCTCCTACGGCGAATCTACGACGTCGGGGTGGAGCCGCCCGAGGGGGTTGCGGGATTACCTCGCGCGGGAGGAAACCCTCTCCCTTCGGGAGGGCCACCCTGTCTCTCTGCCAACTTTTGGACGTTGTTCAGGCCCGTTATGGGGGATGGCCTCCGCTTTGCCTTCTGGG
This sequence comes from Ottelia alismoides, assembly GCA_037367405.1. Lineage (NCBI taxonomy): Eukaryota > Viridiplantae > Streptophyta > Magnoliopsida > Alismatales > Hydrocharitaceae > Ottelia > Ottelia alismoides. The sequence goes on along the minus strand of JAZKJV010007838.1, from coordinate 110,554 downwards.
AGGACGACTGGACGGACGGGGGAGTGCTCTCTCTGCGCTTCCCTCGTCTCTTTGCTTTGGATGCGGTCTGGGAGGCTACGGTTGCCTCTTGCTGGGTGGATGGGAACTGGATGTCGTCTTTCCGTTCGTACTTCTCCGACTGGTGTCTTAAGGAGTTCCTGCAGCTGCTCGACGCGCTTCGCGAGGTCTCGGGACCCTCTTTGGGTTGTGACCATTGGGCGTGGCGTGGCGGCTCCTTCTCGGTGAAGAGGGCTTACTCGGCGATTTGCAGACCCCCTCCCTCCCTATCGGCGGAGCTGGTGAGGGACTGCGCTTTCTTCTGGGGGTTGGGCCTTCCGGCGAGGATTGCCTTCTTCTTTTGGTTGTTCAGGAGGAGGAGGCCGATGACACGGGACCGAGGCGCTAGACTTCTCGGGTTTGTTTCTAACAGGTGCTTGCTCTGTAAGGGGGGGATGAGACACCGGATCATCTTTTCTTCTCATGCTCGTCCGTGTTACCTGTTTGGGATGACCTCAGTCTGGAGTAAATCGGCAGGATGGGGATTGACGATTTCTGCAGTGTGCCAATCACAGTCAGGCATTGGCCAAGGGGGGAGTTGTTGTGGCCTCTGGCTTTGGTCTGGCCTATCTGGTTGGCTAGGAATGAGCTGTTGTTTTCTAGTCATAGGTTTTACAAGGAAAGTGTCTGTACTCGTGCGTCAGGAGTGGTGCGCTCGTGGCTTGTGTAGAGCGCCTCTTTTTTTGTACTATTCTTTTCGCTTTTAGCTTTTATCTAATCTAAGGGGTGAACACCTATGAGTGTATCCCCCACTTTCTGGCTTCAAATAACATATCCATATCCGCATCTGTATTCGTATTCAAAAATGGATAAGGATACGGTAATACCTATATCTGTATCCGTCTGTTTACATCCCTATCAGGTACACGACTGGGACCCCAAATATCAAAATGAATCAACTCGAATAGACTATGACCACCCGACCCTAATGACTCTGGAAAGTGTACCGATGATGCTTCCCAAGTTGGCAGGCCTCCCACTGAAAGGTAGAGCGAGGAGAAATCTGTGGAAGAACGTGACACAGCTTTTGCAGAGGAATATGAGCAAAACGAAGAATCCAAATAAAGGGAGACAGATCCGATACGAAGAGAAGAGGCAGCAGCATACGGAGACTGCACCCGTCTATAGAGATCTCCTTGCTCAAGGCCAAAACCAATTAACTTGCATGTTAGAATATACTGAAACACAAGAGCAGATGGATCAAAAATGGCACGACAGTGTAATTCCTTGGTGATTTAACTAATAGACAGTAAATTCATGGAAGAACACAGGATTTAGCATGGAACCCTACTCCCTAAAAAGCGGGTGAAACCAAGGGAGAAGGCCTCAAAGGGCCATATGCTTCATTGTTTTTTCTCAATGGATACAGGAGGTCTTGGGCACCTTATATAGCCTCCACAGAGCCTTCAAGTCCCACCACTGGTAGATGTGGGACTAAACACATGGATGGGGTAAATGGATCTTGGAGGTATCAATTTACCCATCTACAACATAAGAGATGCACAACCAAATACTCCAACACTCCCCCTCAAGCTGGAGCATGCAATGCTCAGCTTGGACAAACACAAAAAAACTCAACTCACGATACATGACACTACAGACAATATCAACTCAATGCGCACAACAGTCGGCAGTTGTCAAGGACGTTACTTCTCATGTCGTGCAGGTGAGGAGGATGAACAGGCTGGAGTGTGAGTCAATTGAATCTCCTCGTCCGAGAGCATGTGCTATGTATTGTGCTTGTCAGAGTCACTGCAACTGAAAATGAGTCTCCGCCTAGAGAACTCTGGCCCGCCACAACAATGTGGACAATCGCTCCATCTCGGAAAAGGGTCTAACTAAAAAAAGTCGTGGAGTGCAATCCTCATCGGAGTCCACGGTCGCTGGAGAATGGAGTCTGAAAAAAGTCTCCTCGTCGGAGAACTGGATCTCTCCATCGGGCATAGAGAATGGTACTCTACTCTGGAGTCCATATGAACCACATGAAAACCCTAGCCAACATGGCATAGGGAATGGTATCTCTACTCTGGAGTCCCTATGGAACACATGAAAACTCTGGCCGAAACAACAAGAATGATGGGGACCACGAAACTAAAGATCGCACACTCATGCGTTTTGAACTGCAGACTCGGAGCCTGACAACGAGTCTGAACATCTGAGAAACTGTATAGTCTAATTAACTAGCTTGGTTTGTAATATGGAGTCTGGAGAATCTGATTTGACTAGGATCTATAAGTCTACAAAATACTCCCCCTTTCTCCCATACTGGTCAGAAAATCAACATTGACCAAGTTGGGAGAAGACGAGACAAATGGGGGCAAAACATCACTTAGCCGATAATATTTTTTTGGCTTTCTCAATCAATTTGTTTTAAATCATCATCATATTTTTTGGGAAATTTCTGCGTACGCCTTTTTATGTACGCGTCTTTTTCAAAAAAACATACAAATTTTTTTATCTCGGCCTACTTGGGCCCAATCCTCTCTCCCTTTTTAAAAAATATTTTTTTAAATATCAGATGCATTTTTTAGCCCAACTCCCTCTTTTCTTAACGCATGTCAGGACCCTTTTTTTAATAGGCCCTCTATATTTTTCTTTTGGCAAACACGGCCCACATCAACCGTTTAAAAAAATTTAATAGATTCGGCCCCCGTTGGGGCAAACCCTATTTCGGGTTCTCTGATTGGGAACCTTGCGTCGTCGCAGCCTTGGAAAGGCAATGGAGTTGGCTTCTTCAGTGCCACCCGGAGATCTGGTGGAGAAGGAGGCTCCCGCCTAGGAGGAAGTGCGCGAAGGAGGGGCGGAGGCTTAGCTGCGAGCGTCGTGCTAGAGCGTGCGAGGCTGCTGTATTGCGTAGCGATTTCCATTGGAGGAGATGAATCACGCTAAGGCTGGCGGCATCGCTAGGGTTGGCGCACAGCCGCCTGGTCGAAGGTGCGCCGCCACGTTGGCAGTGCTGGAGGATGTCGCGGCTTAATCGTGCCCGGGTCACAAGCGTCGCCTGGAAGGAGGTGGGGTTCATATGCGGAGCAAGCGACGGCACCGACTGGAGCTTGTTGCGGCTTCGACTGGAGGAGGCGGGCAAGGATAGGTGTCGCCACCTGTCACCAGGGAGTGATCGCCTGCCGCCTGGGAGTTGCGCCAACTACGATGGCTCCACTACGCGCAGAGGATTCAGGAGAGAGAGAGAGGTAACATCGCCAACGGGAAGGCTGCTCGAGAGGAGATGACTACAATCTTCGATTAGAGGATGGGTGCCGCTTGGGCGATGCGGCGGTGCCGCAGGAGTGCATGAGGCGAGTGCCTCCTCTATGCCGCCGCAGCCGCCTGCGAGAAACGATGGCACTGCACGGTGCATCGGTGATGGTGGTTGCGCCTGCAATGGAGTTCTCTGCATGCGCAAGAACCAAGAGAACGATGCACGAGGAGTCGCAAAGCCGCCAAAGAGAAGGTCCTGCAATGAACTTGAATGTGTTGTTGTCTGCTGGAGGACCAACCTGTAATCATATTGCCGCTGGAGAAGAGATTCCCTCCTGGGACCTCTTCGCAAAGATCTGCCTGGATCTTAGGGTTTCAATAACAAACCCTGGGATGCTCCAGATTATGAAGATGGAGATCAGAACCCTAGATCTTCTTGATCTTGAAAATGAGTAATTCCCAATATGAATCGAAAAACAAAGAGGAATGATATCCTCAAACAGGTGGAGATGATCCAAGATACATACAGAACTTCGCATAATCAATAAATATCAATACTCTTCAGAATGATCTTCAATAACATCAAAAATGAATCTCGAAAAAAATAAAAGATAAAATCCTCGAGAATCGACCAGCTCTGATACCATGTTAGAAAACAAACATGCGGAAGCAAATCAGAGAATAAAGAAAAAAAACATGCGGAAGAACACAAGATTTAACGTGGAACCCTACTCCCTACGAAGCGGCATGAAACCACGGGAGAAGGCCTCAAAGGGCCATATGCTTCATTGCTTTTTCTCAATGGATACAGGAGATCTGGGGCACCTTATATAGCCCCCACAGAGCCTCCAAGTCCCACCACTGCTAGACGTGGGACTAAACACATGGATGGGGTAGATGGATCCTTAAGGTATCCATTTACCCATCTACAACATAAGAGCGCACAACCAAATACTCCAACAAAAAGAAATCAAATTTCTACACTAGTGTTACCACCATCCCCCTAGCTAAAATTCCCAGAAGATATGATTGAAGCAGATCCACCACCATCCTCCGGTTAAATACTAGGAACCAACAACATGACCTAAGTATTATCAGCAAGCCAAGAAGAGCGGAATTTAACCCCACCACTATACATCAACCCGCTTAAAAGAGAACCCTGGGGTGGAGACAAGATTGTAGGTAGGTGAAAATTCGCATGTTTAACCGGTTCGATTAAATGTAGACTAAAAGACCATAAGGAAGATAAAACGCAACAAAGTAGGACCCTCGATCATGGTCGCTTAGAAAGATTTACGTCGCAATCTAATGTGTGCATATTCTATGAATAGCTTCAAATGAGCACCACAAAACATGTGATGTGTATCCCATACGATCTAACTGAGAAACCATGACCGAAATTTTTGGCCCTAGGTTCTTAGGCGTCGATGCAAAAGTCGAAGTAGAAAATAAGCATGGCCCACCCACAAAAGCAACATCGACAAGATCAACTCTGGAGTGGCATTAAGCACAATAATGATCTCAAGACCCTCCCATTGCTTCAAACCATCTCAACGCACATGGATTACCTTTCCGATACGAGAGAGCGCCTTATGAACGTCTTCAAAACCCTTGCAACTCTAGGGTAAACCAGCAATCGAGATAAGCCAACAGATCCTACCTTCTTAACTCCATCCGACTGACATGCGATGCTAATGAAATATTACAGGGAGGCCCTCTGCACAACCCACAAGGTAGGTGTGGACATCCTCCTTGAAGAGTCCCCCAACCACATGATATCTTCCATGCACCCATTGACCCTCGCCAATCACAAAGAGATAATAATAACCAAAGATCATCCGATGAACCCTCCACCACCAAACAATATTAAAGAATTTTGGCAACCTCGATGCAACTTTCCTCGTCGTAAGATCAATGGCCTCTCCATGATACATTATGTCAATAAGCAAAGTTGCCACATCAGAAGAAAAGTTCGTCCCCATGACATGCCTTACCCATGCAACCCTCACAACCACAATAATAAAACCACAGTTGATGAGAGGGTTGAGGAGATATCCTGGTCCATTGCCCAAAATGCCGATTTCACCATCATTTCGACATCCCAGCGAAACAACACATCGACGACATGCCATCGACATATTGCCAATCGCTCTCAAATCAATGTAGCAAGCTACGAAAATGCAAGGGAGGTCAGCGAAATTCGCTATTTCCCCGACATTTTGGGGGCTTGGTGAAACCGAAATGTCATCGAAATATTGATGAATCTCATCGACATTTCAAGACATGGTTTGAGGTGCCTTCACGGTTGTTACCAAGATCCATCTATTCCCCCAGCCTCTTCTACAGCAAGTCCGACAAAAGTAACATCAACCTCCATCCTCACGTGGCTCCCATTTCCCTTACGCATATATTATCATTATCCCTCCTTATCCTCACCTCCTTAAACTCTCCCACACAAATGTTGCGATCTCTCTCTCCCCTCTTGCCCCTTCTCCATGCTTCATCTCCTCAAGGGTGAAGATTTTTGTGGTACTTATGAAAGTCCAAGGTAATGACAATTTCAAGGCTCAAATGCGCTCTATATTAGAGGTAGAGCCAGAGAAAGCTTTTTTGTCATTTGCCAAAGCTGTGGAGGGGAGTAAGAGGGGGCATGATGGACATACTTAGTGTTGAGGACTTGCCATAGTCTTTCACTAGAAGTAATACGTCTTTTTTAGGGGAAAGAGGGAGAGGACTTGCATTCCTGGAAATGTTGTGGTTGGCTATGGATGTTGTGGTCTTTCAGGGCGAACAACTCTATGGTGAGAACGTTCTTGCTAACACAAGATTATTATGTGCTTCTTGGCAAGTTGTACAACTTTTTGGGGCATAAGAAATATTGACATTTTCGGAATAAGGAGATGTAGTAAAAACACTTAGTTAAGGTCCTAATCCAATGCTCATTGATCACCAGACAGCCAAGAAAACACAAAAACATAAAAGTCATGTCTTTTCAAAATTAGGATAGAAACCATGTCAAAAAGATGCTTTGAAAGAAAAAAAAACATGTCTGATGAATATTAAAGAAGGTTGCAAAAATAAGCACAGGCAACATCTATCACTAATACCTACTGAAGAGGGTACTTGCCATTGGAAATCCACGAGCAACTTTTGCTTTAAAGAAAGAATCATGGGCTTCTGAAACATGTATGCTTAGTAAGCGTGATGTAGGATAAACTCTTGAACACACAGAACAAGATGTTGTATGTCGCGCATGGTAATGATCTTCAAAATCCTCCAAAGATTTTAGCCGGGAGCCACAATCAACAATGGGACAAAATAGCAACCTACAATGTTATCTTTTATTCAAATCCTGATTTGAACATGAACAAATTAAATGACAATTGGCGTGATCATTATAGGCAACAAGATTTGTTAAGCACTACAGCAAATCTACAGAATGAGTCCAAAAGTACTTGTACCAACATGGTTCAAAACCGCAAGTATTCATGATCACTGTATGGCGAGGAGAGTACATAGTATCATAAGTGGGATGTATGGCATTATTAATTTGACTTCATAATTGTAGCACGAAAATTGCAATCTAGAAACATTAAAAACCATGACAACGTTGGTATAAAACAAGGATCAAACAACTATAGGAAAGTTTGAAACCACAGTAACAGGAGATAAAGTCCTTAGATTAAACATCAGAAACAAAACTTTATAAGAAATCATTAAATACCAAATCTCCTCCAAATATCACAAACCACAAGCTGGTTGTGGCATCCTTTGATGTGGATCGGAAATTTTGGATTAAAGAGGAGAACATAACATTCCAGACATTATTTTAGAAAAAAAAATAAAAGGCTGAGCATCTTGATTGATAATATAATTTGTGGAAAAAGAATGCACAGATTCAAAGAACAAAATAAAGCATGGATTTACACGGTCTGAGACAGTCCTATAAGACCGCCCTACTTCATGGGAGAACGAGACCCTCTAGGGTGGATCGTCATTTAAATTGATTGAGAATTACAAGAGGTGTGGGGTCCATTATATATCCTCCCCAATACAAACCAACACACCCAAGTCCCACCTCTAAGAAATGTAGGACAATATGAGAAATATTCATGCAATCAAGTTGATGAACAATAGAAAAGTTAAGGCAACATCAAGAAACAGTACTAGAAGTACACTCGAAGGAGTAGTCATTAATGTGAAGCATCAAAAGTAGAGTGGTCTTATCCCATACAAAGATCTTGAAATTGAGCCTTCGCTATACAAAAATTATAAGAGACTCTTCCAAACATATGCATCAAGAGAAGCTTCTTTCATATGGGGACTCTAAAGAATGAGCTTCTCCATATAGGAGCCACGAAAAGCGTTCTCACATAGGAGCCTCAAAGAAAGATCTTCTGAGGGCCACGAGGAGAGGCGGACAAATGGACGGGTCCTTATTATTGATGTCAAGTAAAAAAACTACACCCTACTCCACCCCCCCTCTCAAGTACTTGTTGGAAACATGAGGATAACCAATTAAGATAGAAGATAAATGGTGTAAACAATACTTCCTTTTTTACCACAATTTTTTGAGCATTCCTTATCGTAGAAAAAGACAATGTGAAGGCGTATTAAGGATAGAGAAATATATAACGTGGAAAGAACATCGGGATTTTACGTGGAATCATATTCCTAAAGAGCAGAATGAAACCACGAGAGAAGGCCTCCCAAGGGTCGGGTTGTAACAACCAGATCCAATTAAACATGAACCCGACTAGGGTTCGTTTAACCCAATAAAGCTATCACTCAACATTAAATAACCTAAATCGATCAATTAATCATAAATTAAAAGTCATTCGGTCACAATCGATCAAAAGACGATTGCATCGTAAAGTGTGCCACAGAAAAGCTGTAATGCAAAGCGGAAACCGCGAAACAAACCGAGACCACCCAAAAATCCGATTCAATGAATAAAGATAAACGGAATCAATCGTTCGCAAATCGGAGATCGTTTGATATTTTAAAACCGCAAAATTTAGCCATAAATCAAAGCCGTATCTCGAGAATTTTGGGCATTCATACCCAATCTAAAGTATATGAATATTATTCTCATATTAATCATTATTCAGAGATGATCGAAACAAGCCATTTTTCACCCAAATCGGAGATTCGAAGTACGATTATTGATGATTTTGGATATCTCAAAAAAAATTGTGCGGCAGCAGTTGCAGCTCACGTCTGCAGCAACTTGCTCAGCTGACATCACCCACCTTTTTCATTAGTATTGTCATCCCATTTCCCTTATATTCTTCAATTCCCTTTCTCTTCTTTTACCCAACGAGAAGCCCTCTCCCCAAACCTTTTTTTCTTCTCAAAATCTCCCATTCTCCCTAGCCGTTGGAAGCAGTCTTTCTCCATTTATTTCAGATGGAGCTGCTGTTTGGAGCAGCCACATCAGAGGATTGAGTTGCTGCTACAAACAGCCACAGGTGCTTCTATCAACAGCAGCAATAGCAGCTACCACTTCCTAAATTTTTTGAAAAATACGAAAGGGTACAAACTCTAGCCATCTTTTTCTGCCATGTAGTTTCCACATATTCTGATTTCCATGATTTATGCATTTTCCTTTCTTTTGGTAATATCTAGTGGGAATCAGTAATATAAGTTAAGAAGGTTGGTTGGTAAAACTGTTCCTGATTTAGTCTTAATAAAAAATTTTATGTAATGATAACTACTAATGTTGAGGATATGAACATATTCATGCATCGATCATATATTGTGATCATTTCTAATGTTCATGTGTCAGGCACTCATCATCTCTTCATGCAAGTTCTCGTGGGTTTGACTTGCAAATCAAGAAATAAAATAGAATTGAACTAGATTCTGGTGGGTTTGACTTGCAAAATCAAGAAATAAAATAGAATTAAAATAGAATTGAACTCGGTTCTAGTGGGTTCGACTTGCAAAATCAGGAAATTAAATAGAATGGTTAGATTTATATGATTTGACACGTTTAACAAGAACTGTGTGAGTTATACAGGAGGTGAAGGGAACTGAGAGATTTTTTTGGTTTAATATAATTAGAAGGAATTTCGCTATTTATAGAAGGCAGTTAAGAGGATTGTTAGAACCGTAAGGGTTCCTATATCGAATAGGAACTATGAGATTACAAAAGAAAGCAGGAAGAACTATGAGATATTCTCCTTTTTTATTTTTTATTTAATATATTACAAGAAACTATGGGATCTGTACGAATTAAAGAGTTTTTTTTGGATATATGTATATATAAATATATGTATATTAGTGAGGAAATGTTATAATGACATGGTTTGACATAAATGTGAGGAACCTTTGTCATGTTGATAATAATGCCTAAGAAGACTAAGCTCATTATGAATAGTAATAATTTTCGAATTCTTGGCCCTTTATAACATGGAATGGAGTCTGTACAAACTATTCCTAGTATAAAGTCGATTTTTGGACTCAAAGTCGTTGAGGCTATTGTAACAAGGAGATTTACTTGATAATCATGAGCATCCATAAGTCTCATTTATATAGGTATAAGCTTAATGGGAAAGTTAATTGGAGAACCAAAGTGAAATAACTACTAGCAAAGGAGACTAAGATCATTATCAATGGAAATCACTTGATCCTTGAGTAGAACCTACTATTTATATATGTAATGATAAGTTGTGACAAAATACCAAGATTGGTATAACCAACCACAGGACAGATGGAAAAAGAAGTGAGTATCAAGCAAGTGAATGTAGGGAATCAGTATTAACTAATAAATATTAGTACCGGTCATGGTGACCCTTACACCTGACCGTAGGCGCGGTGACCCTCAACTGAGAGGAAGAAAGGAAGCCCAGTTAGGGCAACGGCCACCAAGTGCGCGGGTCTAGGATCCCGGTCCTTTCACGATTTTTATGTGAGCTCGCAGTGTTTTTACGCCTCGTTGGGATCCCGTCTTTTGACCAGTTATGCTGACCCTCTGTTTTAGGATACCTATGCGGGGGATCTTCGTTTTTAATTTTTTTCATGAGCTCCTCTGCCCATACTAGGTGGGTCCGTCTAGAGTGACTTTTCCGGAGAGTCTCTCTCACCCGTCTCAATGGCATAGTTTTGGGGTAGACCTATCCCTCTAATGGATCGCATTTCCACTTAGAGGGTAAGATGGAAACTTAGGAGACTTCCTCACCGCTTATGTTTTAGTTACTTTTCCACCAATAGGCTTGGCGATGGTTTCATCGGAATCAGTTACGGTTGAATCCGGAGTTAAAATTAAGCATTGAAATGAATTACAATTGAGTTGGCTAAGAGATGAAATGAATTACAATTGAGTTGGGCGAGTGTTGAGATCAATCATAGTTGAGTTTAGTTGAGTTGGTATGGAATCATCATTTATCGTAAATCCTCAATCATCGACAATTCATCAGATCTCGGAATTTCTACTTTTGGTGTTAAGGTAAGCTAGTGGACGTGTTGAGAACTTAGTTAGAATGCATTACACTTCACAGCATGCCTACGAAGGGACCCCAACACTAAGACACTCTTCACGCCTTAGAGTCATAGTGTGAGGTCACCCTCAGACAAAGACCACAAACTATACATTAGACTTAAGAAAATAGGCAGAATCAAGAATCAGATCAAAATGACATCTTTCTCATCACCAAGATCTATAAATAAAGTTTCTATATGAGAAAATAAGATAGCATGCAAATAGGGGTTATAAACTAATAAATGGAAATGTTATGATATACATATAGAAGTTGTAAGGTGATAAGAAATCATGGGGCATCCAAACAAAACAACTTGAAAAACATTTTCAAGACAGGTAGTTTCGTTAAATTTATTTATAAATTCCATTCTACTTAGTTTCTTTTGAACACATTAAATTATGTTATTTAAGTTTTATATCGGATTGTTTTTTTGAGGCTCAAAAAAGGGGGAGACACTCTTTGGTGTTCGCACCAAAAATGTATAAATGAAAAATAAAAAAGGTAATTACAACAAAAGGGATGAGGAGGAGAAAAAAGTGAAGAAAACCCAAAAGAAGAAAAGAAGAAACAACCGAACAACACCAGCCCAAAAAAACAAGGCCCAACGCCTACACAGTACACCAGTCACCAAGAAAGCGCGAGCAAAGGATAAGAGTATTTTCCCGATAGAACCGTTGACCGGAGAAGAGCGCATCGTTCCTTCCCAGCCAAATGCACCACAGTCTTGCAATGGGTGCCAAGAGATCCCGCCTATCCCTGTTCCTGTTGGTCCAAAGAAGCTCGCAAAAAGTAGAAAGGTTGTCTGAGCTCGCCCACGGCAAATTGTCCCAGATCCCACGAACCAACTGGCACCCGAAGAAAAGGCTATATATCGGATTGTATCGACATTTGTTGATGTCTTTTTGTTCCATGCATGCTTGGCAAACAAATCGCCTGCGTTGCAGTAGCAGTTGGATGATACAAAGCATACGCACATATACTATACGGTACAGTTGTAGTTTTTGTTCAGTTTATAAGGTAAATGCTTTCTTTTCTTTTCCGTATATTTTTGGGATATATGTACACACTATCAGCTTAGTTGCTACATGTTGTATATATACATGAAAATTAATTAAATGAAAATTTGGTGGCACATCTTGTTGTTGCTCTATGGTTGTTACATTAGATGTGAATGCCAAATGCAAGCGCAAAAAAAATCCTCTCAAATTCATGTTGGCTAAATGCGATCTTTAGTGAATGTTATATTGTGCCGCGTAAACGGGTACACGGATCCGAGGGGGTTCACAGTTTGGTATCAGTGCCGTGGTACCCCACTACACGCATTCGTAGTATTACAACTCTGATCGCATTAACATCTCAGATAGCGATAGTCCTCTGACTTGTTGCGAGTTCGAGAGGGAAATTTGATATTCATAACCACAGATGTCACCAATTGCCATTAATTTCGATATAGTAACCCAAGAAGAGAAAAGCATGATCAGCAAACATTAACTGTTATGATTAATGCTTTTAGTTCTTGTGGAAGGAAACGAATGACTTGCATTATGAGAGGCCCTAGGGTTCTCTTATATAGGAGAGGAACCTATTGGGCAAATTACATAAAGAAGAAAAGAGAAATAGGAAATGAGAAAAATATTAATAAAGATAACTAATATCTCAACACTCCCCCTCAATCTCGAATGTAGATATCAATCAGAGTCATCAGACTCAGCTTGGAACAACATCTCTGATAAGTTCCTCTCGCTAGGGCCTTTGTAAGTGCATCTGATGCCTGGTCTCCAGAGCTGACTTGTGTAGTGACGATAATACCCTTCTGTATTGTTGACGCATATAGTAGTGCCTGTATCCCTTCGTTATTTTTATTTTCAGTTGTATGTTTTATGTAATTTACCCATAGGCTACACTCCTATATAAGAGAGCATAGGGCTTATAGAATAAACAAGTTGTTCATTTTTCCCAACATGGTATCAGAGCGACGGTCCTAGACCGGAGTTCTCGAAACCCTAACCCTACCCCACCCCACCCGCCGGCCTCTCCTTCTCTATCCATCTCATCGGCACCGCCGGGGTTCACCGCAGCCGCACCAGCACCCTCGTGTGCCGGTGTTGCTGCTCCTACGCGCCTGCACCCCTGCGCGAACAGCGCCCCTACGCCTCTCCCTGCGCGAAGAGCGCACCTGCGCAAACAGCACTCCTGCGCCTGCACTGCGCCTCTGTGCATTGTGCACTGCGCGAGCGCGCCTCCACTGTGCATGCGCGTTGTAGCCCTCTCGCGCGATCCAGCACTCCTGTGCGCCCTCTGTTGTGCTGTGCGCGTGCATCTCCTGTGCGTGTGCATCTCCTCGCATGCGCCCTAAGCAACCTTGCGCGCGTGTACGTGTAGCCTCCTTGCGAGATCCAGTTGCGTGTGCGCGTGCTTCTTGCGCGCGTGTACGTGTGCTAAGCCCTAAGCCCTAGGGCACACATCTTCATCTACATGGGTTTAGTTGCTTGAGGTCTACACGTGCAACTAAACCCGTTTATGTCATTGTAGACGAATCTCATCCTCTGTCAATCGCTCCAGTCTTCCATCTCCAGTATGTCAAAAAGCAAGGCGGATATCCCATCAATTGGCGCCTTTCGTGGTCCAGCGCCTATTGTAAAGATGGACGGTACAAACTATGAACTGTGGGCAATGCAGTTCATGAGCATGATGAAGTCAACGAGCAAGAAGCACATTCTTACCGAACCAGATCCTGCTGAGAAGACAGGACCAATGCCACTTGGGAGGCTGATGATGCATACGCCAAAGTTTGGCTATCCAGTACACTGGTAATTGAGATAGCCAATGACATTCTACATCAACCCACGGCCAAGGATATGTGGGACATTCTGGCGGCCACATATTCACAGGCGAAGAACGAGACAAAGATTCTGCAACTCCAACATGATATCTTCACTATCAAGCAGAATGGTCGCCCTCTACATTCTCTCTATACATCACTGAGAGGGATGTTCTAGAAGCTCTACAGCTTCATGCCCCTGACAGCCACGCCAGAACAGCAGAAGACATAGGAACGCGACCATGGGGGGGGGGGTGTTCCTGGCTGCACTTGATCCAGAGTATGAGGCGGCACGATTACAGATTTTGGCCGACTCTACTATTCCTCCCATGGAGGAAGCTTTCCATAGACTGAGTCGGATCACAGTTCCTTCCACGGCCTCGAGTCAGAATTCTTCAGCCATGGCAGTCAACAGGGGTCGCGGATTTCATCACCAGGGCCGTGGACGTGGACCTCGTGGAAGAGGTCGCCGCGCTAGGCCAACATGTACCTATTGTCACCGCGTTGGACACAATGAAGACACATGCTACTCGAAGCATGGATTTCCTGCATCCGCACGAGTTGCTGAGCAGATAGAGCCTCCATCTGCTGCTACTTTGGATCAACGGTTCGACGATCTAGTTGCCCGTCTGAGGGGCATTATTCCACCATCTGGTCCAGCACCGACTACGGAGAGTCAATCTGATGCCGCTGCTTCTGCCACTGCGTCTACCAGTGCTTCAGGTAGTATACTTGCATTCAACAGTAGTAGATCAGATACATTACCATGGATTATGGACTCGGGTGCTACACATCACCTATGTGGCGACCAGAGTTTACTTACAGGATACACTCAGATTCCTCCAGGCCGGACAGTAGTAAGTGCCAATGGTACACATTCCCCCATCACTGGTCAGGGGGAGATTAGATTGACATCTTCTATGCAGCTCAAGAATGTGCTACACGCACCTGATTTTTCAATGAATTTGTTGTCAATTAGTCAGATTACGAAGGATCTACATTGTCGGGCAATTTTTGATCCATCTTCTTTGATTTTTCAGAACATCCATACGGGCAACGTGATTGGTCGTGGCTATGAGCAAGGAGGCCTCTACCGCCTGAATCAGACCCCAATTCCTGGAACCTCATCCTTTCCCACTAGACAAGTATCTACTTTATTGTGGCATCTGCGCTTTGGACATTTACCGCTTCAGAAGTTGCGTCATGTGTTACCTTATGGTCTTCCTCGCACACCTATTTAGTGTGAGGCGTGTCAGTTGGGAAAGCATCACAGGTCGTCCTTTCCCAGTCGTCCAGGTCGGAGTAGTACCTCCAAGTTCGAGTTACTTCATATTAATGTCTGGGGTCCGAGTCGTGTACCTGATCATCAGGGACACAGATTTTATATAGTATTTGTGGATGATTTTTCTAGAGTGTCATGGGTGTTTTTGATGAAAAATAAATCTGAAGCAGGAAATATCATTATCCATTTTCTGAATGAAATACAAAATATTTTCTCTACATCTGTGAAGTTTGTGAGAAGTGATAATGCTTTAGAATTGTGCACCAATGTTCTTGCCAATTATTACTCCTCAAAAGGGATTGTTCACCAAACATCTTGTGCTCATACATCTCAACAAAACGGAATTGCTGAAAGGAAACACCGTCACCTTCTTGATGTCACAAGATTACTTCTTATACAGAGTCATGTTCCCTACTCCTACTGGGGTGATGCAGTCCTCACTGCATGTTACCTAATCAATTGTATGCCTTCTTCTGTCTTGAATGAACAGATTCCGTTTTCCCTCATCTATCCTGGGAAGGATCTGTTCACCCTTACTCCTCGTGTGTTTGGGTCGGCTACCTTTGTCCATCAGTTGTCGCCTGGTACTGACAAGCTCTCTCCTAGGGCTGTCAAATGTGTTTTCGTTGGGTACTCCAGAACTCAAAAGGGGTACAAGTGTTTTGATCCTCTGCGTCGGCGGTATATGGTCAGTGCAGATGTTACATTTTTTGAATCTGTTATGTATTTTTCAGCTTCGGGAGACAAGCAGCTACCACCTCCATCCATTGATGCCATATACATGACACCACCACCTCAAATGCCGTCACCAACACCACCACCACCACCACTACCACCCCATATACCTGTCTCACCGCTACCGTTCCATTATACCCGCAGGCCTCCTCCCGCTCATGGTCATGACTCGTCTCCTAGCTTGCCTATGGTATGTAATCAAAAAAATTCTATTGATGGATCTGATGACATTTCTGAGCAGGATATGTTGCAGGGGCCAGATGAGGCAACAGCAGATTTAGATGTTCCCATTGCTCTACGCAAATAGAAGAGGAGCTGTGTTACATATCCATTGTCAGCATCTGTGTCTTTTGAGAGACTATCTGGAGCTTTCAGGAGATTTGTGGTGGCACTGTCAGCTGTAGATATTCCACGGAGTTATCAAGATGCTCTGCAGGATAGTAGATGGCGGCTAGCAATGGAGGAAGAAATGGCAGCACTTCAGTCTAGAGGAACTTGGAGTTTGGTTCCTATACCTCCAGATGTGAACCCGGTGAGCTGTAAGTGGGTGTTTACAGTAAAGTACAATGCAGACGGCTCTATTGATAGGTACAAGGCACGTCTTGTTGCACGTGGCTTTACACAGACATACGGGGTGGATTACCTTGACACATTCTCGCTTGTGGCCCGTCATTCCACTCTCCGGATCTTGTTGTCAATTGCAGTTGCTAGAGACTGGCCGCTCCATCAGCTGGACATGAAGAATGTATTCTTATATGGAGATTTGCAGGAGGAAGTCTATATGCAACAGCCACCCGGTTTTGCTGTTGAGGGGGAGTGTTCCAAGGTATGCAGATTACATAAGGCTATCTATGGACTTAAGCAGAGCCCCAGAGCATGGTTTCAGAAGCTCTCAGACCTCTTCGAGAAACAAGGATACAAACGCTCCAATGCTGATCATTCCTTGTTTGTACAGAAGACTGCTAGAGGTATTATTGTAATCATGGTTTATGTGGATGACATCTTGATTACAGGAGATGATGAGCAGGGCATAAAGCAGGCGAAAGAAAAATTGGGAACCGAATTTGTCACCAAGGACCTTGGAGTCCTTAGATATTTTCTGGGGCTGGAATTAGCTAGAAATCCATATGGATTAGTAATGTCGCAGAGGAAATATGTTACAGATTTGTTGAGTGAAACAGGTATGCTTGGGTGTCGGCCTGCTACGACACCAATGGATCCTAGCATGAAGCTCTATGATGATGACACAGAGGACGTGGACAGGAGAAGATACAGAGAACTGGTAGGCAAACTATTGTATGTCACGATCACTAGACCTGATATATCATTTGCAGTGAGTCGCGTAAGCCAGTTCATGGAGCAACCACGTCAGGTCCATATGGATGAAATACACATGATTCTTAGATATCTAAAATCATCTCCAGGTGCAGGTTTGCTATTTAAGAAGGGAAAGGAGATCTCTATCTCAGCGTGTGCGGATGCAGACTATGCAGGATGTCCCAAGGACAGGAAGTCCACCTCAGGATTTGCAGTCTATGTTGGAGATGCTCTAGTCTCATGGAAGAGCAAGAAACAGACGGTGGTAGCTAGATCCAGTGATGAATCTGAATACAGGGCTATGGCCCAGGCTAGCACAGAGATGATGTGGGTGAAAGCTCTTCTAACAGATCTATGTCTTGATATACCGCTTCCCATGAAATTGGAATGTGATAATCAGGCAGCCTTGTTCATTGCAAACAACCCAGCATTCCATGAGAGGACCAAGCATATCGAGGTTGACTGTCACTACATACGTGACATGATTCAGAAGGGGTTCATTGCTACATCTCATGTTACCTCAGAGAATCAAACTGCTGATATATTTACCAAGGCATTACTTCTAGGCCCATTCCAGAAGTGTGCGTCCAAGCTGAGCATGATTGATATATATGCTCCATCTTGAGGGGGGGTGTTGACGCATATAGTAGTTCTTGTATCCCTTCGTTATTTTTATTTTCAGTTGTATGCTTTATGTAATTTACCCATAGGCTACTCTTCTATATAAGAGAGCCTAGGGCTTATGGAATAAACAAGTTGTTCATTTTTCCCAACATGTATCATGTCACGAGTGTAGTGACAATCCACCTCTATGTGCTTCGTCCTCTCATGAAAGTCTGGGTTGTTGGCAATGAAAAGGGCAACCTGTTTATCACATCGGAGGTGCATGGGAAGAGGCACCTTTATGGTCAGGTCAGTAAGAACAGATCTGACCACATCATCTCTGTGCTAGCCTGTGCCATGGCCCTGTATTCTGACTCAGCACTTGATCTGGAAACCACAGTCTGCTTCTTACTCTCCATGAAACAGGAGAATTCCCTATGAATACAGCAAAGCCTAATGTAGAATTTCTATCCTTCGGACACCCAGCATAATCCGCATCTGCACATGATGTAACTGAGAGAGATGTGCCTCTGCTGAAAAGAAGTCTAGTACCATGTGAAGTCTTCAAGTATCTCAGAATCATAAGGATTGCATCCATATGTGCATGTCTGGGCTGCTCCATAAACTTACTAACTTTACTCACGGCAAATGATATGTCGGGCCTGGTAATCGTCACATATAGTAGCTTGCCAACAAGCTCTATGTAGCTCCTCTTGTCGACCTCCTCAGTATCATCATCATAGAGCTTCATGCTCCGTCAAGAGGAGTAGTGGCAGGTCTGCAATCTGTCGTGCATGTCTCTGAAAGAAGATCTATAACGTATTTCCTTTGGGTCATCACAAGACATCGCTAGTTCCTGAAAAACTCTAGTCCAAGGAAGTAACGTAAATATCCAAGGTCCTTGGTCACAAACTGCTGACTTAGGAGGTCCTTGGCACCGTGAATGTCCCGCTCATCATCCCCTGTAACAACAATGTCATCAACATAAACAAGAATGATTATAGTACCTCTCTGGGTCCTCTGTACGAACAAGGAGTGATCGGCAGTTGATCTCACAAACCCCTGCTACTCTATCAAATCTGAGAGCGTCTGGAACCATGCTCTTGGACTCTGCTTAAGGCCATAGATAGCCTTGTGTAGCCTGCAAACCTTCTGACACTCCCACTCAGCAGCAAACCCAGGTGGTTGCTGCATGTAGACCTCCTCCTGTAGATCACCATAGAGGAAGGCAATCTTCACATCAAGCTGATAAAGGGGTCAATCCCGTGTCACAGCAACAGAAAGTAGAATAGGCAAAGTAGAATACCTGGCAACTGGAGAGAAAGTATCCTGATAGTCCACCCCATATGTCTAGGTGAACCCTCCTGCAACAAGTCTCGCCTTATAGCAATCTACACTGTCATCTGCATGGTGTTTCACAGTGAACACCCATTTGCATCCCATAACAGATGTATCAACAGGAGCAGAAACAAGACTCCATGTACCACGTGATTGTAGCGCAGTCATCCCTTCCTCCATAGCTAACCTTCACTGACTATCCTTGATAGCCTCCTGATATGTCTGTGGTATCTACACGGTTGATAGTGCCAGAGTAAACTTCCTGAAATCCTCTGACAACTTGCTCAAAGAAACTTGGGTTGCAAGAGGGTAAGTAGCATATGCTTGTTTCTGCTTTCGTAGAGCAATTGGCACGTATAGATCATATGTCAAGTCCAAGGCTTGTAGGTTTCCCTCTGGAGAGGGCACCAGCTCATCCTGTCTAGAATCCTGTTGCACAGACAACTCAGTAGTACCATCAGTAGAAACAATATGCTCATTACATACCTGAGACGTGCTGGATGATGGGCAAGGCCTATGAGCAGGGGAACAGAGCGAGACCTACGAGTAAAAACACATAGAAAAAACTGAACCAAAAGAGTAGGTGGCGGAGATGGAGGTGGTGGTGGTTGTTGAGCAGAAGTAGATGAAGGTGGAGGACCGACTGTAGGAGGTGGTGGTGGCATGTATATCTCATCATCAGAGTCAGATGAAGAAAGTCTGTCACCTGTAGGAGAAAAATACATGACAAACTCAAAGAAAGTAACGTCAACACTAACAAAGTATTTCTGCCTTAGAGGATTAAAGCAGCGATAACCCTTTTGGGTACGACAGTAGCTAACAAAAACGCATTTGATAGCTCTAGGAGAGAACTTGTCACGCCCTGGAGAGACATCACGAACAAAGGCAACATATCCGAACGCACGAGGTGTAAGAGAGAAAAGTTCCTTCTCGGGAAACGCAATCGAGAAAGAAATTTTCTCTCCTAACACAGACGAGGGCATACGGTTCAACAAATAGCAAGCAGTAAGGACAGTATCACCCCAGTAAGCATGAGGAGCACGACTCTGTATCAACAAGGTTCTGGTCACATCAAGTAGGTGATGGTGTTTGTGATGGACGACACTGTTCTGTGAAGTGTAGGCACATGAGGTTTAGTGAACAATGCCATGAGAAAAAAGGAACTCAGAAATCTGTAAAGTGCAGAATTCCAAGGCATTATCAAAACGGAGATATTTGACATTGGTAGAAAAAAATATTCTTTATCTCGGTAATAAAATACTTGATAACAGATCCAGCCTCAGACTTATTCTTCAATAAAAGACCCAGGAAAGTCCAGAAAAATCATCGACAGCAACATGATAAAAACGATGTCCCTGGATATCAGGAACACGACTAGGACCCCTAATGTCTAAATGAAGAAGCTCAAATAACTGAAAACCGCTCCGACTCTAATGGGATGTAAAAGAGGAATGATGATGCTTCCCAAGCTGACATGCCTCATACTGAAAGGAGGATCTCGTAGAAATCTGAGGGAGGACATGGCATAGCTTCTGCAGAGGAAGATATCCAAACCTAAGGTGCCATAGATATGAAGAGACAGGTCCAGTAGGTATAGTAGAAACACTAGCATGAGGAGGTTGGACCAGTCTGTAGAGTCACTGCTGCTCACAACCACATCCAATCACCATGCCCGTGAGTAGGTCCTGAAACACAAGAGACGATGGGTCAAAGATGACATGACAATGCAGATCCTTAGTGATCTGACTAATAGAAAGTAAATTCATCTGAAAGGCAGGAGCATATAAATCATTCTTAAGATGCATGGACGGTGTCAAATGCACCTCCCCATGTCCTGTAACAGGTAAGTGGTCACCATTCGTAATGACAACCCATCTGCCAGATGGTAAAGTCCTGTCCGACTTCAGTTGCGCTCTCTCTCCACACAAGTGAGAAGCACCAGAATCCATAATCCACTCTGTCAAGTCTGTATTTGTACTGCTAGTAAAAGCATAGATGATACCTGAGGAGCTCGAAGAGGCCCTGGCTGCTGCTGCGGTATTTGTAGTAGTGGTATCAGCAGTAGGAGTCATGATCTCTCAAATACAAGAGACAATATCATCCAGGCGAGGATCGGCATGGGGAGCTGAAGCCTCTAAAGACACAATCTGCTCTGCTACTCGACCAAAAACAAAAATATCCATGCTTATGATAGCATGTATCCTCTGCATGTCCAGGCATGCGACGGTAGGTGCAAGGACCACACTGGCATCCACTGCCTCTTCCGCGAGGGGTGTGTCCTCTGGACTGGATCGACCCCGATCGGTCGCGAGAAGCAGCCATCGCTGAAGAGGGCAAAGACGTGGTTGTCGAAGGGATGATGACTCGGCTGAGACGACTATAGGCCTCTTCTATGGGAGGTATGGTAGCTCCAGTAAGAAACTGAGTACGTGCAGCATCATACTCCGTATCAAGACTAGCCACGAAGACTCCAACCATCGTGGATTTCCTATACATCTTCTGTTGCTCAATAGATGTTGTAGTGGGCATGTAGCTATGAAGCTTCTCAAACATGCCATGAAACGAAGAGTAGTAAACATGTAGAGGACGACCATTCTGTTTGGTATTGTAGATATCAAACTGTAGCTAAAGGATCTTGGCCTCATTCTTCGCATGAGCATAAGTAGATGCCAAAGTGTCCCACACTGCCTTGGCAGTGGGCTGAGTCAGAATATCATTGGCTATTTTTGTAGTGAGTCCCACACAGCCAAACACGGGTATACGCATCATCTTCCTTCCAAGAAGCATTTGCCCCAGTCTTATCCGTTGGCTCTGGATCTATCAAGATGTGTGCCTTATTGTTGCACTGCATAGGGGTGAGAAACTGCATGGACCACAACTCATAGTTGGTCCCATCCATCTTAATGATGGGAGTCGGGCCCTTTAAGGCCCCGGACGAGAAAATGTCACCATTGTTCTCTGACATGATGATAAGACGGACAATTAACGGAACTCAACTAGGAAGTAGACCGATATAAACGAGTCTACACAATCATACGAAGGATTGGTTGTACGTGTAGATTCATACAACCATCCTTACCAAACCTCGTTCCTTGCTAGTGCCGAAAAATGTGAATTATAGGTCTGAACTCACGCTTTCCGGTCAAAAACAGACCTCAGAACGACGCGCAGATCTGTTCGGAGGCACTCACGAGGGCTGAAGGCGATCTTGGCAGTCAAGGTAACAGCCTTGGGCCGTTAGCGATGCCCATAGGGGCCGAGTGGGAGCCCTAGCGTGCGCTGGAGGGCGCTGGCACACAGCACGAGGCTAGGGGCAGCATAGATTGCCGCTAGTGGGCAGCGCGAGGGGCCTCCTGAAGCCGTTGGGGCAGCCCGGGTAACGCAAGGGGACGCTGGATGCGGCAGGGGTGGCACTGGGGCCGTTGGGGCGGCTTCATGGAGAGAGGGGGCAGCATGCGACAGGTTTTGGGTAGGGTTAGGGTTTCTTTTAAGTCAGGGCTCTGGTCGAGGATTGTCGCTCGGATACCATGTGGAAGGAAACGAATGACTTGCATTATAAGAGGCCATAGGGTTCTCTTATATAGAGAGGAACATATTGGGCAAATTACATAAAGAAGAAAAGAGAAATAGAAAATGAGAAAAACAATAATAATGATAACTAATATCTCAACAGTTCTCATGCAGAATCATGACGACCAGGCCAGACCAGGAGATGGCTGAGCAATTGGAGCGCATCATGACTGCACTTACTGACATCCAGCGGCAGCAAGCTGCCATGCGAGGTCAGCAGGATCAGATTTTAGCTCAGCATACAAAGATCGCTGACAGGCAGACGGACATGGAGATCAAGTTCAGGGAGCCGTCTGATTCAACCTACCATCCATCTCAGGATGGAACACGACATGAGCATCCACAATCCGTAAAGATTCAGCAGGCTCATTTTGATGACATACACGAGGAGATGCCAGCACATGGAGCAGAGGATGGAGACTATGACAGGGAGCAAGACCCTGTATACTTTGCAGATGAGGACGCACCAGAGTACTATGCCATTCACCGATATCGGTTGGTTTTCACATCATATCAGTGAGTCAATGTGCCCATGTTTGAGGGCACGGAACGTCAAACTAAACTGAGCAGTGGCTGAAGAGGGTGATGATGGTACTACGGATGATTCGTGCACCACGAGACTTGTGGTTATCTTTCATGGAGTATTCACCAACATATTTCGCAAAGAGATTGTGGGAGGCAGTAGTTTCTGAATTGGGACGCGAGCCTACATGGGATCACTTTTAGACAAGATTCAGATCCCACTTTTTCCTGGGAAGTGGACGGAGTCTCAGCGTCGATTGTTTGTCGAGCTTCGACATGGACATATGACAGCTAGAGAGTGCTTCATCCGATACATTGAGCTGTCTCGCCACACTTAATCAACCGCCGCATTTCCAGATGAGAATCTCAGAGGCTACTGATGTAGCAAAGAACTTTGAGGACATTTGAGAGAGACGTTTTGGGAGCTCGTCTGGAGCGGCACCTAGGCCACAGCGATCATTTGGACCGATACGTCGACCATTCCAGCAGTAGACCTTTCCATGTTTTGTTTGATTATGTAGCTACGCATTCTTTCATTGCTTCGAGGCTATTAGCTTCTTTAGGTAGAGTTGCAAAGGCTTTATATCCTCTTTATCACATCAGTGGGTCAAGTGGCCAGTTGTTCGTCATTTCACTGATAGTTAGACATTTGCCAGTACTGATAGGCGGTCACGAGATGATCGTAGATTGTCTGCTACTACAGCTTAATGAGTTTGACTTGATTTTAGGCATGGATTGGTTATAAGTTCATCATGCTCTTGTTGATTGCTTTAGGAATATGGTTGTCTTCAGGATTCCAAGTTTACTCGAGTTCACTTTTGAGGGTACGTTACATGACTCCAAAATGAAGTACATCTCAGTGTTGCGAGCTCAGAGACTTGTTGATCAGGGATGTGATTCCTATCTAGCATTTGTCCGAGAGACATCTGATCATGAGCAGTGATACAGGACATCAGAGTAGTATCAGACTACCATGACGTATTTCCAGATGAGTTGCCAAGGTTACCTCCCGACAAAGAGATCGAGTTCAAGATCACATTGGTACCAGATACGCAGCCGATCTCGATAGCACCTTATCGCATGGCACCAGCTGAGTAGAGAGAATCGAAAGTACAGTTGCAGGAGTTACTTGACTTAGGATTCGTGAAGCCGAGCATTTCACCTTGAGGTGCTCCAGTTTTATTCGTCGGAAAGAAGGATGGACACATGAGATTATGCATTGATTACAAGCAGCTGAATAAAAGAACAGTGAAGAACCGTTATCCTTTGACGTGCATCGATGATTTATTTGATCAACTTCAGGGATCTTCAATGTTTTTGAAGATCGACCTTCGATCCGGTTATCATCAGCTGAGGATTCGAGAGTTCGATACTCTAAAGACAGCTTTCAAGACTCGATATGGACACTATGAGATTGTTGTGATGTCGTTTCGGCTCACCAATGCACCTGCAACATTTATGGATATGATGAACAGTATCTTTCGTCCA
This sequence comes from Ottelia alismoides, assembly GCA_037367405.1. Classification (NCBI taxonomy): domain Eukaryota; kingdom Viridiplantae; phylum Streptophyta; class Magnoliopsida; order Alismatales; family Hydrocharitaceae; genus Ottelia; species Ottelia alismoides. The sequence continues at coordinate 86,139 of JAZKJV010007838.1, read as the reverse complement.
TACTCGGACAAATTTGTGGTGGTGTTCATTGATGATGTGCTGATATGTTCACATAATGAATGGGATCATGCGAATGATCCAAAGATTGTTCTGGATACATTGCGAGAGCGCAAGTTGTATGCTAAACTGAGCAAGTGCGAGTTCTGGTTATCCCAGGTCTCATTTCTTGGGCATGTTATTTCTGGAGCAGATATCGCAGTTGATCATGTGAAGATTGAGGCAGTCATATCTTGGGAGCAACCCAAGATTGTCACTCAAATTCAGAGCTTCATTGGATTAGCGGGCAACTACAGACGCTTTGTCAGCGGGTTTTGACGCATTGTCCTTCCTCTGACGCGATTAACACAGAAGGGAGTTCCTTTTATCTGGGATGATTCTTGCGAGCAGGCCTTCAGGACACTGAACGAAAGATGGATGACAGCACCTATTCTTGCTCTTCCTTCAGACACCCAGGACTATACAGTCTACACAGATGTATCTGGAGAAGGTCTACGAGCGATATTGATGCGGAGAGGTCATGTGATTGCTTAAGCATCATGACAGTTGAGACCACATGAGCGGAGTTACCCCACTCATAACTTGGAGTTGGCAACAGTTGTCTTCGCCTTGAAGATCTGGCGCCACTATCTATATGGGGTGAATTTCGAGATTTTCACTGATCAGAAGATCCCGAAGTACATATTTGATCAGAATGAGCTAAACATGAGACGGTGCAGGTGGCTCGAGCTACTGAAGGATTACGATTGCACGATCTCTTACCACCCTGGTAAGGGAAACGTGGTGGCAGATGCACTTAGCAAGAGAGCTCATGCAGAGGGTACGGCAAAATGGCTATATAAATGAGATATGGTCGCAGCTTTGACTGATTGGCAACCTCGGGAGAGTGAATCCATATCTACCGGTGTACCTCCACGATTCAACAGTCTTTGAGATCGCATAGTCGAAGGATAGAAGTCAGATCCTTGGATCCGAGATAGATACATGTGGGTTGTCAAGGACGAGATTGATGATTTTAAGGTTACAGAGTCCATTTTATGGAAAGCTGGATGGATCATTGTACCCAATAATGAGCAGTTGCGCAAAGATATTCTTGATGAGGTACACAACTCACGATTATCTATCCATCCTAGCAGCACGAAGATGTATCGTGAATTACGAGACATTTCCAGTGGGATGGGATGAAGCATGATGTAGCACATCATGTTAGCAAATGTATGACATATCAGGTGGTCAAGGCGGAGCACAGGAGACCACCAGGATTATTGCAGTCTCTCCCCATTCCCGAGTGGGAGTGGGAGAGTATTTCTATAGATTTTGTTACAAGTTTGCCGATGACACCATGTGGTCATGATTCTATTTGGGTCATTGTTGACAAGTTGACCAAGTCATCCCATTGTATACCTGTCCGCATGACATACACTCCATCCAGATTGGCCAAGTTATATGTGCAGAACATTTTCAGACTCCATGGTATACCACGAGAGGTGGTGTCTGATAGGGACTCGAGGTTTACATCACACTATTGGCATCAGTTCATGTCAGCACTACAGACAGAGTTGAAGATGAGTTATGCATATAATCCGCAGATCGACGGACAGAGTGAGCGCACTATTCAGATGCATGAGGATTTGCTTCGTGCATGCACTTTGGAGTGGAAAGGGTCTTGGAAGGACCATCTGCCGTTGGTAGAATTCACATATAACAATAGTTATCATTCCAGTATCGGCATGGCACCATTCGAAGATCTGTATGAGCGGAAAAGCCTCACACCTCTCAGTTGGCGTGAGGTAGGTGATCCTGCTCTGTACTCCGTAGATATCTTGGAGGAGACTGCGAGGACTGTTGATCTTATAAGATGGAAGCTTTTGACGGCACAGAGACACCAGAAGAGCTATGCGGACCGTCGGAGAAGAGGCTTGGAGTTTCAGGTATCCAATCCTCTTCTCTCACTCCTTTTGCGCCACGATATGTTCAACCGTTCGAGATCCTTGCGAGAGTAGGGAAGGAGGCCTACCGAGTAGCCCTTCCTCAACATCTTTCTGCTATTCACGACGTATTTCATGTATCCAACCTGAGGAAGTATGTACACAACCAACGACATGTCATCGGCTATGAGAATCTTGACGTGGAGTCCGATTTGACAAACGAGGAGAGGCCAGTAAGGATCCTTGACAATGTTGTAAAGAAGCTTTGCAAGAAAGAGATTCCCTTGGTCAAGGTGTTGCGGCACCGACACGGCGTCGAAGAAGTGGTGTGGGAGACCGAAGCCGACATGCGAGCACAGTACATGCAACTCTTCTCAGATAATCATCAAAACAAGCCTTTGTAATTATATATATATGTTAAAAGGATATGACTTGTTTCCCCTTTGAGGTTTTTATGGGTTCAAAACCCTTTGAGATTTTTATCGCCAGATGAATTCCAGACAAGATACATTATGACCATGACTCGAGTCTCGAGGACGAGACTCCCTTTGAGGTTTTTATATTTGTAACATCATGATCCAATTAAACCTGTACCTAATTAGGGTCTGTTTAACCCAACAAAGTTATCAGTCAGCATTAAATAACCTAAATCAATTAATTAATCGTAAATTAAAACACGTTCGATCGTAATCGGCCAAAAGACGATCGCTTCGTAAATCGAAGGTTGTTTGATATTTTAAAACCGTGAAATTTAGCCATAAACGAAAGATGTATCTCGAGAATTTCGGGTATTCATATCCAATCTAAAGTATATGAATATTATGCTTGTTGGGAAAATAGAAGAAGTTGTTTATTCCATCAGCCCTAGGCTCTCTTATATAGGAGAGTAGCCTATGGGTAAATTACATAAAGAGTACTGCAGGAATTGCAAATAATAAGAGACTACATAAGTAGATAATATATATGTTTACACTGCCCCTCAAGATGGAGCATAGATGTCAATCATGCTCAGCTTGGACACACACTTCTGAAACGGGCCTCGCAGTAATGCCTTGGTGAAAATATCTGCAGTTTGATTTTCTAAACTAACATGGGATGTAGCAATGAATCCCTTTATGAATCATGTCACGAATAAAGTGGCAATCAACTTCAATGTGCTTGGTTCGTTCATGGAATGCTGGATTGTTTGCAATGAACAATGCTGCCTGATTGTCACTCTAAAGCCATAGGAAGTGGGACTTCTATATGTAAATCTGTAAGCACAGCTTTTACACACATCATTTCTGTACTGGCTTGGGCCATAGCCCTATATTCAGATTCAGCACTAGACCTTGCTACCACAGTTTGTTTCTTGCTCCTCCACGAGATTAGGGAATCTCCAACGTACACAGCAAACCCAGAGGTGGACTTCCTGTCCTTGGGACACCCTGCATAATCTGCATCTGCACAGGCTGAGATAGAGATCACCTTGCCTTTCTTGAACAGCAGACCCGCACCTGGGGATGACTTGAGGTACATGAGTATCATATGTATTGCATCCATGTGAACCTGACGTGGTTGCTCCATGAACTGGCTCACTCGACTCACAGCAAAAGCTATGTCGGGCCTGGTAATAGTGACGTATAGGAGTTTGCCCACCAGTTCTCTGTATCTTCTCCTATCCACCTCCTCTGTATCACCATCATATAGCTTCATACTGGGATCCATTGGTGTAGTAGCAGGTCGGCAGCCAAGCATTCCTGTTTCACTCAGCAGGTCAGTGACATTTTCTCTGAGACATTACCAACCCATGTGGATTTCTGGCAAACTCCAGTCCCAGAAAATATCTAAGAACTCCAAGGTCCTTGGTGATAAATTCGCTACCCAGCAATTCTTTCGCCTTCTTTATCCCTTGTACATCATCACCTGTAATCAAGATGTCATCTACATAGACCATGATGGGAATAATACCTCTGGAAGTCTTTTGTACAAACAAAGAATGATCAGCATTTGAGCGTTTGTATCCCTGTTTCTCAAAAAAAAAACTAAGAGCTTCTGAAACCATGCTCTGGGGCTCTGCTTAAGGCCATAGATAGCCTTATGAAGTCTGCACACCTTGGAACACTCCCCCTCAACAGCAAAACCGGGTGGCTGTTGCATGTAGACTTCCTCCTGTAAGTCACCATATAAGAAGGCATTCTTCACATCCAATTGATATAGCGGCCAGTCACACGTAACCGCAAAAGACAGCAAGATCCGTAGAGTGGAATGGCGGGCTGCTGGCGAGAATGTATCAAGATAGTCCACCCCGTATGTCTGTGTAAAGCCTCGAGCAACAAGACGGGCCTTGTATCTGTCAATACTGCCATCTGCATTCTGCTTGACTGTAAATACCCATTTGCAGCTCACTGGAGACACATCTGCAGGTATAGGAACCAGACTCCAAGTGCCTCTAGACTGAAGTGTCGCCATTTCTTCCTCCATTGCTAGACGCCACCTACTATCCTTCATAGCGTCTTTGTAACTCCGTGGAATATCTACAGCTGACAAAGCAACGACAAAGTTCTTGAAATCTCCAGTTAGGCGTTGAAAAGACACAGAAGCTGCTAAAGGATATGAGGCGCAGCTTCGCTTCGACTCACGTATAGCAATAAGAACATCTAAGTCAACCATTTCCCCGTCTGTCCTCTGTAACACATCCTGCTCAGAAACATCGTCAGATCCATCAATAGTAATATCTTCAGAACATACCTTGGGCGAGCTAGGTGATGAGTCAAGACCATGAGCTGGAGCAGGCCTGCGGGTATAGTGAAATGGTAGTGGTGAAACAGGTATAGTAATAGGAGGTACAGATGATGGTGGTGGTGGTGATGGTGGTAATGGTGGTGGTGGTGTGACATAAATGGCATCAGTATTAGGTGGAGGTATCAACTGATCACCCGAAGATGAGAAATACATTACGGATTCAAAAAACATAACATCTGCACTCACTAGATACCGCCTGCGCAAGGGATCATAGCACTTGTACCCCTTCTGCGTTCTGGAGTACCCAACTAACACACACTTGACAGCCCTAGGAGAGAGCTTGTCAGTACCAGGAGACAACTGATGGACAAAGGCAACTGAACCAAACACACGAGGAGTAAGGGAAAACATATCTTTACCAGGGAAGATAAGGGAGAAAGAGATCTTTTCACCTAGAACAGAGGACGGCATACGATTGAGTAGGTAACAAGCTGTGAGAACCACGTCACCCTAGTAAGAATAAGGAGCATGACTCTGTATAAGAAGTGACCTGGTGACATCTAGTAAGTGGCGATGTTTCCTTTCAGCAATCCCATTCTGTTGGGAGGTATAGGCACAGGATGTCCGGTGGATAATCCCTTGGGACGAGTAGTAATTGGCTAGGACATGAGTACACAATTCCAGGGCATTATCACTTCGCACAATTTTAACAGATGTGGAGAAAACATTACGAATCTCATTAATAAAGTTGATAAAGATATTCCCTGCTTCAGATTTATTCTTTAACAAAAACACCCATGACACACGAGAGAAGTCATCCGCAATAACTATATAAAATATGTGTCCCTAATGATCAGGAACACAACTCGGACGCCAGATATCAATATGAAATAACTCAAACTTGGAGATACTACTCCGACACTGATGACTGGGAAAGGTAGACCGATGATGATTTCCCAACTGACAGGCATCACATTGGATAGATGTGTGAGGCAGACCATGGGGTAACACACGACGCAACTTCTGAAGCGGTAAATGTCCAAAGCGCAGATGCCATAGCAGAGGAGATACGAATCCAGTAGGTAGGGATGAGGTTCCAGCAAAAGGAGTCTGAGTAAGGCGATAGAGGCCTCCTTGCTCATAGCCACGACCAATCACGTTGCCCGTAAGGATGTCCTGAAAAACAAGAGAAGATGGATCAAAAATCGCCCGACATTGTAATCCTTTGTAATTTGGCTGATAGATAATAAATTCATTGAAAAATCAGGTGCGTGTAACACATTCTTGAGCTGCATGGATGAGATCAGTCTGATCTCCCCCTGACCAGTAATTGGTGAATGTGTGCCATTAGCAATGACCACTGTTCGACCTGGAGGAATATGTTTGTATCCTGTAAGCAGACTTTGATCGTCACAAAGGTGATGTGTGGCGTCAGAGTCCATCATCCATGCTGAAGTATCTGATCCACTACTAGTAAGTGCAAATATGCTACAAGATGTACTGGTAGAGGCAGAAGCGGATGCAGCGGCATCAGAATGGTTCTCAGTAGTGGGTGCTGGGTCGGATGGAGGAATAATGCCCCTTAGTCGGGCAACGAGATCATCAAAACGCTGATCCAAAGAAGCAGCAGATGGCGGCTCTCTATCTGCTCGGCGACTCGTGCGGATGCAGGAAATCCATGCTTAGAGTAGCATGTATCTTCAGTATGTCCGGTGCGATGACAGTATGTACATATTGGCCGAATACGGCCTCCTCTTCCACGAGGACCACGACCACGGATATGATGTTGGCCTCCTCGGCCTCTGTTGGCAGCCATTGTTGAAGCAGTCTGATTCGTGACCGTAGAAGGGACGGTGATGCGACTCAGTCTGTGAAAGGCTTCCTCCATAGGAGGAATAGTATAATCTGCCAAGATTTGGGACCGCGCTGCCTCATATTCTGGATCAAGGTCAGCAAGGAAAACTCCTACCATAGTCGCATTTCGGTAGGTCTTCTGTTGCTCTGGCGTGGCTGTCAGGGGCATGAAGCTGTACAGCTTCTCGAACATCCCTCATAGGGATGTGTAGAGTGAGTGCAGACGGCGACCATTCTGCTTAATGGTGAATATGTCATGCTGGAGTTGCAGAATCTTCGTCTCATTCTTCGCTTGAGAATATGTGGCAGCCAGAATATCCCGCATTGCTTTAGTAGTGGGTTGATGAAGAATATCATTGGCAATCTCGATCGCCAAGGTTCCAGATAACCAGACTTTGGCATATGCATCATCTGCATCCCATGAGGCATTAACTTCAGTCTTCTCAGGAGGCTCTTCTTCGGTAAGAATGTGCTTCTTACCAGTTGACTTCATCATATTCATGAACTGCATCGCCCACAGTTCATCGTACCATCCATCTTTACAATAGGCGCTGGACCTCGAAAGGCGCCTATAGATGGAATACCTGCCTTGCTTTTTAAAATACTGGTAACAGAAGACTGGAACGATAGACTGAAGATAAGATCGTCTACACGGACATAGACAGGTTTAGTTGCAGGTGTAGACTTCAAGCAACCAAACCCATTCCTTTGGTGGTGTGCGCGCTAGAAACAGGGTGGTGTAGGGCTGATTCACGGGTTACAGACGCACAACAGATAGCGTGCGATAGGGACCGTCGAAGGCGCGCGAGATATCGCGCGAGCGAGCGAAGGAGGTGCGCGAGATGTTGCGCAAGACGTGCACGCTGGAGAGCGCTAGGGCATGCGTCGGCTGCACGATGTGCTGGAGGAGCGCACGCAGGGGCGCACGTAGTGCGCTGGAGGGGCGCACGCAGACGCGCGATGGGGCGCAAATGGGGCGCAGATGGGGCGCACACAGACGCGCGATGGGGCGCACGAGGTGTGAAGGTCACCGCAGGCAAGGTGCGCGGAGGTCTGGGAGCACGGCCAGAGGCGCGGGTGGGGGTCGGCGGCCAGAGAGAGAGGCACGCGGGAGGGGATAGGGTTAGGGTTTCAAAAACTCCGGTCTAGGACTGTCGCTCTGATACCATGTTGGGAAAATAGAAGAAGTTGTTTATTCCATCAGCCCTAGGCTCTCTAATATAGGAGAGTAGCCTATGGGTAAATTACATAAAGAGTACTGCAGGAATTGAAAATAATAAGAGACTACATAAGTAGATAATATATTTTTACAATGCTCATATTAATCGTCGTTCAGAGACGATCGAAACAAGCCATTTTTCATCCAAATCGGAAATTCGAAGTGCGATTACAGAAGATTTTGGATATCTCAAAAAATTTGTGTGGCAACAATTGTTGCTTACGTCAGCAGCTACTGCTTAGCTGACATCACCCACCTTTTTCATTAGTATTATCAAGCCATTTCTCTTACATACTCCCATTCCTTTTCTCTTCGTTTATCCAACGAGAAGCCCTCTCCCCTCTCTTTTTTTCTTCTCAAAATCTCCCATTCTCCCCAGTTGTTGGAAGCAGTCTTTCTCCATTTATTTCAGCTGGAGTTGCTGCTTGGAGCAGTCGTTTCAGAGGTTTGAGTTGCTGCTACAAACAACCACAGGTGCCGGCATGCTGCTATCAAAAGAATAGCAACCGCCACTTCCCAAATTTTTTGAAAAATACAAAAGGGTACAAACTCTAGCCATCTTTTTCCGCCATGCATGCAATTTCCACATATTCTGATTTCCAAGATTTATGCCATTTTCCTTTCGTTTGGTATTATCTTGTGTGAATATGTAATATAAGTTGAAGAAGATTGATTTGTAAAACTATTCTTGATTTAGTCTTAATAAAAAAAATTAGGTAATGATAACTAATAATGTTGAGGATATGAACATATTCATGCGTCGATCATATATTGTGATCATTTATAATGTTCATGTATCGGCACTCTTCATCTCTTCATGCAAGTTCTCGTGGGTTGACTTGCAAAATCAGGAAATAAAATAAAAATGAACTCGGCTCCGGTGGGTTTGACTTGCAAAATCAGAAAATAAAATAGAATTGAACTCGGTTCTGGTGGGTTTGACTTGCAAAATCAAGAAATAAAATAGAATCGTTAGATTTATATGATTCGACACATTTAACAAGATGTCAAGAACTATGTGAGTTATACATGAGGTGAAGGGAACCGGGAGATTTTCTATATTTAATATAATTATAAGGAATTTCGATATTTATAGAAGGCAATTAAGAGGAATGTTAGAACCGTATGGGTTCCTATATCGAATAGGAACTATGAGATTACAAAGAAAGCGAGAATAACTACGAGATATTCTCCATTTTTTATTTTTTATTTGATATATTACAAGAAACTGTGGGATGTGGGATCTGCACGAATGAAAGAGAATTTTCGGATATATACATATATATGTATATGTATATTAGTGAGGAAAAGCTATAATTACATGGTTTGACACAAATATGAGGAACATATGTCATGTTGATAATAATGACTAAGAAGACTAAGCTCGTTATGAATAGTAATAGTTTTCGAATTCTTGGCCCTTTATAACATGGAATGGAGTTTGTACAAACTATTCATAGCATAAAGTCGATGTTTGGACTCAAAGTTGTTGAGGCTATTGTAGCAAGAAGATTTACTTGATAATCATAAGCATCCATAAGTCTCATTTATATAGGTATAAGGTTAATGGAAAAGTTAATTGGAGAACCAAAGTGAAATAACTACTAGCAAAGGAGACTAACATCATTGGAATGGAAATCACTATTTCCTTGAGTAGAACGTACTATTTATATATGCAATGATAAGTTGTGACAAAATACCAAGATCGGTATAACCAACCACATGACGGATGGAAAAAGAAGTGCGTATCAAGCAAGTGAAAATGTAGGGAATCAGTATTGATTAATAAATATTAGTGCCGGTCAAGGTGACCCTTACACCTGACCGTGCGAGGGTGCGGTGACCCTCAACTGAGAGGAAGAAAAGAAGCCCAGTTAGGACGTGTGGGTCTAGGATCCCGGTCCTTTTACGATTTTTACGTGAGCTCGCAGTGTTTTTACGGCTCGTTGGAATCCCAACTTTTGACCAGTTTCATTGACCCTCAGTTTTAAGATACCTATACGGGGGATCTTCGGTTTTATTTTTTTCACGAGCTCATTTCGTGCAGGTGAGGAGGACGAACGGGCTGGAGTGTGAGTCAACTGAATCTCCTCATCGGAGAGCATGTGCTCTGTATTGCGCTTGTTAGAGTCACTAAAACTGAAAATAAGTCCCTACACGGAGAACTTTGTCCTGCCACAACATGTGGACAACTACTCCACCTCTGAAAGATCTGAACAAAGAACATCGCTAATTATTTATACGTAGATCTCTGAAGATGGGTCTCTCTCATAGGGATCTCGAAGTGAATTCTCTCTCGTAGTGACATTGGAAGGATCTCGTACTGGAGTTCACGAGCACTGGAGAATAGAGTCTGAAAGTCCCCTCATCGGAGAATTAGATCTCTCCCATCTAGCTTAGAGAATGGGATCTTACTCTGGAGTCCCTATGAAACCACATCAAAACCCTAGCCCACATGGCATAGGGAATGGGATCTCTACTCTGGAGTCCCTATGGATCACACGAAAACTCTGACCGACAAAACAAGAATGATGGGGACCCCTGAATTGATGGCATACATGTGCACATATGAAAAGATCGCATACATGTGCATGTTTGAAACTGAAGACTTGGAACCAATCGTCGAGTATGAACAACTGTAGAGTCTGAACAACCGGCTGGCCAGGAGTATGGAATCAAGAGAATCTGGAGAAAATAACAATCTGGCCTGTGACTCTACACAATACTCCCCCGTTCTCCCATACTTGTCGGAAAAGTGACATCGACAAAGATGGAATAAGAAAATAGAATGGGGAGAAACACAACATAAGTCGATCACGATTATTTTCAGCTTTCTTAAACAAATTTTTTAGGCTATTTCATTTCATTCATTTTTTTCTAATAATTATCAGCACAAAAATTTCTTTGCCTACGACTTTTCTTTGTATGTGCCTTAAAATACGTTTTTGTTAAACAACCCCTTATCTTTTTTGAAAATCACCACCCCTTTTTTTTCACAGCCAGTCAAACCTTCCCTTCTCTTTTTTAAAATTTATTTGGCCCACTTGGGCACGTACAGCAGCCAAAGCCCACTTGGGCTTTTCTATTTAGGGTTCCCCGATGGAACCCTTCTTATCAGGGCACGATGCTCATATACGCAGCCTGCGATGGAAGTGCATATGTCGCCGTTGCCGATGAGGCAGGAGGAGGGGCATTGTTAGAGCATGATCGGAGGGTTGTGTAGGAGTTAAAGCGTATGTGTCGCCAAGAGATGGCTTGAAGGGGCGCCGCCTTGCACCTGGGAGTTGGTGCGACATCGTCGCCTCGGAGGTGTGCCTGCCACCGCCTCCTATTCTTCGGCAGGAGAGGAGATACACTCGAAAATGCCGCGAGGGGAGAGAAATGGAGCTCCGCCCCGATGCAGGTAGGGCTCCCCTTTTTTCTTCGAATTACAGCAAGGTAGGGGCCCTGGAGCGAGGCTGCGATGGCGCACGAGGAGATGCGTGTGAGGAGATGCGCCTGGAGTTGGAGCACGCATGCGAAGGAGGGTGCCTCTGCCAGGAGGCTGTCGGATCCGCTTGGAGTAGCGGGCCTCGGGACTTGGGATGCTCCCGGAACATCGTGCGTGGAGATGCGACCTGGAGAAGGGGCCGAGAACTGTTATGTCGTTGTGGAAATCAGCTGGAGGAGATCGAGAGCTCGCGTCGCTTGTGCAAGGATTCCCAGGAACCCAAAGCCTTCGAGATCGGAAGGATAGGGATGGTGGTCGTGCTGCTTTGAAGAATTAGTGTTTCAAAATGAAACCCTAATTTTTTCAGAAATGTCGGCAACAATCTTCACAACAATTTCCATAACATGCAGAAAATAATAGAACGTGCATGGATAACATCAGGGTTCTCGCGACCCTAAACTGATGAACAAATCTTCAACATATCTTTTAAGAACAAATATCGCTTCGATAATCGAATCTTGAGAAACAAAAATAGACATAAAATAATCATCCTCGAGAATCGAACTCGCTTTGATACCATGTTATAAAATAGGAATGCAGAAACATGATTAGAGATTAAGAAATAAAATATGTAGAACACGGGATTTTAACGTGGAACCGTACTCCCTAAGGAGCGGGATGAAACCACGGGAGCACGCCTCAAAGGGCTGATAATCTATTGCTTTTCTCATCGGATACAGGGGGTGAGGGACTTCTTATATAGCCCTCACTTAGAAACCACATCACACAACTAGTAGATGTGGGACTAAAGAATTGGATATGGTAAATGGATCATGGAGGGATCCATTCACCCATCTCCCACATAAGCGATGCATAACCAGATACTCCAACAATGAACCATGCCAGGGTAGCTCTCCCATAGAAAATGATTTCAATTTTATCCAATTTTTAGTTAATCAAATAATATTTAACAGACCTAATTTTAGATTATATGATCGCTTGTTTTGAGTGTAGCACAAACACGCATGTCTACCGAGCAATCCCAATTTCCTTTTGATTCCTAAGTGATAAAACACCGAGGGAGGAGTCAGAAAAGTCAATGTAGATCGATAAAACAATGAATGCTTAAGAAGAAATACTTATAATGATCCATGCAATCTTCATGCAATATGCTAAAAAATTTTGAAATCTAGACCATACGATGCATTGAAAAACCACTCCTAGACAGATAGATCTATTAGCAGGTGAAGAACAATTTAATTTTGACTAGTAGAATGTCTAGTGTGTCTTTTAAGTAAATGTATGATCCTAAGACTACGAGTGTAATAAACAAACCCTAATAGATCTACGTCAAATACCACAATATAACCACGGGCCCTGACCACACAAAATGGGTCAAGACGTGCTCAAAAATGTCTGAATGTCAGCCTACACACGCAAGAACACAAACGGGAAATTGTTGAAAATTAGCAAGAATTAATTACAAATTATTTACAAAAATAAAGAATGAAAATAAAATCCCAAACCAAAATATCTCTAAAATGGAAAATTATGGAGATATCCAATTACCCCTCTATTGCATACTCCAACACTCCCCCTCAAGCTGGAGCCTGGAGCTGAGAAAGCTGCATCTTGCAATAAAAGAAAATACAACTCATCTTTACTCGATACGTCTGAAAGAGACAAGAGGAGAGCCAGTCGAAGTAGCCGTTGCTAGTAGAAAACCTCGTACAAGGTGTTGGACATGCGAGCCCACGGCGAGCCATTATGCAATAAATGTTATTGCAATTCACTCCTTAATCTGGAATAAAGAGTAAATAGTTTGCATAATAGGTCCCTTAGTACAATTAGGGTTATGTACCATGGCCATCTTAATGATCATACAGCTGTTGATTCAATTATTGAATCATAGAGGCTGGTGCTTAGATGAATATCTAATGAGTTAGATTGAGGACTCATCAAGCACCGTCAAATGATTATTAAGAGATGATCTCCAGCCTGAGTAGGAGATGGCAATCCTTTCTCAGTTAGGCTGATATCTGACCGACTTCTTGATGCAGGTCCTCTGCATAGGAATAGAGATTCGGAGGTGTCATATTAGTTAGGTCAAAGAGTTGACTTAACGAGATCGAGATAACCAAAGTCCTATATCATATGCTGTCATGATATAGGCACACATCCTCTGACTGGAGACAGATGTGTTACTATATATCTGAGTATGTACATTTGGCAGACCAATAGGTTGATGACCTAATCAACGTCTATACACCGGCGCGCTGGTGTGCATATAAGGGCATATGAGTAATACGATCTCTCAAATGGATCATACAGGTTCACTACTGAACCGGAAGACATGAGCTCACTCATGAGATATTGGGAAGAATCAAATTCCGTGCGCACGGTCGTCTCGCTTTGGAAGCTTGACTGAATTTGTAGGTTTGATATATACTTTTGGAAAGTATATGATCAAGACCTAGGTATGATATATGCTTTTGGAAAGTATATGATCGATACCGACTCCCAATGATCGAATGAGAAACTTACTGATAAAACCCTGAAGTAGACAGTATAAAGTTGATCTAATACTTCGGGTTTATTCTGAGTCTTCCAGTATGCAGGATGTACAGGTATTGGGAATGCCTGAGGGTGATGTGATCATAAACGGTTGTATAACCATGACGCTTCCATTCCTAGGGAGTGATGAAACGGGTCTGGATTTTAGTGACTCCTCTCAGTAGAGAAGTAATCTAATCTTAGTCCAAATGTTGGACATTAATCTGAATGTGATTCAGATTCAATGAGAAGATTAGATTTGCGGTCTTGATTTAATCAAGCATCTATGGGAGGCCCGAGATCTGGATTTGAGATGTGATCTCAATATCAATGTCACTATACGTGGAACAATACAATCGCCCTGTCCTTATCTCCAAGTATTCGCGGAGAAAGTGCATTGTCCTTGAAAGAGTTCATGGATAATTCTATTGTTGATATATGTATCCGAGCATTGAGAAAATGGATAATTAAATGTGATTTAATTATCATGAATAATGTGAATTTGATTCATATTATAAGGAGAGTTATCTTAGATAATTAAATGTGATTTAATTATCAAAGATGTGAATAATGTGAATGTGATTCATATTATTTGAACACAAGAGAATAAGTTATCCAATATAATTAAATGTGATTTAATTATTATGGATAAGAATAATGTGGATAGTAATATCCAATTATTCATAATATATTATAAATGTGATTTATAATGTATTAGAGAGAGTTAAATATAATTTATATTAGTAGATTAATTATTAATGTGTATTGGATACACATTGTCTAATTAATTGAAAATGTAAATTACATGGTGTTTTGGGTTGTGAATATGATTCACAATATTCCAATGTCAAGATTGCAATATTCCCAAAATTAATTGAGAATTATTTTGGTGAATAAAAATCCCAACAAATAGTTGTTGGAAAATAAGTAGAGAGAAAATCAAGGAGATGTGCAATCTCATGGGAATCCATGAGATTGCCCTCCCTCCAAAGGGGAAGGTTGATCTCCTTTATTCTCTCTCTCCTTATTTGATTGATTTAATTTGGTGTTAATATATATTTGATATATTTCATCAAATTTAAATCACAAGTTGTTGGCTTTTACCAACAACAATCTTGACCATTGGATTGACATAAATCAATCTTATCCATTGATTTTATATGTCACATGGATTGAGATCCATGTATCCCAAAACCCTATAAATAGAGAGGTATACCATGCTCTCTATTTTACACAACACACAATGCTTGAGAAGCATCTCTCTCTCTCTCATTCTCTCTAGAGGTCAGCCCTCTCTCTCCCTCTCATGGCCGTCCACCATGGATGCCATGGAGAGGTTCTCCATCGCCGCGGCATCGTCGTTATGCTGCCCGTTCTTCTGCTCGTGGATCTCTGTCTCCTTCGGTGCGCCTCGCTCGTGAAGAAGACGTCGGATCTCGTGTGTCGAGATCAGGAGATCCGCCGCTTGGATCATCAACATGGATTGCGAGAAGCACGCGGTTCATCCCCGCGCTCGCAAGCGTCTCCTCCGTCGGATCGGACTTGAGACAGGAGGTCTCTTCGTTTAGAGACTCGATCGCAACCACGCTTCAAGAGGTAATCCTATTACTTGTTTGTGGTTTAGACGAAACGATCCGAGAAGTGTTCTTGGATCATGTGGTTTCGTCGTAGAAAATTTTTTAAATTCCGCTGCATCGAGCAACTAGTCCGACTAGTCGCTCCTCGTCGTATCCGATACGACGCTCACGCTTCCGTGATGCGCTTGAGGATCTAACCATATCCTTCAAGTGGTATCAGAGCCTTAGGTCGACGGTTTCGAATATGATTCGCTAACCGAGGACGATTTGGGTTCGTTAAGGTCGCGAAATTTTTTATCGCATTTGATTTCGCAGATCTGTTTGGTGTAATTTTTCGGCCATGCTTAAATTGTTTAAACACGAAAATAGTACTTGGATTTTGTTCCCCATTAAATAAGGAAACCATAGGATCTGAGTTTGCGTAAATCGGATTTCGTATGCTCTAGATATGGTAGTTTTAATGAACATGTATTCACTGTTACGGGAACTGCGAATCTTAACGTAATTAAAGAGTTAATTACTGTTTAGAGACGACTCGAAATGCGTGAAACATCACTTGGTTTCTGTTCTAAATCAAATTAGCAAACTTTAGAAATTGACTTTGCTTAATTTGGATTTAAATTGATTGAGATATGCTAACTTTAGTAAGTAGGGGTCACTGCTGAAATTACTTTCCTAATCAAGACCATGTGATTGTCAATTAATGAAATTAATTGTTAATTTCGAGAAATAATTATGAAAAATATTTGTGAAATATTAGAGAATGATTATTTCCTTAATTGACTTGGCCCCAATCAATTAATTGATTAGATTTGATCTAAATCATAATTGAAATCACAATCATCAAACTCTTGCTTGAGTAGGATTGGGAATTTGTCTAGCAAATTTCCTTATAATCAAAATTGTTTTGATTACTATATGGTATAATTTCGGTTGAAAAACCGATGATCATCTCAAGTACAAATTAATCAATTTGGCATTATCCTTTCCCGAGGTGGATATGGTGTCTAGTTGGGGATCGCTGGGGTAGCGGGTTGCAACGTATGCGGTCCGTCCCACTCCCGCCGGTACTGGCCATGATAGCGGGTAGGGCCGGGATAATGTCCGAGGGATTAAGATGTATTTTTCTAATTATTAAAATACGAATTAATACGTACTTTGAGACTACTACCATATATATTCAAGCATAAAATTAAGTTTGATTGATTGAATTGGATTGATAATTAATTTAATATGATTAAGTTAATTATGTCCAATTAAGAATACTCTAATATGATTAGAGTTAATAATTCCCTTGGAAGAATTAATTATATGAATGTGATTCATAGTAATTAATTAAATTTGAATAAGAGGTGGAGGATCACATAAGTGACATCCATGGTCTCCCGTCAAGGCGAAGGGTTTCCGTCACCAGGGATTGTATATAGGAGACACCTGTACGAAGTGACAGCTCCTATATACAAGCGCATCTGGATCGGACTCTTTGCTTCTCGAAAGAGTAAGGCCGTATGCGTAGTGACCCCAATATCGGATCCTCATATTATTGGGGCGATATTGGATTGCGCATAGCGAGTTCTATTCCTGTTGACGGTTTGTTCAATTGATGACGGGTCAACATCACCTTAGGGGTGGTGGGCCCGGGCATTAAAGACCGAATTGGGAAATGCAAGTTGGACTTGCAAGGCGGAATGTGTTCCCGCTTCTCTTTATTGGAGTTGCAGTTTCTCATATTATTGGGATGTAACAAAGATAAAGAGGAGATCCCAGATCTTGCTGAGATATAATGGTAAGTATATCTCTTACATTGAAAGTGATTAAGGGAATGAACTTTCAGTGTCTTTGACAAGGCAAGACAACTTTGATATAAAAATTCCTAAATCAAAGTAAATTAAATATTTATATATATTTATGCAAATTTCTTATTTCAGATAATCCTTCATTAATCCTACTCAATTCTATACTCAATAATAACCAGTAAAATATCATGGATTGGACCCTTGATCCAGATATTGTACTTGCAGTTGGACACATAATGTATGTGGTTGCAATGTGCAAGTTTCCTCATAATAATGAGAAGTGATAATTAAATAAGACAATAGGACTAAAACCCTAGGGTTTGTATGTCTCTATAAGTCTTGATCTCATTGAATGTACTTTAGAAGTGACATGTCGATGATGATCGTAATTATCAAATAATCCTTATAAAATCAATAAAGATATTTTGGCATACATATGTGCTCTTGACATTTAATCATAAATGACATGGTTCTCTGCATCATGTAGAATGGTAGCTCTATAAGAGATGATGTATTCAAATTGTTTGAGTACCTACCTGAACCTATACTTTAAGAGTTTAGATGGATGTAGATGATGAGTGTCATCATTCTACTGTCTATACTCTAGTCATTCATGAAGCTTCATAATATTCATATTGTATGAATTAGGTGAAGCATGTATAAATGTCGAAATGCTCTTACATTAAATTCTTTTGAATTTAACATAAGAGATCCTTAATCTTGAGTAATGGTTGCTTATAGATAAAGGGAGCGCAGTGGAAGCATGGGTTGGACCCAAGTAAGAAATATAGTCAAAAGGTTGACTGTATTTCTGTAACTTCCATATGACATTCAAAGAGTTGAATAAATGCCAATACTGCAATAAGTTGATGTGTTGATAGTATGACTATCAAATCTATCTAGAATCCTTAGAGAAGGAATCAGATAGTGCATCAGATTAATCGACATATAATCATTGATATTGACTTACTTTTTTGATAAGATAAGGTCTTATAATTGTATCTCAATTTTCTAATGACACTTGCAATTGGTTGCGTATGTATTAGAAATTTGATCTTAAGGTTTATTGGTCATCCATGTTGAAAGTGATGCAAGTGTTGCAACAATTTCCATGAGATCAATAGACTTCATATTTTCAGTGGGAGCCCTTAGTCTTAGAGAATGTCTCTATGACCTAGATATTGGAATACACGCATTGTTTATTTCTAATTGTTGGATATAAACATAAATTCTGTAATAAATCTATCATAAAGAGTTATGATGGAGATATTTCAGATAGTAACCTAAAATCTAGTGGACTCTATTAAATTAGAAAATTAATGAATGGTTCATTAAGTTTTTTTAATACTGAGAATTAAAAAGATCAATAGGAGGATAAAGATCATTTGATAATGATCTGACATCAAATTTTGGACATATATCTGTTGATGAGATCAATGGACTAGTAAGACATGAAACTTTAGATTGTCTAAAGCATCAAATCTCACATACTTGTGAATATTGTATTCAAAGTAAAAATGTCCAATACACCCTTCCTTGGGAAAGGTGTAAGGTGTCAAGGTATTAAGGATCTCATACATATTGATGTATGCAGATCATCTATATCATAGTAAACATTATGGATATGTGATATCTGTTAATGATTATTTGATATGAGATTTCTTTTCTTCACTTAGAAAACTTTGAAATGTTCAAAGATTTCGCAATTTTGGTTTAGAACCAAAGTTTGAAGGAAGATGAAATGAATTTGATCTAACCAAGGTAGCTTGTACCTATTAGATGAATTCAAGAAATACCTTATGGAGATATGAATATCATTCCTATCTCAATCCTCCTAATGAACCTTAACTCAAAGGAGTTGTAGGGAGATACAATTGATCATGTGTGACATGATTTAATCAATGATTAATTCTAGCATAATTATCTCTTAAGTTTCCAAGGTATATATGTAGTAGAGACTACATTATATACTTAATAAGGTTCCATGCATGTAAGCTGGAATCTAGCACTAGAGAGTGCTACTTCATTAGGAAAATAAAGGATGGTATTGGATACCTACTTTATGACCTTGAGATTCTTAAAAGATCTCATCTTTGAGAATATGATTCTTATAGGATGACTCTCTTGAGAATCAAGATGAAAATGAAGTAAAGGAACTCATTTAATCTTGAAAAGATAATGAGGCTCCTGAAATCGGAAATTAAAATAGATAATTAAAGATGAAACATTAATACCACTTCAAATAAGTTTGAGGATGGATTCCATGTGTCAGTTAAATCTGAAAATGATCGGACTTCATGTGATGAAGCTCCTGAGGATCATGACATGGAAAGATGGATGTTAGCAATAAAAGTCTAATGTAGACTTCATATACAAATGTTGTATATGGACCCTCGAGAATCCACCTATATGGGTCAGACCCATTAAGGTGTAAATGGATCTTCAAGAGAAAGAGGGAACCTGATGAGAAGGTATAGACCTTCAAAGCACGGTTCGTAGCCATGAGCTACACACCGAAGAGAAGGCATCGCTTGCGATAAGACTTGCTCTCCAGTGACCTTGCTTTAACCCATCAGAATATTGCTAACTATAGCTACACAACTTGTCTTTGACATCTTCATGATGTGAGTCAATATTGCATTCCTCTATGAATACCTCCCTGAGGATATTCATATGAAGTAGCCCTATGGCTTCATGGTTGAGGAAAGCAATGTGTGCTAGCTGAAGAACTCCATCTTTGGACTCCAATAAGCTTCCTGTAGTTGGAACATAAGATTTGATGAAATTATAAATGTTATGATTTCAGATAGAATCTTGATGAACCATGTGAAGCTTAGTGGGAGTGCCATTGTGTTCATCGTGCTAAATGTAGATATTATTCTAATCATTGGAATGATATAAGGATAATAATAAGTGTTTTAAAATTTGGTTGTTTCATACCTAGAGATACGATCTCAAAGGATACCTCTTAGATCTTAATTCTGAAGTTGTTCAGAATCAAGGAAAAGAGGGTATTGGAACCGTCACATTAGTAGTACACCTTGGGCTTATTCCATTTCCTGGAAAATTCCAAGAAAGGCTTCTTTCCCTTAAGATATGGTACTGACCTATCTAAAGGGATAGCACCTCAAAGAGTTGAGGAAGAGAATGCTAGAACTGCTTGCACTTGTGCATCAGTTATGAGAAGCTGAATGTATGCTAGATGTGTACAAGAACCAGATGACTACCATGCAGTGGGAGTAGTAAACTGTTACTAATCCTACTATGGAGATAAAACACTTGATTGCAGTAATAACAATATCTTCAAAAATGATGAAACTTAGAGATAGTGATCTCAGAGTCTTATCTTCAAAGGTTTAAGACCTTGTAGATAGTGATCTATAAGGGTCTTAACTGTAGATACCTTAGGAGATAGAGATCTCCAGGAATGAAGGTATTCTAAAAGGATTATGGGAATACTGGTTATGATAATTAATAAGATGTAGTGTCAATGACACTATAACCGACAAAATTGAGTATTGGTTGCATAGGATGCAACATTCGCATTGGATGCAAGCACTGTTACTAGGAGATATGCAAGTGCCGTAAAAGGACTTGACGTAGTCTCTTGGGAACAGAGTGACTGATCAGCTTACCTAGCTATTTTCTAAATAGCCTATGATTGTCACATGAGTGTGGGTTTAAATGATTAGCCCATTAATGGCTCTTTGGGCTAGTGGGAGATTGTTGGACATGCGAGCCCACGGCGAGCCATTATGCAATAAATGTTATTGCAATTCACTCCTTAATCTGGAATAAAGAGTAAATAGTTTGCATAATAGGTCCCTTAGTACAATTAGGGTTATGTACCATGGCCATCTTAATGATCATACAGCTGTTGATTCAATTATTGAATCATAGAGGCTGGTGCTTAGATGAATATCTAATGAGTTAGATTGAGGACTCATCAAGCACCGTCAAATGATTATTAAGAGATGATCTCCAGCCTGAGTAGGAGATGGCAATCCTTTCTCAGTTAGGCTGATATCTGACCGACTTCTTGATGCAGGTCCTCTGCATAGGAATAGAGATTCGGAGGTGTCATATTAGTTAGGTCAAAGAGTTGACTTAACGAGATCGAGATAACCAAAGTCCTATATCATATGCTGTCATGATATAGGCACACATCCTCTGACCGGAGACAGATGTGTTACTATATATCTGAGTATGTACATTTGGCAGACCAATAGGTTGATGACCTAATCAACGTCTATACACCGGCGCGCTGGTGTGCATATAAGGGCATATGAGTAATACGATCTCTCAAAGGGATCATACAGGTTCACTACTGAACCGGAAGACATGAGCTCACTCATGAGATATTGGGAAGAATCAAATTCCGTGCGCACGGTCGTCTCGCTTTGGAAGCTTGACTGAATTTGTAGGTTTGATATATACTTTTGGAAAGTATATGATCAAGACCTAGGTATGATATATGCTTTTGGAAAGTATATGATCGATACCGACTCCCAATGATCGAATGAGAAACTTACTGATAAAACCCTGAAGTAGACAGTATAAAGTTGATCTAATACTTCGGGTTTATTCTGAGTCTTCCAGTATGCAGGATGTACAGGTATTGGGAATGCCTGAGGGTGATGTGATCATAAACGGATGTATAACCATGACGCTTCCATTCCTAGGGAGTGATGAAACGGGTCTGGATTTTAGTGACTCCTCTCAGTAGAGAAGTAATCTAATCTTAGTCCAAATGTTGGACATTAATCTGAATGTGATTCAGATTCAATGAGAAGATTAGATTTGCGGTCTTGATTTAATCAAGCATCTATGGGAGGCCCGAGATCTGGATTTGAGATGTGATCTCAATATCAATGTCACTATACGTGGAACAATACAATCGCCCTGTCCTTATCTCCAAGTATTCGCGGAGAAAGTGCATTGTCCTTGAAAGAGTTCATGGATAATTCTATTGTTGATATATGTATCCAAGCATTGAGAAAATGGATAATTAAATGTGATTTAATTATCATGAATAATGTGAATTTGATTCATATTATAAGGAGAGTTATCTTAGATAATTAAATGTGATTTAATTATCAAAGATGTGAATAATGTGAATGTGATTCATATTATTTGAACACAAGAGAATAAGTTATCCAATATACTTAAATGTGATTTAATTATTATGGATAAGAATAATGTGGATAGTAATATCCAATTATTCATAATATATTATAAATGTGATTTATAATGTATTAGAGAGAGTTAAATATAATTTATATTAGTAGATTAATTATTAATGTGTATTGGATACACATTGTCTAATTAATTGAAAATGTAAATTACATGGTGTTTTGGGTTGTGAATATGATTCACAATATTCCAATGTCAAGATTGCAATATTCCCAAAATTAATTGAGAATTATTTTGGTGAATAAAAATCCCAACAAATAGTTGTTGGAAAATAAGTAGAGAGAAAATCAAGGAGATGTGCAATCTCATGGGAATCCATGAGATTGCCCTCCCTCCAAAGGGGAAGGTTGATCTCCTTTATTCTCTCTCTCCTTATTTGATTGATTTAATTTGGTGTTAATATATATTTGATATATTTCATCAAATTTAAATCACAAGTTGTTGGCTTTTACCAACAACAATCTTGACCATTGGATTGACATAAATCAATCTCATCCATTGATTTTATATGTCACATGGATTGAGATCCATGTATCCCAAAACCCTATAAATAGAGAGGTATACCATGCTCTCTATTTTACACAACACACAATGCTTGAGAAGCATCTCTCTCTCTCTCTTTCTCTCTAGAGGTCAGCCCTCTCTCTCCCTCTCATGGCCGTCCACCATGGATGCCATGGAGAGGTTCTCCATCGCCGCGGCATCGTCGTTATGCTGCCCGTTCTTCTGCTCGTGGATCTCTGTCTCCTTCGGTGCGCCTCGCTCATGAAGAAGACGTCGGATCTCGTGTGTCGAGATCAGGAGATCCGCCGCTTGGATCATCAACATGGATTGCGAGAAGCACGCGGTTCATCCCCGCGCTCGCAAGCGTCTCCTCCGTCGGATCGGACTTGAGACAGGAGGTCTCTTCGTTTAGAGACTCGATCGCAACCACGCTTCAAGAGGTAATCCTATTACTTGTTTGTGGTTTAGACGAAACGATCCGAGAAGTGTTCTTGGATCATGTGGTTTCGTCGTAGAAAATTTTTTAAATTCCGCTGCATCGAGCAACTAGTCCGACTAGTCGCTCCTCGTCGTATCCAATACGACGCTCACGCTTCCGTGATGCGCTTGAGGATCTAACCATATCCTTCACAAGGACGGGTCTCCGACGATCAGGTCGTGCATGTAGTAGAGTCACTGTAGCAACCAGGTCATGCATGGAGTAGAGTTGCGGTAAGAGAAGTCAAGCACGGAGTAGAATTTGCACATTAGAATGCGTGGAAGTATTCAATGCTCGATGAAGACGATTGATAGCAGTATTGGTCTGGAGTGTTGGTCTGCCATGTTGTGGATGGGCAGTAGATGTTTGAGATGATCCCACGGAGAGAAGTACATTCTGATATCGATGATAGATGTTCGATGCAACGATCATTCTTCTGATGTCAGGGATAGACATCCGATGATCAGAAATAGACACCCATTATAGAGCGATCGGGGATAGGCACTCGACGCTTTTTTTGAAGATCCACGAGTAGAAGATAATGGACTGATAATAATCTTGCAGATATATCTCAGAAGAAAGAATGTGCCCTCTCTCACTCCATCTTTCTCCCATGCTTGATAGAATAAAGAATATGGATATCAAGTTGCGAGAAATAATGAAGAAAATACTCCTTTTTATGCCTTTTTTGCATAGATCCTCATTTTTCATAGTCGTTTCCCTCTTTTTCCAATTATTCCCTTTTTTATCCTCTTTTTTGAATGTCCCTCTATTACATACTCCTTTATTAGAATGTTTTGAATATTTTAAATATGAATCCCTTTATTACATACTCCAACACACTTAAACATCGATTCGTCCATGAACATATCTTTGTTTCCTAAAGCATAGCACATATGCATTCTAGTAGAGAAGGTCAATGACAACCTTCCTTTTTCCGAGCTTTCCCTAGCCTTACACGTTCCATGTTAATAACTTCATTAAGAAACATACATCACATCAATCAGAAGCACCACCCCTAGGCAATTAACAAGAGTTTTTTGAAAGATAGCATCCATTCATTCCTCATGTTGCAACCTTCGAGGCTAGCCCTACTCATAGATCACAATCCATATCTCTTGAAGGCTTTCTAAACCATTGGGACAGTGAAGTATCCATTAATATTGGAGATAATCCAACCTTGTGCTAATCACCTACCCCGTGTTCCATTGATTGTCCATGCTTCCCAGATCCACACCTTATAGGAAAAAAGTCCACCTTGCAATGCCATTTGTTTAAGAATAAGTTAATATATGTTCAGTAAGTCTCCTTGGAAATTGGTAGAGGTATTCGGACGATTCCCCATCTGATCCAATGTCTACTTCCTATCGACCAACTTACAGTAGCTATTTGGTCTAAAAACCCGCCCCTTTGAGAAGCAATCTCTCCTTCGATCCTTGATACTTGACCCACCAACCCCATGTTGAAATCTTTCACATCACTCCTATGAATCTGAGACACAAGTTGCTTGCACGGGGCTTTCAAACAAAAAACAAGTTGCTTGCACGGTTGTCAAACTGCCTAAGGTCAGGGATACTCTCCCTGCCATCCTATCCAAGCCCGAGGATACCTTTAAGGATAGACAGTTTCAATCAGAACTTTGGAGATATGGCTCCTCTATAACCATCAGAGTCTTCTTTTCAATCGCCTCATGTGACGGTAGGTGTGGGAACTCCTTTGAAAATGCCCCGTGACCTCTCATATCTCTAGCACCTTAAGGATATTACTTTCGTTACAATCAGAATGGAGAGAACTTGACTTGGTTCAAATGGTCATAATGAAGCCATCAAATCTGCATCTGTTTTCCTATACATGAATCGCTCTTAGTTGATGGATTCGTATACAGAGGACTTGTCACCCCAGAGCCTAAGTCCGGACCTCGGCAAGCCAGGCCAGACTTAACAAATGAAAAAGATCATGGGCCAAGACATCCCCCCCAGAAAAGATTACCTCCCACCAAGGCATCCGTGAACGAGAGCCTTCCGGGAGGCACCATGAAAAATGAGGCAATCAAATCTTCAAAATGTTCTCGCATGATTGCTCGTGCATCCCGTCTCGATTATTCAATTGCATCAGTTGCGACTTTGCAACACCAAGCATTGTCATCTTTCGTCGCTCAAACGAGCTTCTTGAGCACCCCTCAACTTCCCGGAACACCAAGTGTCATCGTCTTTCATTCGAACAAGTCAACGTAGAACGACAATGCAATATGCTAGGTAATATGCACTATTATGCAGGAATATATGAGCTTGTAAGGTTTTGCAATTTTCAATTTTAAGTAAATAATATTTTATCATTGTTATTCCATTTTTACATACAGTATAATTCTGCAAAATTCAACAATGTAGAAAGAGAAAGATAAATTGTTTATTCATGAGGCCCAAGGGCTCTCTTATATAGAAATGAGAAACCCTGATGGGAAAATTATATACTAGAAATATAAGAAAAGAAAAATACATAAAACATGGAAAGATAAATATATCTCTCAACACTCCCCCTCAAGATGGAGCATAGATGTCAATCATGGTCAGCTTGGAATAACATCTCTAAAATGACCATCTAGCTAGAGCCTTGGTAAAAACATCCACTGTATGTTCCACTGAGCTGATGTGGAAAGTAGAGATAAAACCCTTCTGCATCATGTCACGTGTACAGTGACAATCTACCTCAATACGCTTAGTCCTATCATGGAAGGCAGGGCTGTTGGCAATCAAAAGAAAAGCTCGGTTGTCGCATTGTAGATGCATGGAAGAGGCACTTCAATAGCCAGGTCAGTCCGAATGGATTTGACCCACATCATCTCAGTGCTCCACGTGTCATGCCTCTGTACTCTGACTCAAAACTAATTCTGCCAACCACGGTCTGCTTCTTGTTCTTCCATGACACCAAAGAGCTCCCTATGAACAATTTAAAGCCCGAAGCAGATTTCATAGCCTTGGGTCATCATGTAAAGTTTGCATCCCACTATTAAAGAGAAATCTAGTAACAGAAGACCCTACCCAAATGTGTTTGTCTCAATTGTTTCATAAACAGGCTAACTTTGCTCACAACAAAGGAGATATATGGCATGTTAATGATCACATAGAGGAGCTTCCCAACGAGATACGTGTATCTCTCTTGTCCACCTCCGTTGTATCATCATCATATAGCTTCATGTTGGGTTCTACAGGAGTAGTGATATGTATGCAATCTGTAGTGTTTGTCTCTGAGAGGAGACCGGTAACATACATCTTCCGGGTCATCACAAGACCCCATTGGTTCCTGGTGAACTCAAGCCTTAGGAAGTATCATAAATCGCCAAGGTCCTTAGTGACAAATCGATGTCCAAGGAGCTCCATAGTCGCACTAATACTATGCGCATCATCTCATATAACAATGATGTCATTAACATAGACTAGTGAAACAATAATATCTTTCTGAGTCCCCTGAACTAACAGTGAATGACCTGCAGTCGATCTCGTGAAGCCATGTTGCTATATCAAGTCTGAGAGCTTCTGGAATCATACTGTGGAACTCTTCTTAAGGTTTTCGATAGCCTTACGAATTCTGCAATGCAATCCTCCTGACAACCCCCCCCTACATGTAGACTTGTTCCTGCACATCATCATATAGAAATGCATTATTCACATCTAGATGGGATGTGGACCAATATCACACTACTGCAATAGAGAGAAGCATCTGAAGGGTAGAATGGTGTGCCACATGAGATAACATATACGGATAGTCTATCCCATAAGTATAGGTGAACCCATGAGCCACAAGCATCGCCTTGTAGTGATCAACATTATCATCTGCACAGTACTTCACTGTAAACACCCATTTGTAGCCAACTAAAGTGGTCATTGTAGAAGTAGTGACCAAGCTACATGTGTCACTTGACTGTGGCATGGTTATTTCCTCCTCCATAAGAAGACACCACTAATTGTCTCGTATAGCATCCTGATAATGTCTGTGGGACATCCCCTGCTGATAAACCAACGACAATCCGCTTAAAATTCATTGAAAGAGGCCCCAAAGACACATGAGCAATGAGAGGATGTGTGATACAATTACACCTCCGCTTTCAAAAAGCAATGGGCACATCAAGGTCCTGTGTATCGTCTGTCGCATGTAAAGTAGCATGTTATATAGACAAATCACTGCTGCCATCAGTAGAAACAAAGTGCTCAGAACATATGTGGGGAGTGTTGGAAGATGGGGAAGGCCCATGAGCAAGGCATACAGAAGATCACTTACGAATGTAAAAGTGGGGTAAAAACTGAGCCAAAATACTAGTAGGTGGGGGGAGGGGCAATTAAAGTAGAAGGTGGGGGTGGTGGAGATAGTGGTGGTATAAGAGGAACCACAGTTGGAAGTGGTGGTGACGTAAGAGGTAGAGGCATGTAGACCTCCTCTCCAGAGTCAACATGTCACAAGTAGGAGAAAAATACATGATCAACAAAAAGAAGGTCACACCAACACTGACACGATACTTCTGTCAAATAGGATCAAAGCACGCGTACAAAGTTCAGGAAAGTAGTATGCATATGCATTCGGACAGGTTACTGAACAGCGATTAAGCGGTATGCGGGGGTATATGTGGTTCTACGCGGTTTCCTATTTTTATTTAAAAATAAATAAATATATAAAAAAGTTACTACAACGAAACTGAATTTATGAATAAATGTGTCAACATAATATCTAAGAAAAATGACTTTCATCTAGAGCTCAAAATAGTACAACTAAATATTAAAATCAACAAAGATAGTATTGCATGATCTAATTTAATATATAGAATCGAAATAATACAACTAAAATTCAAAATCAAAGAAAAATAAAATAAAAATAAACAGTTTAGACCTCAGTACAAACAATTTAAACCTCGGTATTAAAAAGATTGAAATTCAAAATTAACTGAAAGTACAAAACAAAAGTAAACAAAACAGCGAGCTATACAATACAAGTTGAAATTCAGACTTATTCAGATCAAACTTAACTGTCAAGAAACTAAAATTGAAAGCCATTGAAATTGAGACCTCGGTAATAAATAAAAATAAAAAGGCCTCGATAATAAAAACATCATCATAGATATTTTCCCAAACAAGAGTAAGGAATCAAACTTCTTCTAAGTCTCATCATATCCAGATCTTAAGATCCGGATTTGATTACCCAACTGGACCTTAAGCAGGCGCAAATAGCGTGTATGCGATCGCAAAACATGCATATGCACAAATGATGCATAAAGGGGGGTCTCTTGTAATCAGTGCACTTAGGAGGTCGATTAGGTGTATGAGGTCGCGCAGGCCGCTTTCATGAACACTAACTCGTACCGCTTTTGGGTTCGAGAGTAGCCCACAAAGACACGCTTGATAGTTCTGCGGGAGTGCTTGTCGCGACCAGGAGTCAAATGACGAACGAATGCCACTGAGCCGAAGATATGAAGTGTACGAGAGAAAAGATTCTCAGGAAACGCAATCGAGAAGTTTTCTTCTCTCCTAACACAGAGAAAGCATATGATTCACCAGGAAACAAGAAGTGGGGACCAAATTACCCTGAAAAGAAGAGGGAACATTGCTCTTAATCAGAGGGGTCATGGTCACATCAAGTAATGATGGTGTTTGTGTTCATCAACACCGTTCTGCTGGAAAGTGTACGCACAAGAAGTATGGTCGATAATGCCAAGGGACCTGAAGAAGTGAGAAAGTTGTAAAGTGCAAAACTCCAAGGCATTCTCATAGTGAACATACTTGGCATTAGCAGAAAAATGTTCTTTATTTCATGAATAAAATATTGAGTAAGAAACACAGCCTCAGACTTATTTTTCAAAAGAAAAGCCCATGACAGTCTAGAATAATCATCAACTACATGATAGAAGATGCCCCCCTGATGGTCAAAAACACGACTGGGATCCCAAATACCAAAATGAACCAACTCAAATAAACTATTGTTAGTTAACTCTGCGCATCAAGAAAGTAGATCGGTGAAGCATACTATGCTAACAAGCCTTGCATTGAAAGGTGGACCAAGGATATATACGTGCCCGTGTGGGAGGATATGACACAGCTTCTGTAGAAGAAGGTGGCCAAATCAAAGTCACGGCAGCAGGAGTCATGATCTCCCGAAGACAGGAGACAATATCATCCAACTTCTGATCAATACTAGGCGCAGAAGTGGCAGTAGGCTCAACCTGCTCGATCACAAGAGCAAACGCGCATAGCCACGCTTCAGGTAACAGGTCTCTTCTGGATGACCAGGCTACTGATGGTAAGTACATGGTCCATGCCGACATCCACCTTCCCTACCAAGGGGACCACACCCTTTGAACTGTGATGTACCACCTCCGTCGTGAGATGCGGCCAACACTGAGGACGTCTGAGTGGTAGTTGTTAGAGTATTTGGTTGTGCACCTATTGAGTTGTAGATGGATAAAGAGATACCTCAAGGATCCATTTAACCCATTACGGTGTTTTATTCCCACATCTACCGGTGGTGGGACTTGAAGGCTCTGAGGAGGCTATATAAGGAGTCCCAGACCTCCTGTATCCATTGAGAAAGTCAATAGACAAACCTGACCCTTTAAGGCCTTCTCCCATGGTTTCAACCTGCTCCTTAGGGAGTAGGGTTCCACGTTAAATCTTGTTTTTCCATGTTTAAATCTATCTTATGCTCTGTTTATCATTACCGTTTCCGCTTCCTATTTTATAACATGGTTCGTCGACATTATGCTAGCAATGATAGGGCTTCGTTTCTGAAACCCTAGATAAGATGTCCAGAAACCCCTGATCTCAAGATCTTCCCCTTGCGAACCCGCGCAAAGATCTTAACCAGGCATTCATCTTCTTTCCATCGACAAAGGAGATGCAAGGGTCTCGCATCTCACGGCAGCAGCGCCGCACATCAACAGGAGAGGTCATCAACGCTCCTCACTGGAGCCCCTATGCCGCCAAATCAAGAGGACCCCCCTCCAGATTGCCCCTCCAACAGCACCTCCCAATTGTGACGATGGCGCGCAAAGCAACCCCTGGCGGCGCTCTCTAGGCGCTGCAACCCCTCCTGCGCAGCCCCGGAAGGTGGCAGTGCCCCGCAATCCCTCCAACCCTCACGCAGGCGGCGCAGAATGCCGCAGCACTCCTTCCTCGCGCACGATCTTCAGTCCTGTGTAAGCTTCCACGTCAATGAGATCTCCACAGGACTCCCAAAGTTGCCGCCACCCCAGCCCCAAGTACTCACGCAGTCGGCACGAGTGGTGAGCGTCCTTTCTGTGCGGCGGCACTGATGAATCCACGATTCATCATCTTAATATCTTGATCTTAGCAAAATCCCGAGTAAAATCCCAAATAAATGACCATAAAACCATTAAATTAACAAAATGACTCTTGTAAATAAAACACACTAATTATTAGATTGTACAAAATGAATTACACATAAAAAAAGCCGTAAAAATAAAGGAGTTTTATACATGTATATAGTCCAAAACTTCATGTATTTTTAATAATTTCATTTCAACTCCTTTTTGGCTAATTGATTCTCCAACTTGTTCATAACCATGTATATAAAAATACAAAAATACAAAACAAATTTTAGCTCAAATAAATGCTCCTAGATCCCAAAGAGAAAAAGCCGTAAAGTCCAACTTCCAAGCCAAATTCCCGCTCCGTGTGAACTCCAAATTCATCAAACTCACTTTTAAAGTTCAAGTTAGAAAGTTATCTATCCAACGGAAGCGGTTCCATTAAAATCGGAGCTCATTTGCAAAAGTTGAGTTTTGGGACCTAGATGTACATTGTATATCATGTATACATTCATTCTTTCTTCCAATTTTTATTGCATCTTTCTTAATTACTTAAAAATCCAAAAATATCATTAATGTGTTGTATTTTAATTATATTATTTTACTGTATTTTTTCCGTTGTAAAATATCTCTTATTAAAAGACAAAAAAATTACATATTAGAAAAGCAAAAAAATGTACATGTTGTATGTATTCCCTTGTAAATTCTCCACTATTTATTTTCTTCTCTTTTATTCTATTATAATTAAAGTAGCCTACTTTATTTCATTTATTTATTTATTTTACATTCTCTACAATAACCACACCGCGGGAGCTCTGATTCCTCCAGACGTGTACGTGCCCTGCGCGAAGCCTTGGAGCCCTACGCGAAGCCTCTGCAGCGCAGCATCTCCCTGCATAGAAGCTTCGCGACTCCTCTGCGCGTCATGGCGTTTTCGCAGTTGATGCGAGCTCTCCAGGTCGACGGTGGCAGAAGCAAGAAGCCCCGATGGGGGTGGCACCCTTTTGTGAAAGGTTCCCCTTGGGAACCCTAAAGAAGTGGGCACGGTCCCTTTTAAAAAAACACTAAGGGTTGGTTTCATTAAAAAAAGAGGGGTGTTATTATTGTAAGCCCAAGGCGGTTGTATGAAAAAAAAGGATGGGAAGTTTGTTGGCCAATTGGGCTACATTGTTAAAAAAATGAGAGAGAGAGAGAGAAAGGCACGTACAAATACAAAAGACGTATGCATTAAAAAAGAAGAAGACGAGGAGGAGGCACGTACAATTAGAAAATTAAAAGCCGTACACAATTTTAAAAAAAATTGTTTTGAAAAAAAGGGGGCACGTACATAAAAAACATAAAAGTTTTCAAAAACAAAAAAATGGAAAATGAATAGCCATTAAAAATAGGTTGAAGGCTTTAAAAAAAAGGGAATGTAAGAGCCGTGTAAAAAAATCTGAAACCGGGCAAATGTTATTCATGATTTGAAAAGCCGAAAATGTGATGGCTTAGTTTGTTTTGTATCCCCATCTTTATTGTCTTCTCCCAACTTGGTCGATAATTGTCATTCCGACCAGTATGGGAGAAAGGGGGGGTATTACGTAAAGTTACAGGTCCGAGTCAGATCCAGATTTCTCAGACTCCATATTACAGACCAAGCCAGTTTCCAGACGCTATAGCGGATGTTTAGACTCGACGATTGATTCCGAGTGTTCAGTTTCAGACTCGCACATGTACGAGGTCTTCATTCAAATGTGCAGATGTTCGCCATCTTTTGTAGTGGTCCCCATCATTATTGTTGTTGTCAGCCAGAATTTTCATGTGAGCCACAGGGACTCCAGAGCAGAGGACCATTCCCTATGCCATGTAGGCAAGGTTTTCATGTGGTATCATAGGGACTCCAGAGTAGAGTACCATTCTCTGAGCCAGATGGGAGAGACCCAGTTCTCCGACGAGTAGATTCCAGGCGCAGTTTCAGACTCGATGGTCAGATTCCGAGTCCTTAGTTTGACTCGCACTCCAGCCCGTTTGCCCTCCTTACCTGCACGGCATGAGAAGCAACGTCCTCGACAGCAGCTAACAGTTGTGCGTGTTAAGTAGATATTGTCCGTAGAGTCCTGTAGAGTGAGTTGAGTTTCTTTCTGTTTGTCCAAGCTGAACATTGCATGCTCCAACTTGAGGGGGAGTGTTAGAGTATTTGGTTGTGCGCCTATTGAGTCGTAGATGGGTAAATAGATACCTCCAGGATCCATTTACCCCATCATAGTGTTTTAGCCCCACATCTACCAGTGGTGGGATTGGAGGCTCTGAGGATGCTATATAAGGAGCCCCAGACCTCCTGTATCCATTGAGAAAGTTAATAGACAAACCTGTCCCTTTGAGGCCTTCACCCGTGGTTTCATCCCGCTCCTTAAGGAGTAGGGTTCCATGTTAAATCTTGTTCTTCCATGTTTAAATATTTCTATCTTATGCTTTGTTTATCATTATCGCTTCCGCTTCTTATTTTATAACAGTATCAATAGATGGGACCATGATCCTGCTAAGACAGCTATAAGCCCCCTCCACCGGAGGTATGGATGCAACCGTGAGTAGTTGGGTGTGTACCGCATCATGCTCAGGATCAAGAATCACCAGAAAAACTCTAACCATCATAGCCTTCATGTAAGCCATTTGGTGTTATGTAGGCGTGGTCAATGGTACGAAGTTGTGTTGTTTCTCGAGCATGCCTCGAAGCGAATAGTAGGAGTGCAGAGGACAACCACTCTGCCTGACCGTGAAAATGTCCTATGTAACGACGGAATCTTGGTCTCATTCATTGCATGTTCACAGGCAGTGGCAAGGATATCCCATATTGCTTTGACAGTAGGTTGATGCAAAATATCGTTGGATATCTATGTGGTAAGAGTCCCAGAGAGCCATGCATGTTCATACATGTGATCATGCTTCCATGAGGCATTCACCTCAGTCTCGCCCATCGGCTCTGGGTGCTCCTAGTTTTTGCATTGCATCAGGTCATAAACCGCATGGACCATAACTTGTAATTGGTCCCATTCATCTACATGATGGGCACCGCTCTTGAAGGCACTAGACGAGGAGAAGTCACTTTTGATTTCTAACATGATGAAAAAAAAGGCCAGAACAAAAACTCGACCGGGGTTGTAGACGGATCTGAAGGAGTCTACACAATCACATGGGGAAGCATTTGTGTGTACCAAAGCTTTAAAAACGTGAGGCAAATCGAGGCAGTTTTTTCGCTATTGAGGCGAGGCATAAGCCTCGAGGCGGTCGAGGCGTAAGCCTCCGTTTATAAAGAAAATACATGTCAAAACTATAATTAAACATAATTATATTATCGTAAAATCGTAAACTTCAAATATTTCACATAATATATTATCATAAATCCTAAATTTGAATATTTCAAATTTAATAGATGTACAAAACATATCGTATTCATCGTATATGCTAGTTTTAATTTGTGATTATGTAGTATTAATATTGTAAATATGTGAATTCCTTGACATGTTAAATTTGCATCAGGGGTCGAAGATTCTGGAGAGTATTGAGAGGTCGAGGGCTACCAGTACCATCCATGAGGGTTTTTCTGAGGGTTTCGTGCGACACGGAGCAAGGGGTTCTCGAAGAGGAGGTGGAAGACTTTCCACCAGCCTGAGGCATTGTTTCAAGTGCGATCGTATGGGCAAACTAGCGATGGTTTGTCCAACGAGGAGCATTGTCTGCTATCGGTGTGGGGTAAAGGGACACGTTCGGAACGGTTGCCCCTTTGGCAAGAAGGATACGGTCGTCGAAGGTGTGTCGGTGAAGCAGGAGATGGGGACCTTGGGCGGTAAAGACCCGGTGGACAAGGTGCTGATTGTGGAAGGATCAAAGGAGGACCTAGAAGTTGTGATTGATGTCTTGACAGAATGAAGCGATGTCGGGTGTAGGGAGGATGTCGTATGGCTCTCAGATACAACGCTTTGTGTCTGAGGAATCGAGACAGAGGAGATTGCGGGCTTCCTTGCTAATGGTGGTGGCTTGTTTCCATCGAAGGTGTGTTAGAGAAGGTAGCGATTTTGGGAGGGGGAAGGGTGGCGACATCGGATTGGCTGATCGAGGTGGGGGCCTCTCGATTCGTTGCAAGAGCCTTCGGGCAGTTCGGGATGCCCTTATGCCGGTTGAAGCGGAGGAGATCATCTTTCTGGACTAAAGTTGGGGGAAGCTCGTGAGGTGATTGTGAGGATGCGAGGGCAACGAAGGAGTGTGCCGATGGAGATCTAATTCTGGGTGGCCAGAACATGCTTCGTGCTTTCCCTTAAGTCAGTCAAGGATAGTTGGGAGGCCTTGGAGGCGAACTCGGGGCATCTTGGGAAGTCGTCAGAGGGGCACCAGCCGGGAGAGAAGAAATCGTCATCAATGATCTTAGATCCAAGGCAGACGGCTCCTACGAGGGCGGTGGATGGGCTTGTAGATGGATGCCTTCTGGAGAAGTTGGTGGTGGAATCTCCGAAGGTGCCAAGGGGAGATGCGAAACGACTGGAGCAATCGTTTCAAGAATCCAATCTGATTTTTTGTGGGGATTTGTGGACGTGATTTCTGATGTTGAGCGGTGACTTGCACAATTTGGGGCTCTCCTCTTCAGGTATTTTAGGGGAACTGCCTATTTTCTCGGGGTACCGCTCTGGGACACTAGCCTGTACGGGTTGTGTCCTCATGGGGTTCTGAATCGATGTCTGGAGTTGGACGAGTCTTCTGTCCTGGATCCGAATGGTTCTTCTCAGAGGGTTATGGGCACATTGGGGGCCTTTCTATCTTTGGAACAACCGCTACTGTAGATCCCTGAACCGAATCTGCTGCTATCGAATTATGGGAGAAGCCAAGTTTTTCTCCCAAAGGATGGGGAGTCTTCAGGGGCTTCGAAAGCTACCCCTTCGGTGAGGTTGTTGGGGGTGGCGATGTGGCTTCAAAGAAAAATCTCGTACTGCGAGAAGGAGCTGATGGGTCTTTGTCCTTTACGAGGGCAGTTGCGGTGGCATGAAGTTCAAAGACAGGAAAGCACATCCTAACTGTCGAGAGAGCGTAGAGAAAGGAGATTGGCTTCGGGGGGGAGCAGCCGATGAGGACGGAGTGACGCGGTTCTCTCCTTCAAACATAAGAGAAGAAGGCCGAAGGTGCAAAGCTGGTTGGAGCATGAGCTGGAGGATCAAACGGTGGGGGTCCTCGGCTTTGTGTTTGGGGGGGGGGTGCTCCCTGCCAGTGAAACTTAATCCGAGTGAGACTATGATTAATGTCATGTGTTGGAATAAAATCATTCATATGATAAAATAGATCCCAGGGCTCTCTTATATAGGAGAAGAGCCATGGGTTAATTACATAAGTGATACCCAAAGAAAGCATAAAATATAAATATAATACGGTGAGATATAAACATCTCAACACTCCCCCTCAAGCTGCAGCATAAATATCAATCATGCTCAGCTTGGAACAACATTTCTGAAATGGACCTCTGGCCAGTGCCTTCATGAAGATATTTGTCGTCTGATCTCCTGCGGAAACATGAGAGGTGGATATAAGGCCTTTATGGATCATGTCTCCAGTGTATGCTTTGTCCGCTCGATATGCTTTGTCCGCTCATGAAAAGCAAGGTTATTGGAAATAAATAAAGCTGCTTGATTATCACATAAAAGCTTCATAGGAAGAGAAACCTCAACAGTAAGGTCAGTTAATACTGATCTGACCCACATCATTTCTGTATATCCTTGTGCCATAGCCCTGTATTCAGACTCAGCACTAGATCTGGCCACCACAGTCTGCTTCTTGCTTTTCCATGAAACAAGTGAGCCACCTACAAAGATAGCAAAATCAGAAGTCGACTTTTGTCCCTGGGACAACCAGCATAATCTGCATCTGCACATCCTGTCACCTCAAGTAATGCATCCCTACTGAACATAAGGCTAGAACCAGGTGAAGTCTTCAAATACCTCAAGATCATGTGGATGGCATCCATATGCACCTTCCTGGGTTGCTCCATGAACTGGCTGACTTTGCTAACTACAAAAGCAATATCCGACCTGGTAATGGTGGCGTATAGGAGCTTCCCAACAAGCTCTTTATATCTCCTCCTGTCAATTTCTTCGGTGTCCTCAACATACAATCTCATGCTTGCATCCATAGGAGTAGAAGCAGGTTTGCACCCTGTCGTACTTGTCTCAGATAGAAGGTCCATAACAAATTTCCTTTGATTCATCACGAGTCCACGTTGATTCCTGGCGAACTCTAATCCAAGAAAGTAGCGAAGATTGCCAAGGTCCTTAGTCACAAACTGCAGACCAATGAACTCCTTGACAGTAAGAATACCATGCTCATCATCTCATGTAATGACAATATCATCCACATAAACAAGAATAGCCACGGTACCTCTAGGTGTCCTCTGTACAAACAATGAGTGGTCCGCAGTAGATTGCACAAACCCCTTTTACTCTATCAACTCCGATAGCTTTTGATAGCAAGCTCTCGGACTCTGCTTCAGGCCATAAATCGCCTTGTGAAGTCGGCACACCTTCTGAGACTCCCCCTCAGTAGCAAATCCTGATGGTTGTTGCATATATACTTCCTCCTGGAGATCCCCACAGAGAAATGCATTCTTGACATCAAGTTGATACAGAGGCCAGTCCCTGGAAACGGTAACAGATAGCTGAATGCGTAGTGTCGAATGTCTTGCTAATAGAGAGAAGGTGTCCTGATAATCCACCCCATAGGTTTGGGTGAACCCCCGAGCCACAAGCCTTGCTTTGAATCGGTCGACACTGCCATCGGCCCTTTGCTTGACCGTGAATATCCATTTGCAGCTCACAATAGATGCTCCTGGTGGTGGTGATACAATGCTCCATGTGCCACGTGATCGCAGAGCCGCCATCTCTTCTTCCATAGCAAGGCGCCACCTAATGTCCTGGAGCGCCTCCTGATACGTCCGCGGGATAGTAACAGCAGATAGTCCCACTATAAACTTCTTGTAGTCCTCTGACAGGTGATCCAAGGAAACATGTGTAGCCATTGGGTAAGTGGCACATTGGCGGCGAGGCTTCCTTAGAGAAATCGGTATCTCCAGGTCATCAGCCTCACAGTCCTTTGGAATTAACTCTTCCTGTTCATTATGAAAATCTCCAGTGCCATCAGTAGAATAATATGTTCCAGGCATACCTGAGGCATGGTAGATGATTGTTGTAGGCGCATGAGCAGAGGGCGAGTAGAAGACCTACGAGTATAAATATGAGGTAAGAATGTAGATTCTTTGGGAGGAGGTGGCATGGCGGAGGTGGAGGTGGAGGTGTTGAAGACCGAGGTACATCACAAGAAGCAGATAGAGGTGGAGGAACACAACATCCTCTCTGGATCCAGTATTAGACAACATGTCACCTGTACGAGAGAAATACATAATAGATTCGAAAAATGTAACATCAGCGCTCATTTCTCCCAACAGGATCAAAACATCTTATACCCTTTTTGGGTACGAGAATAACCAACAAAAATACATTTGACAGCTCTAGGTGAGAGCTTGCCACGGCCAAGAGTAAAGTCATGGACAAAAACCACCGATCCAAAAACATGAGGTGTAAGCGTGAAGAGTTCCTTCTCGGGAAACGCAATCGAGAAGGGACTCTTCTCTCCAAGAATAGTGGATGGCATGCGATTTACCAAGTAATAGGCGGTTAGGATCGCGTCCCCCCAGAAAGAATGAGGTGTGCTACTGTGAATCAACAAGGTCCTCGTGATGTCTAAGAGGTGATGATGTTTGCGTTCTGCAACCCCATTTTGTTGTGATGTATAAGTGCATGAAGTCTGATGAACTATACCAAGAGACTGGAGAAATTCTGTCAAATGAAGAGTAGAAAATTCCAAAGCATTGTCGGTACGAATGTATTTGACTTTAGCAGAAAATATGTTGTTAATCTCAATAAGAAAAGTTTTAGTTATAGCACCTGCTTCAGACTTATGTTTAAGCAAGAAAACTCAAGAAAGTCTAGAATAATCATCGACAGCAACAATATAAAATATATGCCCCTGATGATCAGAACACGACTTGGACCCCAAATGTCAAAATGAATCAACTCAAAGGACCGACTACTACTACGACTGGAACGACTCGGAAAGGAGGAGCGATGCTGTTTCCCAAGCTGACAAGCTTCACAGTCCAGAGTAGTGCGAGTAGATATTTGCGGGAGGATACGTATCATCTTTTGAAGAGGAAGGTGGCCAAAGCGAAGATGCCACAGAAAAGGCGAAGCAGATCCAGAGGGAATAGAGGCCACCCCAGCACATGATGGAACTGCAAGTTTGTATAATCCTCTCTGTTCACGGCCATGACTAATCATCCTGCCAGTCAGTATGTCCTGAAACATAAGAGAAGAGGGATCAAAAATGGCACGATAGTGTAAATCTTTTGTAATCTGACTAATAGACAAAAGATTCATTTGAAAGTCTGGAGCATGTAAAACATTCTGAAGACATATAGAAGGGGCTAAAACAATCTCCCCTGGCCAACAATGGGTAGCCGAACTCCATTGGCTATGATCACGGATCGCCCAGGAGGAATAGTCATGTACGAGGAAAACTGTGTTCGATCTCCACACATATACGAGATGTGCCAGAATCCATAATCTAATCGGTCACATAGGAACTGCTGCTACCGGTAAGCACATATGTAATACCTGATAAACTGGGTAGTGCTCTAGCGGTGGCCGATGCATCTGATGGTCCTGCATTCTGAGTCACAGGAGTGGTCACCATTTCTCGGAGTCTCGAGACAAGATCATCAAAACGTGCATCAGTAGTAGGTGCAGGTGAAGAGTTAGTCTGCTCAACAACACGTGCAGACGCCGGAAAGCCATGCTTGTGAAAGCATGTCTCCTTTGAGTGGCCAGGACGACGACAATAAGAACATGGTCCACATTGATGGCATCCACCTCTACCACGAGGTCCACACCCACGGAACTGGGACCCACTGCCACGTCCACGAGAAGCAGCCATAGTCGAGGATGTCGATTGTGGCGTGGATGTAGGTGTGGTAGTAATCCTGCTCAACCGCTTGAAGACCTCCTCCATTGGTGGTATAGTCTCGCCAGTCAGAAGTTGAGTACAAGCGGCATCATACTCCGAGTCAAGGGAGGACAGGAAAACTTCAGTCATAGTAGCATTCCGATACGCATGCTATTGTTCGACGCTGGTAGTGATAGGCATGAAACTATGGAGTCATTCAAACATGTCTCTCAGATGTGAAAAATGTGCATGTAGAGGTTGACCATTTTGCTTGGTCGAGAAAATGTCGAACTGAAGTTGGAGTATCTTGCTTTCATTTTTCGCATGTCCGTAGGTAGCGGCCAATATGTCCCACATGACCTTTGCAGTTAGATGATTGACAATATCATTAGCAATCCTTGTGTTAAGCGTCCCAGAGAGCCATATACAAGAGACCATAACTGGTAGTTGGTCCTGTCCATCTTCATGATAGGTGCCGGTCCTCTGAAGGCGCCGGAAGAGGAGAACACATCACCCTTGATTTCTGACATTCTTTAATAGGCCAAAATGCGGAACAAGAGGGGAATATCTCAGCAATAGACTTGTCTACATCATCAAATGAGGGATGAGGTGTATCAGTAGACTAATACAATCATCCCCAATGCTGTCTTTGAGGTCGAAGGCCACAAATGAAGGGAGAAATCAGATTATATCACCCCTCGAAGTCCAGACCTCGATGCGCGTGAACAAGGGTCCGCTGGACTTAAACGAGAGATCCAGGGCCTCTGATGGTGTGTTGGGCCTCTTCTGAATCAGGTCGTAGTGCCTAAGGAGGCGAAGGGCATCGCCGGGCAGGTAGCCGAGGTGTCGCCAGGCTGCTGGGAGGCGGTGGCGGCCGCTTGGAGGCCCGGGCAGCGCTGGGAGGGGTCGTTGGCTGCCCGGGAGGGGCCGCTGGCGGCGCTGGGAGATGCAGCAGGCCGCACAGAGGTGCGGCGGCACGCGGAGAGAGAGGGGGGTGCCGGCGGGTGGGGCTAGGGTTAGGGTACAAGAACCCCGGTCTAGGACCGTTGCTGTAATACCATGTTGGGATAAAAATCATTCATATGATAAAAGAGATCCCACGGCTCTCTTATATAGGAGAAGAGCCACGGGTTAATTACATAAGTGATACCCAAAGAAAACATAAAATATAAATATAATACGGTGAGATATAAACATCTCAACATCATAGATGTTAAGGCGCACGCCTAGGCGGCCGCCTAGGCGCCCAGGCGCCCCAGGCAGTGCGCCTTGAAAAAATGCCTTGCTTTTATAAAAAAAGGCGCACGCCTTGGGCCGCCTGGGCGCCAAGGCGACCGCCTAGGCACGCCTTGGGCCGCCTGGCGCCAAGGCGGCCGCCTAGGCACGCCTAGGCGTGCACCTTGACGTCTAGTGTCACTGTCTGCTAATAGAAGTAGCATCTTGCTCCTGCTGAAGTTATTGTAAAAGACCAATTTGCTTCTGATGAAGGGGATTTCTAACAGTAGCTACAGTATGCAGATGGTCAAATTGCTCATGCGCTTGAGATGTAATAGTTGCAACTTGCTGCATTTGAATCACCTTTTACTGGCTGATACTGTGAGTAGCAGCACAAAATGGTCCCTGTTCTAAAATTCTAGCCACATTGCTTTGATGCAACAATTGCTTGGTATACAGTATGTACTATGTACTACCAATATCAGCCTCTACAAAGGGCTATGAGCTAGCATATAAATGCTGCTGAAAATGATACTAGAAATAGAAAGCACTGGTCATTGCAGCCGAACTTCATTAGTAGTTTCAGATTGCTTCTCCCAATCCCAATCTGCTTCTGCACACTACTAACTCGGGTATGAACTTGGGTAGTTGTCAATTTTAGTCAAAAAGTTTGGAGGTCATTTAATAACATATATCAACTTCTTCATGTACTCTAAATCCCCCATCGCACAAAATTTGACACAATCCCTCATTAGAATATCGAATGAAGATATGATTTGAATCAAGAACACCCCCAAGTACTTTTGATTGCAAGTTGGAACTTGGAATTTCTCGGGAAAACGCCTAGGCGCGCCTAGGCGCCCAGGTTTAACGCCTTGTCGCCTTGCCGCCTTAATAACCATGCTCAACATCATGTTCTTTAATGAGATCGCAAACTCTGAGGTTAACATCACGTGCGGGTTACGGAATGTCTAGGGGTAATCATACCTGCCAAAACCCTACAAGTGGTCCATAATGAAGATGATCAGCTGGAATGTGCGGGGGGCTAGGGGGCGGGGAGAAGAGAGCAATGGTTGGAGGTCTCTTGAATTCATGGCATGTTGATGTAGCTCTTTTGCAGGAGTCTAAGATAGCTAACTAGGATGCTTACTTTGTAAGTCGACGGGATGTCATTAACAGTTGTAAGTCAGAGCTATACCGATTGTAGGGGATGCAGGCGGTGTGATGTTGCCGTGGAATTGGGATTTGTTGAAGGTCGTTGATGAAAGACTGGGTTCTATATCTATTTCTATTTTGCTGGAACTTAAATCAGGGGTTGGTGTTTCTCAAAAATAAATCAGGAGTTGGTTGCATGCTTCAAAGTTCGATTTATGGAGTTTCTGGAGGGGTGCATGAGCAAGTTCTTTGGGAAGAGTTGAGAGCGGCTAAGAGGGACTTTCAAATTTTTCCTTGGATTATTGGAGG
This sequence comes from Ottelia alismoides, assembly GCA_037367405.1. Classification (NCBI taxonomy): domain Eukaryota; kingdom Viridiplantae; phylum Streptophyta; class Magnoliopsida; order Alismatales; family Hydrocharitaceae; genus Ottelia; species Ottelia alismoides. The sequence continues at coordinate 43,886 of JAZKJV010007838.1, read as the reverse complement.
GAATGTTAACGTAACGTTGCTTGCTTCGGATCGCCCTAGCAGTCATGGGGGTCAGGACATGGGATCGAAGGGTTTCATGGAATTTATTGGTGAGCAGGAGCTGGAGGTCATGGGAAGTTCACATGGCATAATAGCTCGTCAAGATCGTGGATGGATCGCTTTCTGGCGTCGGTATGGAGATGTTCCCACTTTGCTCGGTCGGTATACTTCCTAGATCGAGATCAGATCACACCTCGATTTGTTGGGATTCATGTGTGGGGTTGATCCCGAGATCAATGTTTAGGTTTGAGAAAGCCTGGTTGTTACTGATGGATTCAAGGAGATGGTGACGGGTTTCTAGAGATCCGTGCAAGTGGAGGGTTCATATGCTCAAAGGTTGACGCAGAAGATTGTGGCTTTAAGAGAGGTTGATGAAGCACAAGAAGGATGTAAACAGATGCAAAGGTTGACGCAGAAGATTGTGGCTTTAAGAGAGGTTGATGAAGCACAAGAAGGATGTAAACAGATGCAGGAATGAAAAACGAGAAGTTGTTGTTAGTGAGATAGCCAGACTAGGCGGGCTAGAGGATGAGTGTGAGCTTGATCCGAAGGAGCAAAAGGCTCGCGGCTTGCAACAGAAGACTGTGGTTGAGGTTGACAAGCGAAGAAAGGTGGAGTGGCATCAGAGATCTAGACAGAAATGGATGAAAGAATGAGATGCTAATACAAGATTCTTTTATGGTGTGGCAAGCAACAGAAGAAGAAGAAGAAGAAGGAACATGATACATGACTTGCTGGTAGAGGGAGGACGGGTACAGGGTGATGGGGCGATTGGTGCGGTAGTTGTGGACCACTTCAGGAACTTTAGCACGAGGATGCCTTCTTCTGGGGCCAGATGGAATGAAAGGGGCAAAATGCTGAGATCGGAGCAGCAGACGGTCCTTGTGTTAGAGTTCAATGCAAATGGATGCCCTGGTCCAGATGGTCTTCTGGTCCTCTTTTTACAAAGAATTCTGGGATATCGTGGAGGGGTGCCCTGGTCCAGATGGTCTTCTGGTCCTCATTTTACAAAGAATTCTGGGATATTGTGGCGGTGGACGTCATGGGGTTGATGATGGAGTTTAGAGACGTGAATAGGGGCTTGGAAAAGCTCAATTGGTTGGTGTTCTTGCTCCCGAAAAGGGATGGTGGCTGAGCGGGTTGATGAGTTTAGACCCATAGTGCTTTCTAATGCCATCTAACTCATAGTGGCGAGGGTGTTGGCCAACCATCTCAGGGGTGTTCTAGACGATCTTGTGATGCCAGATCAGATGGCATTTATTCTGAGGCGACAATTACTGGAGGGCGTGGTCTTGGCTTCTGAGATGATCTTGGACAGGAAAAGAAGGGACATTGTTGGTTTCCTTCGGAAGGTGGACTTTTCTAAGGCGTATGATTGCATGAGCTGGAAGTATATTTGGGCGACGTTGGTGAGGAGAGGCTTCCCGGACATCTGGATAGAATGGAGAAGAGGTGCATTACGACTGCATCGCTCTCAATGCTGATCAAGGTTTAAAAAAGTGTGAGGCGATCCGAGGCATTTTTCCAAAATTGAGTTGAGGCGTAAGACTCATTTTTTTTGGGAAAAAATAAAATAAAAAAATACATTGAAAAAAGTATATAATAATATTAAGGTTTGCCAAAAACACATTTAAGACTAATTTAAAACTAGTACAAGATACAATACACAAGCGATGAAGGCATTGAAGTTCAAAAACTAGGGTTTTTATCAGTTGTGCCCCTCTGAGATATTCCAATATCAGTTATGCCCCTTTCTTTTTGCGAATATGAGTTATGTCCCCGCCTTCTTGTCTTTCTATCACTTGTACCCCTCTTGTTAGCTGTCGTCCATCTCCAAAGCAAACGGACGTTAACTTTGAGGACACATCGGGAATTAAATTTAAAAATATAAGATGAAAAGTCCATTATCTTCCCCCCTTCTCTCCATCATCCCCTACCTCCTACTCCAACTCCAGAACCTCATCCCTCGCCCCTGCACCTCCCTCTCCGTCCGGAGCTCCTCCTCCCGCCCCCACACCTCCCTCCCTGCCCCCAGCTACTCCCGCCGCCCCCACAACTCCCCCTTTGCCCAGAGCTCCTCCTCCCGCCCCTCAGCCCCTGCACCTCCCCTCTTCCCCCGCACATCCCTCTCTTCCCCCAGCTACTCCAATTGTCCAGTACCTCCAACTGCACCTCCCTCTCCGCCTCTGCACCTCCCCTCCGCCCCGGCTTCTTCCCTTCGCCCCCAGCTCCTCCCGCTGCCCTACACATCCCCCTCCGCCTCGAGCTCCGCCAGCCGCATCTCCCCTCCACCCCCGCATCTCCCCTCCACCCCAGCACCTCCCCTCTGCCCCGCTCCTACTCTCCGCCCAGCTCTTCCCATCACCCTACACATCCCCCTCCGTCTCGATCCCCACATCCAACCTCAATAGCGGTGGTCTGTGAGGATTTGCGATATGCAACCTTAACTTCATTATTTCTTCAGAACGCCTCAATTTATTAATTTTCGATAGCTTGTGTCATTGAATTTGCCAGTAAAAAATGAGGGTTGATTTCAGATACATTGAACCTCTTGGATCAAAGTTTTCAATAACTGATGTTCCACGTTCACGATTGTCACTCGTCAATTAGCTACTGCGCAATGTTCCATGACCCTTTCTGCTGTAATTTTTAACGCATTCTTATTACGTATGTACTTATTTATGCTAGCAAGGATTTGGGGATGCTTCTAATATTTGACTAGATCCATCACTCAGAGAAGTTTGATGGTGTGCCATGTGGGCTTCCTCAGACCCACGGTAGGGACATGGAGATCTCACCCATCTTATTCCCCTATGTTCTCATCGGTTATTCGGAATTATTGACAGGATATATGTGGCCCTTAGTTTGTTGCACAGGAACAGAATGAGGTGGGAGGTGTCGAAGAGCTTGAGAAAGAGATCAACAAGAGGATCCAGAACGGGGACACGTTGATGGCTAAAGACTTTTTTCCTTTTTTGAGGAGGAGGAACTGTGGGAGTGGTTGGATGTGGATGCGGTGGTCTGTGGGGATCGCAGGCCTTGTAATTTTTAATTAATTGATTCATGAAAGTGAAGTTCATCAAAAAAATTCAATAAAATTCACCATTTGATCTGCAATGAGTGATATATCCATGAAAATGCAAAAATTTTAACGATTTGATGGATGCATGGAGGTGTAATTAAGAGAGAAAGTATAAGAGAAAGGAAAAAGGGGGAAAATGGAGGAAGAAGAAAATGAAGAAGAAGTATGGACAATTATACCCCTCTTAACTGCACATTGGTTTGAAAAAATCATAGTTAAGTTCAACTCATTAACGGTTGAACTAATGGAGGGGCACAAGTGATAGAACGGCAAGAAGTCGATGGCACAACTGATATTCCCAAGAAAGGAGGGGCATAACTGATATTGGAATATCTCAGAGGGGCACAACTGATAAAAAACCCAAAAAACTAATACTGAGCCACTAATATATGGAATATCAAGTTCCAACTCCAACTTCAATGATTCTATATTAGTATTGAACTAAAATCTATACTTTTTTTGAAGAAAGTGAGACGGGTGGCCTCCCATGATATGGGAGCCACCACAAAATTGTATTAAGTAAAACAAACGAAGAATATTTACAAGAAATGCAAAAAGGATACTACGAACTCCACATATTACACAACGCCCTGCTATGTTCCACAATGTTTTCTACATAACAACTCTGTCCCCCAAAAATGGTGGTATTCCTTGCACACTAAATCGCTCATAAAATGGCAAAGGGACGCATTATCCTTGTGACCATGGCCGCAAACCCCTCTAATGCTCTTCCAAAAATCGTCACTCCCATGTCTCTGAATCCAAGGAATGCTGGCAATCTCCCAAGCCAGAGCAGATGAATGACAAGTGAAGAATAAGTGATCCGCGTCCTCAGCCGCACCACTGCATCTGGAGCATGCTCCTGCCTCGAACCCCAATATTCCACCATGTCGCACCTGCATAAGCAGCCGCTCCTGCCGGAAGATCCAAAGAAAGATCTTTATGCGGTTTGGAATCATGTTCTTCCAGATTATCCTTACATCATTCACCAACACGCTTTCCACCACCTGTCCATCCTCCGCTAGGCAGCGATACGCTTTCTTCACCGTGAATCTTCCTTCGCCCCAAACAAAGCGGTCCCTCCCTACCGATGGGCCCTCAAATTGAACCAAGTAAGTTTGCAAGTCTAGAAATTCCTGCACCCGTTGATCTGACAGATTGGTAACAAAAACAGGCGCCACGCCCCATGGTCCCAAATTTGTTGCACCGTCGCCTTTCTGTTGGCTACAAGATAGAACAGTCATGGAAAAAGTTGTTCCAAGTATCCATCCCCAGTCTAGTCGTCAGTCCAAAATTGAAAGCCGCACCACCGGTCGCATCTTCGTTGCAATGTTCGACAACACCTCAGTAATCTCCATCCAGAGAGAGGACGGCATACGACAAGGACCCCCCTCCAACGACATCCTCACACCATATAGATTCCTCATCAGTTTATAAACCATGTCATCAGAATCTCCCCAAATGCGCACCACCCATTTCGCCATGAAGGCCTTATTCATCTCGCCAATGCGAAGAATTCCCAACCCTCCTTATTTTTTAGATCTCGTCACTTTGTCCTACCCGACCAAGTGAAACACACGCCTATTTTGCTTACCATCTGACCGAAAAAACCTTCTCATAAGGAACTCAATGTGTGTCTGAATGCCCGCTGGGAGCTGCCTCGTGTAGATTGCTTGTGGTTGTGCTCGGATCTGGGGTTGGCACATCCCTACAAGGGTAAAGGTCTTCCTATGGCTATTGAGAAGAGAATGTGTTATGATGGCTACGTGTAGTGACAAGATATTTCCCGGAGTTGAGGAAGGTTATGGGAGATGCGGTGGTGATAGAGAAGATATTGATCAATTATTTTTCTGATGTCCCGGTTCGGTGTAAACATGGAGGGGTGCGAAAATTCCAGGTGTTCAATGAAGTGATAAGGGCTCATTTTGGGCCTCACATGGAAGAGGGTGGACTGGTTCGGATGATGGGCATGCTAAGGCTTGTGTGGTGTTATGGGCGATGTGGATAGCCATAAATGAGATTGTCTTCATGGGAGGAAGGTTTTACTTTGAAAATATTTTGGGACATGCCAGAGCCCTTGTTGAATCCTGAGGATGTAATATTTTCTTCTATTCATTTATAATATATTTTTTGGATCGCTCTCTAAAGGAGATTCATCCCATCTCTCAAAAAGATATGTGAATTCTTGATATTCTTACAAAAAATATGCAGTCTCTTAAACTGTATACTTATTGTAGCGATACGAGCAATTGAATTCATGATACTTATGTGAATTTCTGCCTTTAGAGTTGTCGATGAAGATTGGTCATTCGTCCTTCCGAGCGGAGCTGGAGGAGTTTGTGCCCAGTGGGGTCGGTGGCCTTATAGCTAGGACAGGGCTGCCGAGGAGCCCTACAGGGAGTTGCGAGGACCCCCGGCTTGGGGTGCGCCCGATTGGGGGACCATATGTGGACCCATTTCTCGGTTCTCATGCCAGAGAGTCATGTGCGGTGGCACGGACGAGCGGTGGTTCTCGGTCGATCCTAGGGCCGTGAACATGGCGTCCGGGTCTGGCCTTGGTGTCTCTGTTGCTCTGGAGTATTCGTTGCATTAGGGTTCCGGTCATTTGGAGTTCGCAGTTGTCGTTAGTGGGTGGTCTAACCCTAGCTTTTCGGTTCGGATGGTTGAGAGCGGTGGTACCTCTAGGAGGGCGATAGATGGTGGTTTGTTGGTGGAGGCGTCTCTTGGTGCCTTCTCGATGTCTTGTGGCGCGAGGGAGGTGGAATCCTTTTTCAGCTCCTTGGTTGGAGCATCTCGGAGGTCCAGAGGAAATCTTTCGTTGCACCTTTCACCCCCGTGGCATTTTGGGAAGAGGTACTTGCGACTTTCCTCCAAGGAAAGCAGAAGGAGGTGGAGACTGGCAGTGTGTAAGGCACTGGCTGGGGCGGACCGCTCTCATGTTTTGGGCACGGGAGTGGAGGAGGACTCCCTTGGGCTAACGGGTGGACTTGTAGGGGCGACATGTAAGGCAGACGTGGAGCCTTCGGTCAGTAGTAGCGGGCGCAGGTGGGCTTGGATTCGGGCCAAGCTCTGATGAGTTGTCTGTGGGTGGTGCCGCCATCGAGAGTTACCCATTCGATTTATGAAGATCCTCTTATGGAATGCCAGGGGTGCAGGGAAGGCAGAGAAGAGAATGGTGACCCGGCTTGTGTGTAGACGCGTTGGCGAATGTGTTGCTCTTGCAAGAAACAAAGATTTCACAAGCATTTGGCAATGTATGGGGATCGCTTGGTGGTTCTCGGCTGAACGAGAATAGGGCCCTAGAATCTTCGAGGGAAGCTTGGCGGTGGGGTGGAACGGGGACAGCCTTAATCTTATGGAGGAGGTCAGCAGGGAGAGACACTCTATCTCAGTGTTTCTACATCGTAGGGCAGATGGGGTCAGGACGGCGGTGACCAATGTGTATGGTCCACCGAATGGGCAAGGCATGTCTAAGCTGACTGATGACTTGAGGCTACTACGAGAGAGGTAACCAGAGGTGGTTTGGATTATCGGGCGAGGGGGGAGAGGGGGGATTTAACGTGATGCTGGACCCGGAGGAAAGGCTCCGGATGCGTAGGGGTGCTGATACAGGTTCAGAGGAGCTGATAGACTTCATTATTGATGTAAGATTGCTGATTTTTGATGCTAGTGGTTGTTGCTACACCTGGAGAAACTCTCGGTCAAGGTCGCGCATTGATAGTTTCTTAGTCTCCCATGAGGCGACTAAGTTCTTCCCTATGGCAGATACGTGGGGTCTGTGTCGGGCTCACCCTAACCACACCTCGATTTTTTAGTCATTCGACGAGGACGTGGGACCGAGGTCCTTCACATTTGAGCGATCCTGGCTATTGGAGGAGGAGTTCCACGAGATGGTGGCGGAGTTTTAGCGCAACACGTAGCTTGAGGGCTCTGCTAGGGTTGAGCATCGGGTCGGGTCGGGTTTGAGTTGGCCCGACCCAAACTCATTTAAGTATACGGGCTAATGGGTCAGGCTTAGGCCCATTTTATTTTCAAACTCCAGGCACCAGCCCAAACTCAACCCAAATAAAATGGATCGGGTTTTTTTTAATAAAAATAGGTGAGCCCCCCATGTGGGGGTCACCACCGAAAAAAATCCATTAAAAATAGTTTAGAGTACATTACCGTGATGTCCAGAGATTAGAAAGTGCATTACAATGAGCAAGTACATTCTCAACATAAACTAGCTTGCTATCTAAGAATTCTCTGAGTTGTTGAAGATCAAATCGTTCATGTCGGCCCAAATGGCCCAGAGTGCAGCAAAAGGCTCCGAACAATCATCCGTGGAATTTGAACCAAACGATCGGATAGACGTCCAAACCTCCAATGTCCCATGGCTCTCTACCCAAGGAAGGCCAATCTGTCTCCACACCTGCTGAGAGCCCAAGCACTTGAAAAACAAATGGTCAGGGTCCTCCACCGCTTCATCGCATCTAACGCACTGCGTGTCTGCCGCGCCGAACAAACGTCCTCTCCTTGCCTTATCACAAAGACGGCCCCGTCTCAAGCACCACAGGAAAACTTTAACTCTAGTCGAGATCTTCGTCGCCTACACCAATCTCATGTCCTGGCACAAGTCCCTGTCTTGATCACCCTCCCTTGTCCTCGGCTCCTTGTAAGCCTTCTTCACTGAGAGCTTGTCACCCGTCCACTGAAAGTGATCTCTGCCCTGCGAAAAAACTCCAGATGGAGGAAGCTCCGTCTGCATGGTAAGGTATTCCTCCAAGCGCTGATCAGAAAGATTCGCCAGAAACTGTGGAAACCAGGTACCTGCCTCCGCAACCTCCGAGAGTGTGGCCTCCTTCATATCTGTCAAAAGAAAAAGGCGAGGGAATCTGTCCTCCAACGTACCTTCCCCAGTCTAGTCATCATGCCAGAATCTAAATATTTAGCCATCACCCAGCTTCGGTCTGAGTCTAGGCGTCAACAAAGGCAGGACCTCACGGATACCGGCCCAAAGCGGAGATTCAGCGCACTTTCTTAGCCAGAAGTTCACCACTAACTCCATAAACTTTCCTTATCAGCCTGGTGGCCAGCGATGTAGACGGACCCCAAACGCAGATCACCCATTTGGCTATGAGCGCCTTATTCATATACTCCACATCACGAACGCCAAGGCCACCCTCGTTGCGCCCCTGTTGACATCCTCCCAACCCATGAGATGTTGGATCGGGTTTAGGTCAGCCTAGCCAATTTAACACCTATGCACACCAATATCATGTGTTACATTCTTGCATTTGTCTGATTTTTTAATGCATGCATGCATGTTTAAGACTTCAAGTACGCTAACTAACTCGTGAATCTAACAATAGTTGTATGTTGGAAATAGATATGTGGTAAAAAAATATGACGACTTAAACCACTATTCAATTCAGCATTACATATTCTATTATAGATGCGGGCACTATGACCTACTACAGATTAGTTACTTACAATTGTACATGCTCTAACACTTTGGGACACAGATTCCATTCTTGCATATTAATGTAATAATCTTGCATAGTAATGCAATAATGTCGTCAATCCACACCAATAGATATGATTACTAATGTGTCTAAGCATTTATTCTACACTCAAAATAAGGATATGAAAGTTAGAACATGGTATTTGGAACGAACATGAATATACTAGATATAATTATATCGTATAAGTTGGGTTTATCAGGCTTGCAGGTTTAGACCTTCTCAGGCCCGAACCCAATTCGATAATCAATACGGGCTCATTTTGAGGCCCATGACCCGTCAACTAAATTTCGAGTTTGAGTTTGGGTCGGGTTATGCAGGTCGGGTCAAGTCAGCCCAGCTCAATACCCAACCCTAGGCTTGGCTATGAGAGTTCTGGCTCAGAAGCTCGCTTTATTGCGAAAGTGTTTGATTGATTTCAACAGGAGCATTCGGGAGCAACGTCAAGCCGTAAGGGTGGCAGCGTAGGAGGCCATCTCTCTCTACGCAGTGGAGGATGAGAGGAAGCTTTTGGCCTAGAAATTTGAGAGGCTCACCAGACTTAATCAGGTACAGATGGAATATAGAAAGAAGGAGGTCGACGGAAGAAGACAGTACAACTCTATCCGCTCTCTTATGGTTAATGGTTCCCTTATTACCGGGGATAAGGAGCTGGGCGCGGCCATGGTGACTCATTTCAAGCGTGTTTTTGGTGGCCAGTCGCAACGCAGTTGGCGCTGGTCCGGACGAGGGGCTCCTTCACTTTTACCTTCGGATGCGGAGGCCCTCGTTAAGCCGTTCTCTTTGGCTGAGCTCAAGGAGGTTGTTTGGGACCTTAACTTGGACGGTTCGCCGGGCCCTGACGGGTTTCCGGTGGCCTTCTACCGTGATTTCTGGGATGTGGTAGCTGAAGACGTATTGGAGGTTGCTCGCGAATTCTGTGAAGGGAACCGCGGGTTTGATAAAATAAATAAGGCCCTTATTGTTATGATCCCTAAGACTCCCGCGGCCAATCGCATAGAGGACTTCCGGCCTATCTCTATATCGAATGGGATCTATCTAATCATTGCTAAGGTCTTGGCCAGGAGGCTCGCTCCCCTTCTTGCTTCGCTGATTTCGCCTTCGCAGACCGCCTTTATTCGTGGGCGGCAGATATCGGATTGTTTCGCAGTGGCCTCCGAGATGGTTGCCGCATGGAGGAAGTCTGATACGAAGGGGATTCTTTGGAAGATCGATTTCGCTAAGGCTTATGATTGCCTTGATTGACGCTTCCTGTGGTCGGTTTTGAGCCGGAGGGGCTTCCCGGCGGTTTGGATTTCGTGGGTGCGGCGTTGTGTTTCCACGGCCTCACTCTCTGTTCTGCTTAATGGTCACCCGGTCGGAGGATTCTTCCAGCCAAGGAGGGGGGTGCGACAGGGGTGTCCTCTCGCTCCCGTTCTCTTTGTGCTGGCGGCTGACGTTTTGCCTCGCATGATTGACGGCGTGATTGAGGCGGGTCTGACCCGGGGTTGCTCTATTAGGGACTTCCAGGTGCCCCTAATTCAGTTTGCAGACGACACTCTTTGCTTTATCGAGGGTGGCCCTACTGAGGTATCCGGTATGGCTACTTCTCTCCGGCTCTTCAGTGAGGTTTCGGGGCTCTTGATTAATGGAACTAAGTCTAAGGTGGTCCCCTTCCGTATGTCGCAGGCGGAGGCGATGGAGTGTGGTCGGCTGGTTGGGCTCTTCCCCCGGTGGACTCCCTTTCGACTACCTCGGCCTGCCTCTGGCTGTGGGTCGTGTCCAGCTCCGTGATTGGAAGGTGGTGGTGCAGAAGTTGGAGGCTCGCTCAGCCGGGTGGAGAGCGGCCTTACTATCCAGGGGGGGCGGCTGGTTCTCCTCAAGGCGGTGCTATCCTCTATCCCAATATATTTCTTCTCGGTTCGCGGTATGCCTAAAGGGATTCGGATGCGCTTGGAGAGGTGTATGCGGGGATTTTTGTGGGGTAAGAAGGGGGAGGGGAGAAGGGGGGTTCATTTGGTAGGGTGGGGTTATGTCACGTGCCCCAAGCGGGTGGGGGGCCTGGGTGTTAGGCGGTTGGAGGTGGTTAATGACGCCCTCTTGCTTAAGTGGGCTTCACGGGTTTGGGGCAGTGAGGAGAACTTCATGCTTAATGTTCTGCGGGAGTTGCTGGGGGAGGAGCTGATGGGCGTTTCTCGGGGGAATTCATTGGCCACCTTACTCCTTTTTGGCGTGGTGTGTTAAATGGTTTTACTCGTAATCGCTTTCTTTTTAAACCGGTGTTGGGCAAGGGGAATTCTTTTCGTTTTTGGACCGATGACTGGTCCGGAAGGGGTGCTCTCAAGGATACGTTCCCGCGTTTGTTTGCTTTGGTGGAAGATAAGGAGGCTTCGGTGGCCTCCTGTTGGGAGGATGGCTGCTAGTGTCCTCGGCTTGTTGCGAACCTCTCGGATCAGCGTTAAGACGATTTCCTTTCGTTGTTGCGCCTGCTTGCGGAAGTTATCCAACCTAATGACGGTCGAGACCACTGGGCATGAAAGGACGGTCCTTTTTCAACTAGGAAGGCGTACTTTGCTCTCGTTCCTAGCAATCAAGTGGAGGACAATATTCTTGTGCGTGATTGCAGATTCCTATGGGGGCTGAAGCTTCCAGAGCGCATTGGCATTTTCTTATGGCTTCTTCGCAGGGGAGACTCTTAACTCGTGTCCGATGTGCAAATTTATTCCCCAATGTTGGGCCTAACTGCGGGCTCTGTGGCGCGGAGCGGGAAACCATCAACCATTTATTCTTCGATTGCGGGTTGGTTCGTGGACTTTGGGCTGATCAATTCTGTGTCCATATATGCTTTTTTGCAGGAGCTTGATGAACTCCAGGGGTAGGGAAAGGAAGGATCTGCTGGATCCGATTGCGAGGTTGTGGAGCATTTGGCTGGGGAGGAATGAGGCCATCTTTGCGGGCCAGCGGTTCTACAGGGAAAACACTACTATCCTTGCTACGCATCTTCTGGCTGATTGGTGTCCTGGGTAGGCCAGGATTGGTTTTTTGGGGGGTGCTTGTCTTCGGGTACCCCAGCGGTTCTTCTTTTTTGTTCGCCTTTTTTAACACTTTTGTAAAATCTTTTTCCGTTTTGTTTTTAATATATTGGGGTGAATACCGTTGAGTGTCTCCCCCTTTTTTGAGCGTCAAAAAGAAAGAAAGAAGGAGGTCGAGTGGCGAGAGAGGTCGAGGTAGAGGTAGTTGAGGGAGGGCGATACCGATACACGTTTTTTCTATTCCATAGCCAGTGGCAGAAAGCGTCAGAATTTCATTCTTAGTATTGAGGTGGGGGGGCACAGACGGGAGGCGAAGAGGAGATCAGGCGGAAACTCATGTCGCATTTCCTTGCTTTCTCAAAAAGGACCACGAGGGCGGGCTGGGGGTGGTGCGGGTGGGGGTGGGATGTATCTCCACCTAGGAGGATGAGGGGTTGGTGATGTCGTTCTCGGAGGAGGAGACTAGACAGGATCTGTAACAGCTGAACGTGGATGGGGCTCTGGGCTCGGATGGGTTCTCAATGTGCTTCTTCAAGGACTTTTGGGAATGTCTGAAGGGGAATGTAGTGGCGGTCCTCCGAGAGTTCGAGGTGGGCAACCATGATTTCAGCGGCTGAACAAAGCGGTTACTCTTTCTTTGGCCTAAACGGGAGGGGGTCGTGCGTGTGGAGGACTACAAGCCTATTGTTGTCCAATGAGATCTACCAACTTGTGGCCAGTCTTGGTGAACCGATTTTGGGGTGTCCTTGGGGACATCATCTCTCCTGAGCAGTCGGCCTTTGTGCACGGTATACATATAGTGGATTCTTGGGTCCTTGCATTGGAATTGGTGCTTGATTGGAGGAGGGAGAAAAAGAAAGGGGCCCTTTGGAAGGTGGATTTCTCTAAGGCCTACGAGTACCTAGATTGATGTTTCCTCTGGCGATCGCTGCAGAAAAGAGGGTTCCCCGATAGATGGATTGGATGGGTGAAGAGATGCATCATGACGGCAACGTGTGCGATCCTTGTGAATGGCAGGTCGGAAGGACTTAGAATAAACAGAGACAAGTACATGGTTATTCCTTTTGGCTTGGAGCATGTAGAGGCTCAGGAGGTTTGTCGTTTTCTCGGTTGCCCAGGAGGCTCCCTTCCATCAACTTATTTGGAGTTCCCTTCGATTATTGGGCGGTTGCGCACGGCGGATTGGAAGGTGGTGCTTGACAAGATAGAGAGCAAAATGGCAGGCTGGAAGGCAAGAATGCTTTCTAAGGGGGGCAAGCTGGTGCTCCTCAAGCATGCATTGTCCACCATTTCGATTTTCTTTTGTTCCATAAGATTGATGCATGTAGGGGTGTGGCAGAGGTTGGAAGGAATGATGAAGCGCTTTTTATGGTCGGACGGGCGATAGGAGGGTAGGGGTATGCACCTAGTGGGTTGGGACACAGTTATGAGAGCAAAGGAGGGCGGTCTCGGTGTCTGCAGTTTGGAGCACATGAACAAGGCGTTACTGTCTAAGTGAACCCCCAGGCATTGGGGGGAGTCCGACGGCCTGCTTTGCAGGGTGGTAAGGAGCATTTACAGGGTCAGTGGTTTGTGGACGGCGGAGGCGATCCGCCTGTTATCGTCACTGTGGAGGAGAATTTCCAAGGTTTTACCAAAGCTGGATGCCTTTGTGAGGCTGGTGGTGGGTGACGGCCATGATTTTAGGTTCTGGGGGAAGACTTGACAGGTTTGGGTCCACTCTGAGAGAGATACTCGTGCCTATTCACCCTTGCAAATGACAGGAATGCTACAGTACATTAGGTTTGGTCGACGGGCTCTTAGTGCCCGACTTTGGCATATGCTTTGTCATACTAGAGGTGCAACGAGTTTGTAGCACACCTCTTGGGGGATCTGGCGGATGTTGGAGGACTTGGTGAGGGCAGGGACCACTTTATTTGGAAGGAGGGGAAATTCTCGGTGAAGGTGTGTCGACCCTTCTTTAAGATGCACGAGGCGGTTCAGGACAAGTTCGCATGGGACTACCTAATTATTTGGCCTAGCAAGGTACCTATGTTGATCAGGGTTTCCTTGTGGTTGGCGAGACGCGAACGTTTACTCTCTAAGGTATGCAAGGCCATATTGTTACATATCGACAAGACCTTGTGCAATAGATGTGGGCTTGATAAAGAGGATTTCAACCATCTTTTTCAGTTGCTCGACCTCAGTTGTGATATGTCAGGGGTGGATGTTCCCTGGCTTCGGGTTGTGGAGATGCTTCCAATTCGAGCTCAATTAGGATGGTTTGTGGTAGTTCTCAAGAGGATGCGGCTGGATCTTTTGCTCTATGTTGGGCTATTTGGTGCGCTAGAAATGAGACGATCTTTCGAGGACGTTCATTTCTTTATAAGTGTGTTTTGGGACACTATAGGGCACTCGTTTCCCTCGGCTCCATTGTGTAATTTTTAATTTGTAAAATATTGAATTCTGCTCTTGATTTAGTTCAATGAAATCGCGGTGGGTTCCAATCTTGGGACTACACCCTCTTTTTCCGCAAAAAAAATATTATATTTAAGAAGTAACATATAATGATACTATAATAGAATATTGTGACTGTGATTTGTATATTTGTGACAAATATATGCTTTATAACTTTAATATTATTGTAAAAGTATAACTTTATATAATTTTTATCTACTTATCCAAAAAATACACAACATACCGAGGCGGTGCCTCAGGACCGCCTTACTACCTCGAGTCTCTGAGGCTTTCGCCTCAGATTTCCAAACTGAGGTTATTGTAGAGACCGTTATTATTATATGTTATGTACCTTTTAGTAATTTCTTATTGTTCTCTGGACTACAATGTATTTTACCCGTGAGGTCTCTCCCTATATAAGAGGGCCTAGGGTTCCCTTGAATAATAGATTGCTCATTTTTCACAACATGGTATCAGAGCCCAAGCCCAAGGGCTCTTCCACCCCCCCCCTCCTTCTCTCATTGCCGCCCCTCGGCCCGGCCCCGCTTCTCGACCCCACCTCTCAGCCAAGCCCCGCGCCTCGACCCTGCGTTGCCTTACCCGTCTCTCGGACCTGCCCCGCCCCGCCCACATCTCTCGGCAAGGTCCGTTCAAGGCCCCCGCCTCCAGCCCAGGACAATCTCCAGCCTCCCGGGTCCAGCCTCTTCTCCGCCTATTACAGCCGGTCCCGACCCTTGATCCGAAGGCTGCCACCTTGTCGGCTAAACCCTAGCCGGCGTCAGTCCTCTCCTCCTGCCGTTTCAGCCGTAGCCGCCTTCTTCGCCGTCTCCATGGATTTGGGTGTGTAACGTCTACATACACACTCAAATCCTATGCAATTCGTGTAGACACCTGTCTCCGTGTCTACAAACCCTAGTACTTCATCTCCGACATTATGTCAGATTCCAAGGTTGATATACCCTCCATAGGCGTGTTCAAAGGTCCCGCGCTGATAGTGAAGATGGATGGGACGAATTATGAGCTCTGGGCGATGCAGTTCATGAGCCTAATGAAGTCAAACGGTAAGAAGCATATTCTTACCGAGGAAGAGCCGGCAGAGAAGACGGGGATATATGCCTCGTGGGAGGCTGATGATTCGTATGCCAAGGTTTGGCTGTCAGGCACACTGTCGATGGAGATTGCCAATGATGTCCTCCATCAGCCCACTGCCAAGGCAATATGGGATATTCTGGCTGCAACGTATTCACAAGTGCGGAATGAGACCAAGATGTTATAGCTTCAGCATGATATATTCACGATGAAGCAGAACGGCAGACCACTTCACTCCTTGTACACGTCCCTGAGAGGGATGTTTGAGAAGCTTTACAGTACCATTCCACTCACAGCAACTCCTGATCAGCAGAAGACGTTTCGGAATGCCACCATGGTGGGCGTTCTACTTGCAGCCCTAGACCCTGAGTACGAGGCTGCTCGCTCTCAGAATTTGGCCGATGCAGTTATTCCTCCAATGGAGGATGTTTACCGAAGGCTCAGTCGCATATCAGTTTCTTCCAGCTCATCTACTCCACCCCCATCGGCGATGGCAGTATCACGTGGGAGAGGTGGTCATTTCTCTGGTCGTGGATGTGGACCTCGTGGTAGGGGTGGTCGCTTTCGTCAGCCTTGTTCGTACTGTTACCGCACAGGCCACTCGGAGGATACATGCTACTCAAAGCATGGGTTCCCAGCATCGGCGCGTGTCATGGTTTCAGATTTCGCGAAATTTCGACGAAATATCAGCGAAATTTCGGTTTCGACAAGGAACTGAAATCTCGAGCGAAATGGCGATATGAGGGCAGTTTTCGGTCATTTCTTCACAAATGGTGGTCGATATGGGCGAAATGTCGTCGAAATTTCGACGAAATAACGTATCGACAGGGTATCGATACGATATCCGAAACCGATATTTAAACCCTTGGCGCGTGTAGCCGAGCATGCTCTGCCCCAGTCAGCATCCAATGCAGACAACCGTTTTGAGGAGCTGGTGGCACGTCTACGTGATATTATGCGACAATCTTATGTTGATACTTCTGGTGGATCTTCAGATGTTGTTGCCACTGTCTCTGTCAGTTCCTCTGCTACTGCTAGTACCTCAGGTAGTGCTACTGCATTTACGTCCTATCTGATTGGATTATAGATTCTGGTGCCACACATCACCTCTGCCGAGATCGAGAGAGACTTGAGTCCTACAGGGACATTCCCCATGGTCGTTCAGTACAGATTGCAGATGGTACACATTCCCCCCTTGTTGGACAGGGGGAGGTCGTTCTATCTCCTTCCATGCATCTACAGAATGTCCTGCATGCTCCCGAGTTCTCCATGAATCTGTTGTCTATTAGTCAGATTACGAAGGATTTGCATTGCCGTGCTATATTTGACTCCTCTTCTCTTATTTTTCAGGACATACTAACGGGCAGGGTGATTGGATGTGGCTCTGAGCAGAATGGTCTGTATCGGCTGGTCTGAAATTCTTATGTTGGTGTCTCTTCTTATTCCGCCGGACCAGTATCTCCGTACATATGGCATCTTCGCTTTGGTCATCTCCCGCTCCAGAAAATGTGACACCTTCTGCCTCAGATCTCTCCCAGTTCTTCCTTTCGCTGTGAAGCATGTCAGTTGGGAAAGCATCATAGGTCTAGCTTTCCTAGTCGTCAGAGTCGGAGTAGTAGCTCCTCGTTCGAGTTGTTTCATATTGATATTTGGGGTCCGAGTCGTGTTCCCGATCGTCAGGGACACAGGTTCTATCTAGTTGTAGCGGATGATTTCTCTCGTGTATCTTGGGTCTTTCTTTTAAAGAATAAATCTGAAGCAGGAGAGGTGATTAAAAATTTGATTAATGAAGTGCAGAATGTTTTTCCTCTATTGTCAAATATGTTCGTAGTTCGTACAGATAATGCTCTGGAATTCTGCACACGGTCTCTCTCTCAGTTTCTCTCGTCGAAGGGCATTATTCACCAAACTACTTGTGCTTACACATCTCAGCAGAATGGTATGGCAGAAAGAAAGCACCGTCACCTTCTTGATATTACTCGAACTCTTCTTATTCAGAGTTGTGCTCCTATCTCTTTCTGGGGGGATGATGTTCTTACAGCTTGCTACCTGGTCAATCGTATGCCGTCATCTATCCTGGGTGAGAAAATTCCTCTGTCTATCATTCTTCCTTATAAGGAATTATTCTCACTTACTCCTCGTGTCTTCGGTACTGTTGCCTTTGTTCATCTTATCACTCCAGGACTTGACAAACTCTCCCCTAGAGCTGTCAAGTGTGTCTTTGTCGGTTACTCTCGGACTCAGAAGGGCTATCGTTGTTATGACCCCATAAACAAGAAATAGTTTGTCAGTGTTGATATCACATTCTTTGAGTCTGTTATGTATTTTTCACCTGCAGGTGACAAGCTGGTACCATCCACTACCAATGATGATGTCTATGTCCCTTTGCCTCCTAGTTAGAGTTCACCTGAGTCCACTCCTGCACCAGTTACTACCCCATCTGCACCACCACCACCTCCGCCACCACCACCTCCACAACCTCCTATTCCACCCTTACCAAAATTCTATACGCGTCAGTCAGGTCCTGCTCAGGCTACACGTCAGACATCCATCACGCCTCAGGTATGTTTTGATGACATTACTACTGATGGGTCAGATATGGTACATGTGCAGGATTCTTCATTACAGGAGGAAACTACACCATCCAGTACAGTGGATGATACCTTGATATTCCTATCGCTATCCGGAAGTAAAAGAGGACGTGTACATCTTATCACTTTGTTTCCCAGGTGTCTTTTCATCGCCTCACAGGCGACTTTCAGAGATTTGTTGTAGCTTTGTCTTCCGTGGACATACCACGGACCTATCAGGAAGCCATGAAGATTGATTGCTGGCGAATGGCTATGGAAGACGAGATGCATGCCTTACAGTCTCGTGGCACATGGAACTTGGTTAATGCTCCCCCTGATGCATCCATTGTTAGCTGTAAATGGGTATTCACAGTTAAATACCACGCTGATGGCAGTCTAGATCGATACAAGGATCGGTTGGTCGCTCGAGGTTTCACACAAACCTATGGCATGGACTATATGGATCCATTTTCTCCGGTAGCTCGTCATTCTACCCTTCGCATACTCTTATCAGTTGTTGTGGTACGTGACTGGACTATATCTCAACTTGATGTCAAGAATGCCTTCTTGTATGGAGATCTGCAGGAGGAAGTCTACATGCAACAGCCACCAGGGTTCACTGCTGAAGGGGAGAAGCATATGGTGTGTAGACTTCACAAGGCAATTTATGGCCTTAAACAGAGCCCAAGGGTGTGGTTCCAGAAACTTTCCCATCTGATTGAACGACAGGGGTTCAAGAGATCGAATGCAGACTACTCATTGTTTATTCAGAAATCTTCTACAGGCACGGTTGTCATCATGGTCTATGTTGATGATATTCTGGTTACAGGAGATGATGTTCAGGGAATAGAGAGGGCAAAAGCATTTCTAGGCCGTCAGTTCGTCACGAAGGATCTTGGAACCCTAAGATACTTTATGGGGTTGGAATTTGCCAGGAATGCACAGGGTCTAGTGATGACCCAAAGGAAGTACATTACAGATTTTTTGCCTGAAACAGGCATGGCTGGATGCAGACCATCGAGTATTCCCATGGATCCAAGCATGAAGCTGTATGATGATGACACTGCTGAAGTAGACAAGAGGAGATATAGAGAAATGGTTGGTAAACTCCTTTATATTACCATAACTCGACCTGATATTGCCTTTGCAGTAAGCCGGGTGAGTCAATTTATGGAGCAGCCAAGACAAGTTCATATGGATGCCATATACATGATACTGAGGTATCTAAAGTCTTCTCCAGGTTCAGGGTTGCTATTCCAAAGCATGTGCAGATGTCGATTATGCAGGATGCCCTAAGGATAGAAAGTCAACCTCAGGATTTGTCGTTTTTGTTGGGAGCTCTCTGGTCTCTTGGAAAAGCAAGAAACAAACCGTTGTGGCAAAGTCCAGTGCAGAATCTGAATATAGTACCATGGCGCAAGTAAGCACGGAGATGATGTGGATTCGATCTGTGTTAGAGGATCTACATGTAGCCGTCCCTTTACTTATGCAGCTTCAGTGTGACAATCAGGCAGCACTGTTTGTTGCCAACAATCCAGCATTCCATGAGAGAACAAAGCATATTGAAGTTGACTGCCACTACACTAGAGACTTGATCCAGAGAGGCTTGATATCTACATCTCATGTGAGCTCAGGGGATCAGACTGCTGACGTATTCACCAAGCCGTTGCTCAGAGGACCCTTCCAGAGATGTTCTTCCAAGCTGAGCATGATCGACATCTATGCTCCACCTTGAGGGGGAGTGTAGAGACCGTTATTATTATATGTTATGTACCTTTTAGTAATTTCTTATTGTTCTCTGGACTACTATGTATTTTACCCGTGAGGTCTCTCCCTATATAAGAGAGCCTAGGGTTCCCTTGAATAATAGATTGCTCATTTTTCACAACAGTTATAGCCTCGAGGCGATTTTCATGAAAAACTTCCTCGAGGGTTACACCTCGATGCCTCAAGGTGAGTTTTTTAAAGCAACAACTACTGTGTGAAGACTCATGCCACAACTATTCCCATCAATTTTGGAGATGCTTTAGGGCAAATGAATGATCCTATAGATCTAAAATCACTCCAAACGATACACAATGAGATCGTTTATTGGTCTTGAAAGCAACCTTGTGAAGAAATCATGCCACAAAGCCCATTATCTACAGCCGCAGATGGGCTAAAGAGGGCAATATGCCCTCTTGTGGTGCCGAGAAAAAGCCTATGAGGGCCCGCTAGACCATCAACACAGCACTAGGGGCCTCCACGACAAAGCAGGAGATGTTGCAGGCCTCCTACGATGGTTGGAAGCACAAGCGACGATGGATGGGACCACCTTCCGACGGCTAGAAGTTTGTTGGCGGCGGCAGACGATGACAGGAGGGAGAAGGGGCCGATGGTAGGGGTCTAGGGTTTCAAAAGCTGTGGTTTAGGATTATCGCTCTGATACCACGTGGAAAGAGAATGAAAAACTATTTGTTCACAAGGCATGAGGTTCTCTTATATACAGAGGAGAATCCATGGTGGGAAAACTACATACTAGATACATAAGAAAAGAAAATACATTAAAAATGAAAGATAAATATATCTCTCAACAAACAACATAAATTTTAATGATTCAACAAACAACATAAATTTTGATGATGAAATAAATATTTAACAATATATATTGTGATAATAAAATAATGTAAACATGTCATAATCTTAAAACATGTTACAAATAATATTAATAATAAGAAAAAGGATCTTAAACCAATTAAATATTAGACCTAAATTATATATCAACTCTATGTAAAATAGAGTTGAAACAATTATATCTCTTTATATTGTTATTTTACAATTTCCTATTGTCCTCAATCCCTTTATGTAATTTTCCCTTGGAGCTTTTCTCCTATATAAGAGAGCTCTAGGGCTACAGTGAAATACAACTTTTCATTTCACACATTTCCACATGGTATCAGAACGACATTCCTTTACCGGAACCTGTGCCTTAGAGCCCGACCCCACCAAAAAGCCCTAGTGTGTGCCCACACTTCGCGTGCGCTACCACCACCGCCACTCGTGCCACACGCGCCTGCCGCCAGCGCCACCGCGGGCAGTGTCGCCTGCGCCATCGCGAGCAGCCCCTACACCGCGTGTTGCTGCTTGCGCCCTCGCTTGTTCCCACAGACGCACACCGTCACCGGTGTCGCATGCATCCACGCATGTCATACTGCAGTCGCACGCTCACGTCAGTGCCACTGCATCTCTAGCGTGCCTTCGTGTGCAGCCTGCATCGTCGCAGGTCTCTTTATATTGTTATTTTACAATTTTCTATTTTCCTCAATCCCTTTATGTAATTTTCCCTTAGAGCTTTTCTCCTATATAAGAGAGCTCTAGGGCTACAGTGAAATACAACTTTTCATTTCACACATTTCCACATGGTATCAGAACGACATTCCTTTACCGGAACCTGTGCCCTAGAGCTCGACCCCACCAAAAAGCCCTAGCGTGTGCCCACACTTCGCGTGCGCTACCACCACCGCCACTCGTGCCACGCGCGCCTGCCGCCAGCGCCACCGCGGGCAGTGTCGTCTGCGCCACCGCGAGCAGCCCCTGCACCACGTGTTGCTGCTTGCGCCCTCGCTTGTTCCCACAGACGCACACCGCCACCGGTGTCGCATGCATCCACGCATGTCGTACTGCAGTCACACGCTCACGTCAGTGCCACCTACGTCTCTAGCGTGCCTTCGTGTGCAGCCTGCATCGTCGTAGGTCTCTGGTTCGGCTTGTCTTTGGTTTTCCAGGGTGTAAAGAGATTATCTCAGACACCCTAGACATCCAAAGGAGCCTTCAAAGAATGAAAGAGGTTGTGGTATGAGTCTACACAACCATCTTCCCATATATTCGTGTAGGCACAAGTCTTTCCCGTTGCACGTCCCAGTCTTGGAGATAGTTGTCATCATGTCTGACAACAAAGCTGACGTTTCATCCCTGGGTGCCTTCAAAGGGCCAGCACCCATAGTCAAGATGGATGGAACAAACTGTGAACTATGGACCGTGCAGTTCATGAGTTTGATGCAATGCAATGGCAAGAAGCACATCCTCACGGCAGAAGAGCAAAGTAACATGAATGGGACCAATGCCTCATGGGAGGCCGATGATGCATATGCACGAGTCGAAGATACTGCAGCTCCAGCATGATATCTTTACCTCGAAACAGAATGGTCGCCCTCTCCATACCCTCTACACCTCTTTGAGGTGTATGTTTGAGAGGCTACATGGTTACATTCCCTTGACTGCTACGCCAGAGCAGCTCAAGGCATACAGAGACTCCGTGATGACTGGGGTTTTTCTAGCCGTTCCTGATCCAGAGTACGAAGCTGCTCGAGCCCAGATTCTTACTGATGCCACTAAACATCCAATGGAGGAGGCGTATCGCAGACTGAGCAGGCTCTCCATATCATCTGCTGGTACTCAGGTGTCTCAGACTTCTTCTGCCATGGCAGCTTCTCATGGTAGAGGAGGTACTTCACAGTTCCGTGGTCGAGGTGGCCGTGGAAGAGGGGGAGGCAGTCGACCTCCTCGTCAGCCTTGCACTTACTGCCACAGGCCAGGTCATTCTGAGGAAACATGCTATTCTAAGCATGGGTTTCCCACATCAGCACAGGTGGCAGAGCAAATCCAGCATGTCCTCAATTGCATCTGATCAGAGATTTGATGAGTTAGTAGCGCGACTCAGAGAGATTATGCCCTCTCCTGGGTCATCTAGCTCTCCGTCAAGATCATCTTCAGCCTATGCATCTTTTCCCAAATGCCCACTACTGGCACTTCTCCTTTCCGGGTCTTGATTCGTCGCCTCGTTTCAGTCATAGTGGTCCACGGGGTAGAAAGAAATGAATGAATGTCCCTTTGGCAAAATGTAGAAGGAGACACCTACCCAGACGAAAGCCAAAGGTTGAGATCGTAAGTGGGCGTATCGAACCGAAAGAAGATCTCAGAAGGCAATCTTGATACACTGATTTACCATAATAATAAATAGAGTCAATGGTGACGGAACCGTGGGAAGAGCCGCTTCTTTCTTGCAGGGGCTTCCCAGCGCATCCCCCATACAAGTGCTCTCCGAACCGTACTGGATAGTCACCCATCACACGGCTCTCAAACCCAACCCGTGGTGCGGTGCGGGGGACAAAGTCAAAGCGCTGGATCCTTTAAAACAAAGCCCTTGAACAAGCAGCGACGCAGCTCATGAGGGAGGGAGCCGCCTTCGGGATTATTAGCTTGACGTGTCCCAACTATATATAATACGGTTTGCCCAGGTGGTCTTCCGATGCCAAGCTTCCGGGGAATGGGAGGGGTGGGGGTGGGCTGGCCTGACGGCCCCCCGGGGCGTCCTGAATCTGAAATGAACAGCCAGCTGCCCTCACCTAGTCTCGCCTCGCATTCCACTTCGACCAAGGAGAAGCTTCTTGTCTCTCTCACACAGGTTGGTAAGAACTGATGAGGGGCAATGCTCCCCACGTGGGCCTACCAGCGAAGCCAGAGGGGGTTGAAGGGGGTCGATTTAGGCTCCTTCCCTGCCAATGCGGCTTCCGCGGGTACTACGAGCCTTCTGCCCCACGCATCGTAACTGTTCGCGTGGTTCACCGGTTCCACCGAAAACTCTCATTTGTGGAAGTGGAGCATAGTGCGGCGCCGAGCGAGAAGGCACGTATAGCATATGCTTTTACTAGTTGTTACAGGGTAGACGTGTCGGAGTGGATCATGGATCAAGGGCTTCTCATCATCTCTATGGTGACAAAGGGCAGTTTAGTACCTATAGCCCAACTCAGTCAAGTAGATCAGCTGTGATAGCAGATGTGACACACTCTCCCAATACTGGTCAGGGGGAGGTGCAGTTAACTAATGCAATGCGGCTTCAAAATGTCCTTTACACTCCTGAGTTTTCTATGAACTTACTATCTATTAGCCAAATCACCAAGGATTTACACTGTCGCGTCATATTTGATCCTTCTGCTCTTGTGTTTCATGACATTCTTGCGGGCAGGGTGATTGGGTCTGGCCGTAAGCATGGAGGCCTCTACAAACTGGTGCAATCTCCTTATGCTAATTCCTCTTCACTTAGCACTGGATCTGTTTCTCCCTACATGTGGCATCTTCGATTTGGTCATCTTCCTCTGCAAAAGTCGTGTCACATGTTCTTCCTCAGATCTCCCCTCACTCTACGTTTCAGTGCGAGGTCTGCAAACTCAGGATGCATCATAGGTCCACATTCCAGAGTCGCCAAGGTCAAAGTAGTCATCGTCTTTTTGAATTGATTCATTTGGATATTTGGTTTGTGTCCCTGATCTTCAAGGGGATAGGTTTTATCTTGTAGCTGTTGATGAGTTCTCTAGATTGTCGTGGGTGTTTCTTTTTAAGAACAAGTCTGATGTTGGTTATGTTATCCAGACTTTTATTAATGAAATAAGGAATGTGTTTTCTGCAAATATCAAGTATATATGTTCTGATAATGCGCTTGAATTCTGCATTACACAGCTTTCTCAATTCCTTAGATCCTATGGCATTGTGCATCAGACATCTTGTGCGTAAACTTCTCAACAGAATGGAGTGGCTGAGAGGAAACATTGACATCTTTTGGATGTCCCTTGATTCAGAATCGTGCTCACTAATCCCGATGGGGGGATCCAGCTTTACCAGCACCAGCCTCGTGCTCATGTGCCTCCATCATCCAGCATGCCCAAAGTATGTTCTGAGCATTTGAGTTCCACTAATGGCACTAGTGATTTGAGTATGCAGATTGAAGTGCAGGATGTCATAGATGATACTCCATCTGAGGATATTGTGGACTTGGATGTGCCTATTGCTCTACGTAAGAAGAGGCGTGCATGCACTATGCATCCTCTCTCTTCTCATCTTTCCTTGGCAAGACTGTCTGAGGACTTTCAGCGGTTTATTGGAGCCTTATCAGCTGTGCAGATACCCCGGTCATAACAAGAAGCTATGCAGAGTGGTCCATGGTGACTTGCTATGGAAGAAGAGATGGTTGCTTTACAGTCTCGTGGTACATGGAATGTAGTCTCCGCTCCCCAAGTGCTTCTCTTGTTGGCAATAAATGGGTGTTTATGGTTAAACACAGTGCAGATGGTTCTATGGATAGGTACAAGGCCCGGTTGGTTGCTCGTGGGTTTACCCAAACCTGTGGGGTGGATTATCAGGATATTTTTTCTCTGGTTGCGCGTCACACTACTTTGTGCATTCTTATTGTTGTTGTGGTGGTACGAGATTGGCCATTTTTCCAATTAGATGTCAAGAATACCTTCTTGTATGGCGATTTGTAGGAGGAGGTCTATATGCAGCAGCCACCAGGGTTTACTGTTAAGGGGGAGTCTGGTATGTTGTGTAAACTCAACAAGGCCATATATGGCCTTAAGTAGAGTCCATGGGCTTGGTTCCAGAAGCTCTCGGAGTTGATTGAACAACAGGGTTTTGTAAGATATACTACCGATCATTCTCTGTTTGTTAAGAGGACTCAGAAAGGTACGGTTGCTATTTTGGTTTATGTGGACGATATTATCGTTACAGGGAATGATAACCATGGTATTCAGTTAGCTAATGACTTTCTTAGCCAACCATTTGTGACCAAGGATCTCGGCATGCTGCGGTATTTTCTTGGTTTAGAATTTACGAGAAATAAGAAACGAATTGTAATGGCGCAAAGGAAATATGTCATTGATCTCCTATCTGAGACGGGTACGACAGGATGTAGACCTGCTACTACTCCCATGGATCCCAATGCCAGGTTATATGAAGATGACACTGAAGAGGTGGATAAGAGACAGTACAGAGAGCTGGTAGGGAAGCTATTATATGTTGCTATTACCAGACCTGATATCGTTTGCTGTCAGTAGGGTCAGCCAATTTATGGAGCAGCCGAGACAGACACACATGAATGCAGTCAACATGATCTTGAGGTATCTCAAGTCTTCTCCAAGTGCAGGGCTTCTATTCAGGAGAGACACCTATCTCGTTGTTTCAGGATGTGTGGATGCAGACTATACGGGGTGTGCCAAAAGACAGGAAGTCTACTTAAGGCTTTACTGTGTTTGTGGGCAGCTCATTGGCTTCATAGAAAAGCAAGAAACAGATACTTGTGGCTAGATCCAGCGTTAAATCAGAATATAGGGCCATGGCCCAAGGAAGTACAAAGATGATGTGGGTTGAGTCCGTTCTGATTGACCTAACTGTTGAGGTGCCCCTTCCTATGCACCTTAAATGTGATAATCAAGCGGCTCTATTCATAGCAAATAATCCAGCTTTCCATGAAGAAACAAAGCATATTGAGGTTGACTGTCATTATACTCGTGATTTGATTCAGAAGGAGTTCATATTTACTTCTCATGTTGCTTCAGTCGATCAGATTGCCGGCATGTTCATCAAAGCACTTGCAAAGGGACCTTCTCAACGTTGTTGTTCGAAGCTGAGAATGATAGACATATATTCTCCAACTTGAGGGGGAGTGTTGAAACAATTATATCTCTTTATATTGTTATTTTACAATTTTCTATTTTCCTCGGTCCATTTATGTAATTTTCCCTTAGAGCTTTTCTCCTATATAAGAGAGCTCTAAGGCTACGGTGTAATACAACTTTTCATTTCACACATTTCCACAAATATGAACTAAAGATATAGTGTGTACAACCTAATATGTAGTTGTGCAAAATGAATATGCAACATAATCATATAATATACTAAATAGAGAATGCGGTTCGGTCTCGCTACTCTATAAGCATATTTCTGTATATCCTAACCACAATGAAACATGAAATCGATTGCAAGGGCCGTATATGCGGTCGCATATGCATGTGCGGCATGCATACTGAACCGATTATATGACTCGGTGTATTATGCGTCCTAAGCGCAAATGCAGCCCGCATATGCCCTGCATATCCGACAAATACCCCACATACTGCTCCAGCAGCTTGGTGACTCAGCCTCCAGCAGTGTCAATTCTCCAATCCTCTTATTTTGGTACTTACCTTTATAGCGTCATCTCTTCTTCCATTTAAATGTAAGAATATGCAATGTATTTGTGTACAATTGCAATGCTTTATGCCATTATATATATGCAATGTTTGTTAATGTATCATTTTCATGGATATATCATCTAATATTTTAATATATATTGATTGAGGTTTTGCTCATGTATTGCAAATCAGCATGTATAAATATTGAAGTTTTGTACTATGAATCATATAATATGTAAAGTTTTATGGCTAAATTTTTTTATGATTAAATGTTAGGTAATTAATGCAATCTACTCAATTACCTAACATGAACTATTTTTCTTAAATTTTCTTTAGCTCCACATTGATATATAAATTCAGTAGTAATATTATTTATAGATATTTATTTATTTTTAAACTAAATATTAGAAAACCGCACAGAACAGCATATACCCCCGCATATCGTTTATTCAGCATTCGGTGACATGTCCAAATGCATACACATACCGATTACTGAACTTTGCCTAATCATGTGGTTGTAATTCTGAACCTTCAAATATCCTTCGATCTCTCCTCCCACAACACTAACTTTTCATCACTATGTAATCACTATAGATCTCAATCTTCCATTCGGATAACCTTTTAGTAAGAACAACTCTGCCTTTCAAAAAGTACGTAAAACAAGAGAGTAGAGATGAGAGATTTTGTAGTTCTCTTTTGTTCTTGGTTCTTTTTCCTTTTTTGATTTTTGTGAATGGCTTCTTTCTAAACCTATCTTAAATATATCTCTTTTCAAAAAAATTTAAATGTATCCCCTACATATGTTGTCGAGATTTTAATCAACCAAATGAAAATTTGCAGGGGACTCCATAGAAGTCCAGTGTCTATATTAAATTTTCTTTCAATTTAGCGTACAATTCAAATTCATATTCATGTGATTATGTTGTGCTAGAAAAAGAATGAAAGATGTTTATTCCTGTGAACCCTAGGCTCTCTTATATAGAGGAGAGACCTATGGGTAAATTACATAAGACGAACAGAACAAAAAATAACAATAAGGAAACGGTACATAATAGAAAATATTTCTACACTCCCCCTTAAGATAGAGCATAGATGTCAATCATGCTCAGCTTGGATGAGAACTTCTAGAACGGTCCTCTGAGCAACGCCTTTGTGAAGATATCGGCAGTTTGATCTCCTGAACTGACATGAGAGGTGGAAATCAAGCCCTTCTGGATCATGTCTCTTGTATACAGGCAATCCACTTCAATGTGCTTCGTTCTTTCATGAAATGCAGATTTTTTACAATAAATAAGGCAGTTTGGTTACCACATTGTAATTACATAGGAAGAGGAACATCTATATGCAAGTCTACTAGCACTGCTCGAACCCACATCATTTACGTGCTTTCTTGCGTCATAGACTTATATTAAGATTCGGTACTTGACCTAGCAACAACAGTTTGTTTCTTATTCTTCCAAGAAACAAGAGAACTATCAATGAACACAGCGAAGCCTGAAGTAGACTTCATGTATTTAGGACACCATGCATAGTCTGCATTGGCAGATGCAGAAATAGAAAGACTTGCTTCTTTCCTGAATAGCAGTCATGTACCTAGAGAAGACTTTAGGTAGCTTAATATCAAATATATAACGTCCATATGTACCTGTCGGGGTTGCTTCATGAATTGACTCACCCGACTCACTGCAAACGAGATATCGGGTCTAGTAGTAGTAACATACAGAAGTTTTCCCACCAGCTCTCTATATCTCCTCCTGTAAACCTCATATGTATCATCCTCATATAATCTCATGTTGGGATCCATAGAGGTGGTAGATGGTTGGCACCCACTCATACCAGTCTCAACAAGTATGTCTCTAACATAATTCCTTGGGTCATCACAAGACCCTGCGCAATCCTGGAAAACTATAACCCTAAGAGGTACCTTAGGATGTCAAGATTTTTGGTGACAATTTGACGACCCAAGAATTCCTTTGTCTTCTTTATCCCCTGAACATCATCTCTTGTAACAGGTATATCATCAACATATACCATGATAACAGTTGTACTTCTGGGTGTCCTTTGCACAAATAATGAATGATCTGCATTTGACCTTTTAAACTCAAGCTTTTCAATAAGATCCGAGAGCTTCTAAAACCAGGTCCTCGGATTCTGTTTGAGACCATATATTGCCTTGCGAAGTCTATAAACCTGTTGGCACTCCCTCTCAGTAGCAAACCCTAGAGAATACTGCATGTAGTCCTCCTCCTGGAGATCACCATACAGAAAAGCATTTTTAACATCCAATTGATATAAAGGTCAATCACGTACTACATTGAATGAAAGGACACATAGTGTGGAGTGGCGAGCGACAGGAGAGAAAGTATCCAGTTAATCCACGCCATAAGTCTGTGTAAATTCTTGTACCACCAATCTCTCCTTGTAACAATCAAAAATCCCATATGCATGGTGTTTAACAGTAAACTCCCATTTACAACTGGCAACAAATGCTCCAGTCGGAGCATTTACCAAGCTCCAGCTACCCCATGACTGTAGAGAAGCCATCTCCTCTTCCATGGCTAGACGCCAGCGACTGTCTTTCAAAACCTCCTGATAATTCCGTGGTATTTCCATGGCAGATAGAGCGACAGCAAACCTCTAAAAATCCCTTGTAAGGCGATCAAACGTAATCTGAGAAGCAAGTGGATATGAGTAATGTGTATGCTTCTGCTTGCGAAGAACAATAGGGGCATCCAAGTCATCGTGAATTTCCTCAATCCATATATCAGTCTCTTGCATTTGTTCCTGCCTAGATATACCTCCAGACCCATTGTTAGAAGCAATATATTCAAAACATATCTTGGTCGTGCTGGATGATGGGCGTTGACCGTAAGAGGAAGAAGGCCGACGTGTATAGAAGCGCAATAACGATGGAGCAATAACAACAGGAGATGGGAGAAGTGGTGGAGGTGGTAATGATGGTGGATGTGGCGGAGAAGTAGGAGTAGAGATGGTGGAGGTGTGGTAAGAGAGTGCGAAGGTGGTGTAATAACAGACACGGGTGGAGGTGGTGGCATATAAATTTCTTCATCTAAATCAGATGAAGACAACCAATCGCATGTATGGGAAAATACAATATAGACTCAAAGAAAGTAACATTTGCGCTAACATAATATTTTATGTGGAGAGGATCATAGCATCTATACATTTTCTACATTCTAGAGTACTCAACGAAAATACACTTGACAGCTATAGGGGAGAGCATGTCACAACTGGTGAACAAATGCCACG
The DNA here is from genome assembly GCA_037367405.1 of Ottelia alismoides. Classification (NCBI taxonomy): domain Eukaryota; kingdom Viridiplantae; phylum Streptophyta; class Magnoliopsida; order Alismatales; family Hydrocharitaceae; genus Ottelia; species Ottelia alismoides. Next base: position 13,904 of record JAZKJV010007838.1, on the reverse strand, counting down.
GAACCAAAGACATGTGTAGTAAGAGAATAACTCCTTATCATAAAATGCATGGAGAAAGGAATTTTCTAACCCAGAACAGATGAAGGCATACGATTCACAAGATAGCATGTCCTAAGAAAAGCATCACCCCATAATGAATGTGGGGGGTGGCTTCGAATAAGAAGCGTACGAGTGACATCAAGTAGATGGCGATGCTTTCTCTCAGCAATGCCATCATGCTGAGAGGTGTTGGCACAAGACCTCTGATGAATGATACCATGAGAAATAAAGAATTGTGAGAGTGCACGAGTACAAAATTCTAATGCAATATCAATCCTCACAATTTTGACAGAAGAAGGAAAAATATTCCGCACTTCATTGATAAATCTTGTAATGATACTTCCAGCCTAAGATTTATTTTTCAATAAAAATATCCATTACAAACCCGAAAAATCATCAACTGCAACTAAATAAAAACATGTATTCCTGGTGATCAGGGACACGAGTAGGACCCCAAATGTCAATATTAAACAACTCAAAAGGAGAGCTACTACTCCGACTCTGACTACTGGGAAACACAGAACGATGATGCTTTTCCAACTGACATGCCTCGCATTCAAAGAGGATCTAGGAAAAATCTGAGGAAAGACGTGACGCAACTTTTAAAGGGGAAGATGTCCGAAACGCAAATGCCACATGAAAGGGGAAAAAGGTCCCGTGGAATGGGATATGGGAGGATAGGCCAGCATATGGAGTTCAGACAACGCGGTATAGACCTCCCTGTCCACGATCACATCCAATCACCCTGCCCGTAAGAATGTCCTAAAAAATAAGAGATGATGGGTCAAATAGCTCTACAATGCAAGTCCTTCGTAATTTGACTAATGGACAATAAATTCATAGAAAAATCGGGTGCATGCAACACATACGGTAGGCGCATCGAGGGTGTCAAACTACACTCCCCTTGTCCAGTGATCGGGGAGTGGGTTACATCAACAATGACTATTGTCCAAGGAAGGCCGTATCGATATCGTTTCGGTCCGCCCGGAAATGGATATATCGGGATATATCGCCGATATATCGACGATGTCGGTGGAAATGTAGGAAATGTCTCAAAAAAGTCATTTTTATCTTTTTTTTCAGAAATTAAGATCATCCAAGATATTAAAATAATAAATAACTTACAAATACACATTATGTCACACATATCGGTTATTTATAGCCCATATATCACACATATCGGTCATATCGATCATATCGTTGTTAATGTTTATTCCTGACCTATAGATATTGGAAATGGATTCCATTCAAGTTCTTATAACATTAAATAACTTACAAATATACACTTAGATGACACATATAGATCATTTGTGAAGACTATGATTCCTATATTGCACATATCAGTCATATCGAACATATCGCTGGTATTGTTAGTTGTTGACCTATATATATTAAAAATGGAGTTCATCCAAGTTCTTAGATTACGAAATAACTTACAAATATACTCTTAGATCACATATTTTAGTCATCTATGAAGATTATATCGCATATATCGATCATTTCGAACGTATCAGTATTAATGTTGATTCTTGACTTATAAACATTTTTTTTGAAGAATTGACTTATAGATATTGGAAATGGATTCCATTCAAGTCTTGCAACATGAAATAACTTGCAAATATACTCCAAGTTGAAGAATCATTGTATGCACCCTACTGTCGCATCATACCCTACCAGTAAGGGGGTCTTGCTACCAATACGGGGGTCTCGCTACCCAAAACAGAATATATATATATATATAAACAATTGTGTGTTTTAATACTAGGTGTAGCTAGATATGTGTTTTAATAGCGGGTATAGCTAGATAAGTAGTGGAATCAATCTTGCATGAATAATAGCATTTATATATAGAGATATCGGCAAAATATCGATGATATCGATCGATATCCAGAATTTTTATACTGAATTCAGTCATTTTTGACCGATATGAGCCGATATGGCGATAAATCGTTGATATATCGTCGATATTCCTGTAAAAGGATATACTAGGTGATTTCAATACCCCTACCCTGTCGACACCGTCGATATATCGCCGATACGGCCTTCTATGCTATTGTCCTCCCTAGAGGAATCAATCTGTAAGATGTAAGGTGATATGTATCTCCAGACAAATGATGTGTAGCCCCAGAGTCCACAATCCATTCTGTAATATCAGGTCCATGACAAGATGTAAAGACAAAAATGCTACCTGAGGTACTAGCACCGAAAGAGGCAGCAATGTCTGGAGCAGATGAGGAGGCAGTGGAACCTCATGTAGGCATGATATCTCTCAAACGAGAAACGAAGTCATCATATCTTTGATCTAAATGAGCAACGATATATGAGGTTGATTTTAGACATTGAATAGGACGTGGATGCCAGTTTATGTCGCGAAACTTTCCGAATAGTGTGTGGAGGACCTATTCAGGCTGTAGGATGAGCTGTTGTCTCATGAGGATCTGTCACAGGGCAAAGACCACTTCGTCTGGAATATGGGAAGGTTCTCGGTTAAAAAGGCATATTCTAAGCTATGGGGAACCTCAGAAGACCTTGGCGATGATTTTAGACATGATATGAGGATCATATGGAGTAGCAAAGTACCGAGCAAGATAATAGTGTTCTTATGGAGTTTCAGAAGAGGGCGACTATGTGACAAGGCCAGAAGGGGAAGGATCCTAGGGGTACCAGATGTTCTTTGCGACAGATGCGGGGAGGTGGCCGAGGACTCGCAGCACCTCTTTTTCTCTTGTTCGTCTTCGGCTCAGGTGCGGAGAAAGGTGGGTTTATCTTGGCTTCACGCAGGGGGACGGTGGAGTTTTGGGATTCAATGACGGCAGTTGAGGGCAACTCATCCGACGATTGCTTTTTGTTGTTTGCGACACTCTGGGCGCTTTGGAGCGGGTGAAATGATCTCATTTTTAAGAACCAACGGTTTTATTTTAAGAATGTTGTGTCTCATTGTTAAGCACTTTACAATTTTGGTCCTCCAAGTGATGTAATTCTCTACTACTCGTAATACATTTGCGATGAATCCCATCTCGGGAGTTCACCCTCTTCTTTTTCAAAAAAAAACGCATGGCCCGGAGCTCGTAGTTCGTCCCGTCCATCTTATCGACGTAGGACCTTTGAAGGCACCGATGGTGGGAATATCGACCTTGCTCTCTGACATAATGTCGAATGAAGAAAAGTAAGATTTTGTATACCAATGAGAATTTGTCAACACAAATATGTGGGGATTCGATTGCATATCTAGACTTATGCAATCAAATCCATCTCCACAACCGGGCCTCTACGCGAGGAAGGAGTAGCCACAGGGATGCCGCCGAATGTGATAGATGACAGGAGGATGCCTCCGACGAGGCTGGGGCCGCGAGAGTTGCTGTCGGAATAGAGTAGCGGTGAGGGGAGGTCGTTGCCTTAGAGATGGGCGATGATGGAGTTGTCGCTGAAGGACTGGGCGGTGGATGGAGGTGTCGCCGAAGGGGTGTGCAGCGGAGAGAGTTGACGTTGAAGGGCTAGGTGGCGGAGAGGGGGGGCTCGACGGAGAGGAGAGGGATTAGGGTTAGGGTTTCAAAGCTCCGGCCTGGGACCGCCGCTCGGATACCATGTTGGGAAAAGAATGAAAGATGTTTATTCCTGGCAACCCTAGGCTCTCTTATATAGAGGAGAGACCTATGGGTAAATTACATAAGACGGACAGAACAAAAAATAACAACAAGGAAGCCGTATGTTGGTTTTACTTCCTAGTAGAAATTGGTTGGGGTCAATTACCTCAAGCACATACATCTCTGAAACCACAAAGCCTGACTTTGTATATTCTATTACATCTGATATCAATATATTCACTTCAGTACGCTTGTTCTTTATTTAAAATTCATACTTTATTACTGCAAAATAGCTTCTTCCAGTGGCATCGCTACTAATTCAGTAAAATTCCATTCCCACATATAATCATGATTGAAAAACGCATTCCTTTCCATACCATAATCAATGGCATTTCTACCTCAATTTCATTCTGTTGCAGTTCTCTGTCATGAGAACAACCGAGGCAATGCATCCTTCAATTATAACCAAAGACTAAATGCCTTAGTTGAGTATTTATATAGGTGAACCGCCCACCCTTAATATTTACAAAGGTGATCCTGGTCCACCTCACATGTGTATGTATTTCAAAAAGAAATAGGAATAATGGAAGAAAACAAAACAAGTAAAAATATTCTAACATTTTCAAAATCACAAGACAGATGATGAAAGGAACAAAACAGGCACATACTGATCCTCCGTGCATTCCATATCATGAAGTTGATTTCTCTCGTCATTTGTCAAATCCAGTGCAACCTGATCACGTGGTTGGTCAAAATTGTCAAAAGACGAATGTGACAACAACAAAAGACGAATGTGAAACCCAAATTATTTATTCTTATTAGAAAGCAAAGTTCTAAACATAGAGAGGTACGGATATGAAATTTTACATTACAAGCAGTTGAGCATTATATGTAGCTTAATAACTTCTCATTTTATTTTACCTTTATGATGGTTCTCTCCGTAATTGTCACAGCAGTCCCCATTCTATTAGAGATCGTATGGTATTTTTTCAGTCTATGAAATTCAGTTCTATTTTTGTACATGGCATGAGAGCATTGATCCTATACCATGGTTTTGGACCTCGAATTTGGATCTCGTTTCGAAACTAGCCCCTGCTTCAACCTATTATTGTGTCGTCAATCCTCTCGAATGGCAATTGGCACTAATTCAGTTGCTTGTTGGCCCACAGAATCTCACCGCATCGGTCCAGTGGCCATCATCGCCCATTGCAGGGGGTCCCAATAGGAGGCTATGCCACTACTGCCGACCCCCACCGTTACAGGCGGTGCCTCGTCACTAGTCGATTTACTTCACTATGGGGTTCCCTTGGCCTTCTAATTATTCCATAGGCGCCCCTCGCATCTTTCCTTGTGATGTTAGAGTTATGCGGCGGTAAGTCTCCACCCACAAACCCTCTATATAAGATCAAGCAAAGTGACAGGCCTCTGCATACCTACTATTGAAGTCCGAAGGTCGTGTTCAATAAGCTCCATGATTATTAGCATCCATGACCCAGTAATTCATAGAAGCTTACAAGCATGGCTCAACATTTCAGCGATAAAAATGCTGAAGCTTTCTCCCGCTTTAAGTAGGGTCGGCTACATGGATTCTTGCTCAAATCCATGTTGAAAAATCCGACTATTTTTACACTGGTTGTCGGCTACCTAACGCAACCGACATAAGGAGGGATTCGAACCTGGTCTTTTGAGTGGTAGTTACACTACACTACCACTAGACCATTGGAGTCGGTACCTCGACATTTCAGCGAAAAATTTGCCAAAATTTTCATGTCGCCATGGAAACCAAGTTGGTGAATTTCCGCATGGCTTCTTTGCATTTCCATGATCTTCACCAATTTCGGAGAAATATCAACAATTCAGGTCATTGATATACTAGTGAGATCGATATTTGAGGTCATGCTTACGAAGATTCGCACATAATGAAGAGTTTTTCATTCTCATCTAGATCTGATCTACGATTCTGCAATAAATCAATAATCAATTTCTTAATCGTGGCCGCGGGCGTCGGGTAGGGACTATCGGATGCCCCGCCCCGACTCTGTTGTGATTCAAATAGAGCCCCTTCGGTTGGATGTTTATCCCACTATGGTAACTTCGACTCCGCTACGTGACCCCACTATCCCCCCTATGGCTTTCTCTCCCCAGGTATCGGGAGCTCTTCTTACAGGTGCAGGGACGGCCTCCTCCTTCAGACGCTACGGATCCACTTACAGCAGGCGTAACACCTCCTCTCGGACGCCCTCTGTTGTTCTTTCTTGCGCGACCTTTCGACAGGCTGTTGCTGAGGCCGCGGGCGTTTGCGTCATTGACTCAGGCGCGGAATTTTCGGATGAAGATGCGCAGGGGGTGCTTCCGCAGGGTTCGGAGGCTTCCGGTTGATGACTGGGGTTTGCGCGAAGCTATTCCTTTGTGGGGCCTTTCTCTTTGTTATTTTAATGAAGCTTCTGTCATGGAATGTTCGTGGTCTTGGTGACTTGGTAAAACGACGGTCTCTGGGCTCCCGGCTCTTGGAATGGGGGTGTGATGTAGCTTGTATTCAAGAAACTAAACTCGCAGCTCTTGATGACTACTCGTGGCGTTCTTTTGGTGTTGGCTCTTTCTCGGATTTCCGTGCGATTAACGCGGTTGGCGCTGCGGGCGGAATGCTGATCACGTGGCAACCCTGCTCGTTCTCCTTTAGATCTATGCTTGCTGGCCGCCACGTTCTCTCGATCGTACTGGAAAATGTCCGTTCGGGCTCGCTCTTCGCTATCTCATGTGTTTACGCACCTTCTTGCAACATTCTTCGCCGGGAGTTATGGGATGATTTACGTGCTGTGGATAACTCTTTCTCGGGGATCCCGTGGATTATTGGCGGGGACTTCAATGTTACCATCCACTCCTCCGATCGTCCTCGCGGACGGGGAGGTCGCGATCCGGACTCGCAGTATTTTCGGGACTTAATTCATGAGTTGGCGCTTATTAATTTGGTGCCGAATGATATCTCCTACACGTGGCGGAACAGCTCTTCACGCTCCAGGATTGACCGTTTCCTTGCTAATGGTTTGGCTATGGACACTTTCCCTCTTTGCTCTATTGGCTCGCGTCCCCGTGCTTTCTCGGATCATTCGCCTATCATTTGGGATGATGGTGCTGGCCTTAGTCCTCGTGGGCTCTTTCGATACGAAAAAAGCTGGCTATTGGAACCATCCTTTAAAGATATTGTCATGAACCACTGGAATCATTTCCCGGCCTCGGGCTCGGCGGCGGCTAAACTCTCTCAGAAGCTCTCCTCTCTGTGTCGGGTTCTTGCTGATTTCAAATCTTCCATTAGACATACGCGTAAGGCTATACGTACCGAAGCGGAGAATCTTATTTCGCACCTCGACTCCACGGAAAACGAACGCGACCTCTCTATGGACGAGCTTCATGATCGCTCTAATGCTATTGCGCGGGTTCAGGGCGAGGATAAAAAGAGTTGTATTGAATGGCGTCAACGCTCTAAGGAAAAATGGATCAAAGAAGGCGATGCCAACACGTCCTTCTTCCATCGGGCGGCTAGCAACCGTAGGCGCATTAATAATATTCGGTCTATCTCCATCAATGATGAAGTGTTCTCGGGTGATCGTGAGATGGGTATTGCCATCACTGACCAATTCAGACGTTCTTCTACTGCTCTCCCTTCTCGGCGGTGGCGTTGGCTCGGGGAGGGGGCTCCACGGGTATCGGACGCGGACTCCTTTCTTCTGACTCACCCTATTTCCATGGCGGAGATTAAGACTGCTGTGTGAGGCCTGAATAGTGACTCCTCCCCGGGTCCGGACGGTTTTCCCATCTCCTTTTACAAGGATTTCTGGGATGTGGTCTCGGGGGACGTCCTCCCGGTGGTCTCCGAGTTTTGTTCTGGCAACCATGGCTTTGATCGTATCAACAGGGCTCACGTCGTGCTTATTCCTAAGAAAACCCCCGCTCTTCGCTTCGACGACTTTCGCCCTATTGCTGTCTCCAATGCTATTTATCTCATTGTGGCTAAAACCTTGGCCAACCGATTACCGCAGATCTTAGATGGCCTCATCTCGCTGGTCCAAGGTGCGTTTATTAAAGGTAGACATATTGCGGATTGTATCCTTGTGGCGTCGGAAATTGTGGCTCATTGGAAGAGGGAGAAAAAGAAGGGAATTCTTTGGAAGATCGACTTTGCTAAAGCTTACGATTCGATTGATTGGCGCTTCCTATGGTCTGCTCTACATCGGCGGGGATACCCGAATGTTTGGATTTCTTGGATGCGCAGATGTATCTCCACGGTCTCTCTTTCTGTGCTTATTAACGGCTGTCCGATTGGCGGGTTTTTTCAGCCGCGCAGGGGGGTTCGTCAAGGCTGCCCTTTGGCTCCTCTGCTCTTCGTTCTTGCCTCGGATGTCTTGTCACGGATGGTGCACGGCGTCATCGATGCTGGTCTCACGTCGGGTTTTCGGAAGGGAGGTTTATGCGTGTCTATTATTCAGTTCGCGGACGACACAATTTGCTTCATCGAGGGGGGCTCTGACGCGGTGGCTGGGATGGCGCATACACTCTCTATATTCTGTGAGCTTTCGGGAATGTCGACTAATGTTGCTAAATGCAGTATGGTGCCCTTTGGCTTGTTGGCGGCGGAGGAGGTTGAGTGCAGCCGATTACTCGGCTCTCATATTGGGGAGCTTCCACTCCCGTACCTTGGTGTCCCTCTCTCGATTGGCCGGAACCGTTCTAATGACTGGAGGACTATTCTGGAATGGATGGAGTCACGTTTGGCAGGCTGGAAGGCTTCCTTGCTATCCCGGGGCGGACGTCTTGTCCTTCTTAAGTCTGTTCTCTCTGCTATTCCGATCTATTTCTTGTCGGTTCGGAAAATGCCGGTGCGTGTTCGCGTTCGATTGGAAAAATGCATGCGGAGATTTTTGTGGGGACGCTCGGACGGCAGTGGCCGAGGGATTCATTTGATTGCTTGGGATGTGGTGACCCTGCCTAAGAGGTCAGGCGGACTTGGCGTTCGACACTTGGCTCGCGTCAATGAGGCTCTTCTCCTGAAATGGGTGAGTAAGATCTGGGGCAAGGATGATTCCTTTTTCTGCAACGTGCTGCGTGCGATCTTGGGCGAGGATTGGAATACCTTCATGCGCGGGAGTTGCCCTGTGCACTCCTCTCATTTTTGGCGTTACGTGTTTGATGCTTATCAAAGGAACTGCTCTTTGTTTAAACCGGTGCTGGGGTCGGGCTCCGTCTTCAAGTTCTGGCATGACGACTGGTCGGGAAGTGGATCCTTCCAGAATCGCTTCCCGAGGCTTTTCGCCCTGGCGGAGAATCGGTTGGCCTCTGTTGCGGACTACTGGATCAACGGCTGTTGGTGCCCATCTTTCTCGGGCATTCTTTTGGACCAACGCGCCAACGACTTAGCCTCCCTTCTGGAGGCTCTTTCCTCTTCCGTTTCCCCGGGTAGTGTGCGGGACCACTGGGCTTGGAGGGACGGGCCCTTCTCCTCTCGCAAGGCCTTCTGTGCTCTGCTTCCTCCTCCCCCTCCCTTGGCTGCTTTCTTGGTGCGTGACTGCGCCTTCTTATGGGGGTTGCGCTTGCCCGCGCGGATCACCTTTTTCTTTTGGGTCTTTTGCCATCGGCGGCTGATGACTCGCGACCGTTGCGCCTCTTTTCTTCCCACCCCCAACGTCCAATGCCAGCTCTGTGGGGTGTCGGATGAACGGCCGACCACCTCTTCTTTCATTGTATGTCGGTGACTCGGATTTGGGACGATGTTGCTTGGGCTCGTGCGGCCAATACCGAGGACTTCTGCGATATCCTTTGGGTCAACAGAATGAGGCCCCGTTCTGATTTGTTGGGTCCCATTGCGCGCCTTTGGTCTATCTGGCGGGCTCGCAATGAGACTATCTTTTCGGGGACGCGTTTCTACAGGGAGAATGTGACGTCCGCGGCCATCAGATTAATTTCAGATTGGTGTATTTAGTTGGGCTACGGGGTCCGTTTGTCGCGTTTGTAATTTGTAATTTTGGTTTCCCTCTTCCCTCCTTCATCCCCCTTATCCCTGTAAGTATCTCTTTCTATACCATTCGTAGTATATAATTCTGGGGCGAACACCAACGAGTGTCTCCCCCTTTTTTGAGCCTCAAAAAAAATTCTTATTAGTGCTCAGATTTCTCCCATTAAGAAATTTCAACATTTGATTCACTCAAATTATTGTACATGTTGTTATAGGAAATATTATTTATTTTCATTAGGAATTTCCCTTTCTGTTATTTTGCCCTCTAAGTTTTCTCCTCTATACAAAAGGAACCTATAACCTATGAATAAACAAGGCGTTCATTTCTTTCTACATGAAATCAGATCGGTGATCCTGGGTTAGAGCCTTTGCATCCCTACTATTGAAGTCCGAAGGTCGTGTTTGATAAGCTTCATGATTATTAGCTCCGTGCCCCCGTAATTCATATAAAGCTTACAAGCATGGCTCGACATTTCAACGAAATTCGCTTGAGTTGGCGAAATAGAAACCGAGTTGGTGAAATTCCGCATGGCTTTGCATGTTCACGGGCTTCACCAATTTCGGTGAAATGTCGAAAATTCAAATCACCGATAGACTAGTGAAATCGACATTTAAGGTCATGCTTACAAGGATTCACTCGTAATGAAGAGTTTTTCATTCTCATCTGGATTTAATCTCCGATTCTGCAAGAAGTCAATTACTTTTTTTAGGCCCAAAAAAAGGGGGAAACACTCAGCGGTGTACGCCTCAAAATTTGTTTATAAGAAGAAAACGGAAAAGAAAAGAGAGGAAACAGTATTTAAAGCTAACAATTAAGAAACCCAGTCATCTATCAATCTCGCGGAATGTATGCCAACATTTTCCTTGTAAAACCTTTGGCCTGAGAAGAGAAACGCATTTCTGCCAAGCCATACGGCCCATATAATAGCAACAGGCTTGAAGAGCTCCCGCCGAGGACTGTTCTTGTTTCCCACCAAAGACCCGCAGAAGGAGGCCAAGTCAGACGTGCTAACCCAAGCCAGATTCGCCTCTACCCAAATGGGACATGTTCTCGGGCATTTGAAGAAGAGGTGCTCAAGGGATTCGATCGCCTCATCACACAGGAGGCATCTATCAGAAATGGAGCCCAGAAGCCTCGCACATCGGTCTCTCGTCATCAGCCTTTGCCTTCTGAATAACCACAAGAAGAAACCAACACGTTCACGAAGGCCCAAACCCCAAAAGAAAGCACAATCCCGAAGCAGCGCATCCGAACGCGAAGGGGGTGGTCTGCAGATCGCAGCGAAGGCAAACTTGACCGAAAAGGTGCCCTTACGCCAAACCCAATGGTCCCTTCCTGTAGACGCTCTACCCACTATTCTCAAAGTATCAAGCAGGGCAAGAAATTCCTCGAGTCGTTGGTCCGAAAAGTTTGTGGAAAAAGTGGGGAACCAATTGCCATCCGACCAGCAGGACGCAACTGTTGCATTCTTATCAGCCGCCAACGCAAAAAGGCGAGGGAAGCGCGTGCACAACCCCCCCCCTGGTCCAGTCATCGGTCCAGAAAGCGAAGGAGTCCCCGTTGTCGAGCACCGGCCTGAATAACGAGAGGTGACGGGTTAAGACTTCCATCACCCCCTCCAGAAAGGCGAGAGAGACCCCGACCGAGACTCGGGTACCACTGCCGAGTCCTTGACATCATACACTTTACGCAAAAGGCTGCAGCAAAGATCCTCCTCCGGGCCCCAAACTTTGCTTGCCCATTTTAAAAGTAAGGCCTCGTTCATTTCATCCAACCTCCGCACCCCCAGGCCCCCCGCCCTCTTAGGGAGAGTGATCTCATCCCACTCGACGAGATGCATCCCCCCCGAGCCACCACCTTTCTTGCCCCAAAGGAACCTGCACAACAGCTTCTCCAGTCGACTACGGATGCCCTTCGGCAGACGTCGAACGGAAAGGAAGAAGACGAGGATCGAAGAGAGCACCGCCTTTAAGAGAACCAACCATCCCCCTGGAAAGAATAGATGACTTCCAGCCCGTCAGCCTTGCCTCGAGCTTCTCCACTACCCGCAGCCAATCACTCACCTTCGATCTTCCCACTGTCAAAGGCATCCCAAGGTAATCAATAGGCAGGGAGCTGCACTCCGAACGTAAAGCCTGGGCACAAGCAGCAGCGTCTTCTTCTCGTAACCCAAAGGGGACAACCTTTGATTTGCCGACATTCTTGAAGAGGCCAGAGAGCTCGCTGAAGAGATCAAGCGCCACGGACCTCTTCAACTTCCCCCCTCAATGAAAAAGATAGTATCATCCGTGTATTGCAGCAGTGGGATCCTCGTCTCACCCCGCGAGTACCCTGCCGAGAAACCCCCATCAATCACACGAGCCACTACTCTCGGCAGAACATCCGCAGCAATCACAAACAGTAGGGGTACCAGCGGGCAGCCCTGACGCACACCCCTACGCGGTTGGAAAGAACCACCTTCAGGGTGACCATTCACCAAGACTGAAAAGGGCGAAGTCGTTATACAGCATTTCATCCAAGAAATCCAGAGATCCGGGAAGCCTCTTTTACGTAAAACCGACCAAAGAAACTTCCAGTCCAAACTATCATAGGCTTTAGCAAAATCCACTTTCCAAAGAATACATGGCTTAGCCCCCCTCTTCCAATCGACAATAATTTCCGATGCAAGAATAAGGTCGTCGGAGATGTGTCTACCCTTGTCAAAGCCCGATTGAAACGGAGAGATGATAGATTCCAGAACACGGCTGAGCCTCACAGCAAGTATCTTTGCCATAGTCAAGTAGAGGTTGTTTGAAAGCGCAATGGGCCGAAAGTCTTCAATACGATCCGCCGTCTTGCCCTTAGGAAGAACGATGAGCGATTTATTAATTCTCTCGAAGCCCGCATTCCCCACACAGAACTCGGAGACGACCTCCAAGATCTCCCCGCAAAGGAGGTCCCAAAAATCCTTGTAGAACGCCACAGGGAATCCATCTGGGCCCGGAGCCCATCCGCATTTAAACTCCAGACCGCGCAGTTCAATTCCTCCAAGGAAATAGCCTGCGTCAAATCGGCCGACATGGAGAGCGGCAACGAAGGAGCCCCAAGTCCAGACCATCTCCAGAGCCGCGGAAGCCTCATCGTCGAGAAATCCTTAAAATGATCGACAATCACCTTTCCCATTTGTCCGTCACCAACCATGCACGTGCCATTCACCATAATCGATCTTAATGTATATGCCCGACGTCTACCGCTAGTGATGCGATGAAAAAAAGCCGTGTTCGTGTCACACTCCCTGAGCCATGTATTTCTTGACCTTTGCCTCCATTCAGTGATGTGTTTTTTATCCTCAGCCGCAATTACTTTGTGGGCCATCGAGCGAGCGGCCAATTCCTCCCCCGAGAGCTCCTTAAGATCCTCCTGTGCATCAAGCCTACTAACCACCGCCTCGGCCTCCTCCCTGGCAGCGCATCTGACCGCTCGGGACTCCTTCTTGAAGACGCACAGCTGCGTGCGCAAGGACACTAACTTCTGCACAAACCGGGCCGCTGCCGACCCCGAAACTTCCACATTGGACCAGTGTGAAACCACCATTTCTCTAATGTTTTCCTCCAACAACCAACTTTTCTCATATCTAAAGAACCCCCTCTGCGAAATGGACTCCCCGGAGTCCCAAAGTATCGGTGAATGATCGGACAAAGTTCTCAGGTACGTCACCACAGAGGACAGCGCAAATAAATCAAGGAGCTCTGCCGAAGCCAAAAACCTATCAATTCGAGAGCGAGAGTTGGAGCTCCTCCAGGTGTATTTCGATCCGCCCGCGTCCATAACCTCAAGGGCCATTGAGTCAATAGCATCAGCAAAATCATCCGAACCCGGGTCCTGGCCACACCTGAAGCGTGGTCTGTCCGTTGTTCGAAGAGTGACATTGAAATCCCCCCCAATTAGCCAGGGGATACCCTCGAAGGCACCACACACTTCCCGCAAGTCCTCCCAAAGCTCCCTCCTCCTAATATAATCACAGAGGCCATAAACACATGAGACCGCCAAGGGTGCAGAGGACCCGAGACACGTCAAGAGAACAGAAAGAACATGTCTCCCTCTCAGCACAGAATTGAAGACCTAAACCTAAACTTTTCGAATATATCCAAAGTTGTTCCTTTGCCTCCTTGTGTTCGACCCCGGACTTGCCTGGGATATAAATTAAAGCCGAGACACTCTTCACGGAGATTCTTCTCTCGGTTCTGTCTGATTCGCTAAGTACACGTATTACAACGAGTGCAGATTAAGTCAA